>CM042138.1:88331763-88499263 GCA_023376005.1 Doryteuthis pealeii | reverse complement strand
ACCAATTCACCATGGGTAGAATGTGACATAAGGTCACAAGTATGGGGCATCCAGCAAGGATTGAACTTGCTTTTCAGTAGGAATGGATCTGCGAGACTAGCTTGCTAACCATTAAGAATTAATGAACATCCTCATTTTAGAACTTAAAATTGGAGTTTGATGATTTAACCATTAAATTTTGCAATTCTTTCTTAAATTTTTTTAATACAAAAATTCACAAAAAGAAAGACTAAATTGATCACTACTCAACAAAGGATTATGATGATATGCTGAGATGTGGTAAATGAATAAAAGGAATGACTACAGAGAAAGGGATGAGTGAAGGGAATATGAATATATGGATGGGACGGGTAGTGTGTTGGAACTCAAGTATCAGAATTAACAGAGAAATAATAGAAAGTATTGGGGGTAGAGAAAAAGGTTTACTAAGCAAAGATTCAAGGTGAACAGTAATTAGCAATTGCTTGGTTGAAAAAACAAGTCCCATGGTATCTCTGTTTCTCTCTTCAGATGTTTTGTCAGGCATTATTTATTGGAAAAAAACAGATGATTCCATTCTCATTATTTAGGTACTATATGACAGTGACTCAGTTTCTAAGGTGGGGTCCCCATGGTGTAGTGGATAATGCACTGGTATTTGACATCATAGTAAGCAAGTTTAAACTCGAGTTACGCCATTACATTCACTTTCGGACTAATACCCTTGGGAAAGGTATGAACCCTCTCATCCACCCAACTATAGGTTAAATAGTACTGGTACTGTTCTTCTACAACAGGAGTTGGCAACCCCTAAGCTGCATCCAACATTCAAGTCATTTTCTTCCAGCCCACCTGGACTCTAATTATCCAATGAATGCATTATTTGCAAGTATATATGCTTGGGAACAATTGTTTCCAAGAATGAAATATGTTAAAAGTCATTTAACTCTTTGTTTACCAAATTTCCCTGGTATTTTTGTATAAAGAGTTTACGTCATGGTTGTCCTTCGATACACTGCATAGCTGTTTGGCCCTTTCTCTCCAAAAGATTGCCGACCCCTTGTTTTACAAGGATGTCTTTGGCATTAAATAACCCAGGAAGGTTGATATACCATTAAACAAAGAAACCAAAATAAATCAAGTTTCTAAGGACCAATAAGATACTTACTGATCTTGGGCTTAAAGAGCTCAAGGTCATATGCTCAAGGTCATATGATGTTGGAAGCAGTCACATGGGAGTTTGTTTCATATTAAAGCCGTTCTTGGGAAGAAGCGGAATGGAACTTGAGTCAAGAATGAAGGATATCAAGAACGTATGGATGAGATTTATCTGTAAGTTTCAGCATTCCTTCTGTATGTTGTGCTTTGAAAATTGGGGGAAACAGATTATCAGAGATTAGGAACTGACACAAACATTACTGACAAAATAGGA
Organism: Doryteuthis pealeii; assembly: GCA_023376005.1. Lineage (NCBI taxonomy): Eukaryota > Metazoa > Mollusca > Cephalopoda > Myopsida > Loliginidae > Doryteuthis > Doryteuthis pealeii. Next base: position 88,497,852 of record CM042138.1, on the reverse strand, counting down.
CTTGTATAATGTAAATGCATTGCTAATGATTTTATTATAGAAATGCATTGAGAATTATGAGGAAATAGACTGTCAGTGATTAGGAAGTAAAACAAGCTTTACTGATAGAATAGGGTTATTATATGTACAATGTAAATGAAATATAAATGGTTTTTACTATAGAAATGCATTAAAAATTCAGAAGAAAGAGACTAGAGGTCAGTAATTAATACAAGTGCTGCTGACAATAGAATTATATATATATATATATATATATATATATATGTCACAGCTTGATTTTAATTTGCAAAATTGGACATTGTTTAAATCTCGTATACTATTAACTTCATCTCTTTGTATTTGCTGTTCTTTTTTCTTCTTTTTTTTTTTAAACATTAAGTATAATTATGATTAAATAATTATTTGGTTATATCATTTGAAGTATCTGCTTATCTTTTGTCTTTATATTCAGTGATATATATTTAAGTTCTTTCATCATTTATTTATATATATATATATATATATATATATATATATATATATTATAAAAGAAGGTCCGCAAAATGGATTATGTTTTTAGAAAAAATGTTTTAAAATTTTTATCTTACATTTGCAACACGTTTCAGATCTTGATCAATCATATTCATATGATTGATCAATGCCTGAAGAAGATATCAGAAGATCTGAAACCCGTGTTGCAAATGTAAGATAAAAATTTTAAATTTCTTTCTCTAAAAACATAATCCATTTCTTTTTTATAAAATATTTAATTTTCTCCCGTTGGACCAAAAACAAGGTTTCAGATGAATGATATTCATTGTAGGAGCTGACATTATAGTGTTTCAGTTTGTTTAGCAAACCATCATTATTTATATTGAAAAAAAACTTAAAAAACAGTGGTTTGTAATTTTTTTTTTTTTTGTATGTGTGTATTGTGGCTTCTGTATATTATTACTCAAATATGAAAAGTAATATTTAGAAACCACAATATACTAAAAAATCAAAACATACAAACATCTGTTTAAAAAAAATTTTTTGACGATGGTTTGTTAACCAAACTGAAATATCATAACATTGGCTCCTACAATAAATATCATCCATCTTGAAAACCTTGGGGTTTTTTTTTGGGGTTTTTTTCTCCAATTTTTTATATACTTACTGTCGGATCCATTTCCATTTTTTTCTGATATATATATATATATATATATATATACGCATCTATTCTCAAATGAATTTTAAATGATTTTGTATTCTTTATTTCTCCATTAATTTTACAAGTATATTTCAAGTTGCTTAGAAATTACTACTATGTAAATAGAATATAACTACCTTTTATGTTGTTAGCTCAGATTTAAAGGTACATCTACTTTATTCATATCCTATGAGTTTATCTTATAGTTTGTTTCTAACTACTACTTTTGTTGGAGGCCATGGTATAATGATTAGTCATATTAAATCGACTTGTCAACTCGAGTTCAAATCCTGGATGAAGTTACAGTTCACATAGCGCTAATACCCTTGGGAAAGGTATGCATCCAACTACTCTTCCTCCAGCTATGGGTAAATAGTAGGGCAGACTGGACTCTTTAATCTTGGTTAGGCAACCAGTCTAGGAGAAGGAAAACTGTTAAACTCTGCTTGGAGTAGTCACTACTAAAATAGGCTCAGTCCTGATTAGTGATCTATTTCCCTAATTACTAATTAAATACTCCAAAGAATTGGTTTAATTCAGATATCTACCTGATATTTTGAAAAGTGAGTCTTAATTTCAAATATAGCGTCCCATATTCTTAGAAATCTGTCAGTCTTTTAAGTATAGTTTTTTATTTTTTTTATTTAATGTATTTTGCCTGATGGTATATGAAGATACACATATTCTAATAATTGATTACTTTAAATGGCATGTCAATCTGTCTAGGATTATTTTATGCCTAGAGGCTAAGGAATTGCATTCATTGTACATTTATATTTACATTTTTTTATGTAATTATATCTCAAGAGTTCTTTGCCCATAGTTATGATATCAAGTATTTCTATCTAGTACAAATAATATGCACACAGTTTTATGGTTTCAAGTAACTAATAATAATCTTTTGTAAACAATTATAGCTTCAAGTAACGGTTTCTGATGTGAGCAAATTTTCTTATTTATGAATCTGGTAAATTCAGTTCTGTATTACTTTAGAACTTGTTTTGTTTGTAAGTTTTTCACTTGCAAATAATATCTGAGAAATTAAAAATAACCTGATTTCTTTGAAAAGTAAAAAAAAAAAAAAAAAGAATCCATTGAAAACGGATCAGAAATAAAATACAAATCTCTACATTCAACTGAAATTAATCGTTTGTAAAATTCAATTTCTTTGATAGACAAAGATTTTTCTGTATTTGATTCTCCTTACAAGTATTAGCAGAAAAGAGAATAATTATAAATAACTGCCCATACAATTCAAACATTGTTCAAGTGTGTGTGTGATATATATATATATATATATAATGAATAAAAAGGCCTTAGATACCAGAGGTATCGTGATTATGGACCATTTCCACTCATGGGAAAGGTATGAATTCAACTATTCTTTCAGCTATGGATAAATATTAGGGCGGACTGGGCTCTTTAACCTTGGCTAGGTAACCAGTCTTGGAGAAGGAAAACTCTGAATTCAAACCTGTTAAACTCTGCTTAATAAATTGACCTTGTGTCACATCCTACTCATGTGGAGGGGTTGGTAAATTATATATATATATATATATATATATATATATATATGTGTGTGTGTGTGACTCTTAACCAAATAAAAGAAACGTATTGAATTTTTATTTTATACTTGAAATATATTGTGATATTGCTCTGCATTTTTGTGCATTGAGCACTAAAGATTTTACGAATTAAAAATGGTTTTATCCTAAAATGTTTAATGTTTAAACACATTTTCTCTTACAGTGTAAGCTATTTCTATTCCTGAAAAGAAAAAAAATCAATATAAAATTTTTAATTGTTTCTACATAGGCTGTCTGGCTGATACCGACTTTAGGCTGCCCCGTCGACTTTACTTTTTTACTTACATAGGCTGTTAAAATTTGGGATCATTTGAATGAGAATTGGTCAAGTGATTAAATTACGAAATGATATCAATTCTTCTGAAAATCTCTGTGTTTTGTATAATATATATATATATATATATATATATATATATATATATATATATTAACAAATTAAAAGTTTGTATTTAAAGTTATATATTCTTTTAATGAAATTTGATATAAATGTTTTGGGCTTAATAAGTATATTTTGTACATTTTTTAAACCAACGTTAAAAAAAAAATTTTTTTTATTTGTATGTTGAAAGATGTTTCTGGGGGAATTACCATATTTGTTTAATGTACAAAGGTAATTTATTTTCAATTATTGTTTACTTCAACTTATAGTATGGTGGAATATCTGAAAGAGCATATATCAGTTATATCATTGAAAATTAATTTTAGCTATTGGGATTTATTGGATCAGATACCGAATTAAATTTGGAGTATTTTATGGACTTCAAATCAGGGTTTAAATTTGCACTTTAAAAAAAAAAAAGAAGAATTTTATGATTTTTGTTTTGAATTTGGACAGATTTTCCTGGTGAGGATATAGATCTTTTAATGCATTTGATATCTCTAAAGGATTGGTCTTTGTGTTACTGTAAGCATATAGAGAACTATATGTAATGTGTATTTATATTTATGTATGTATATATATATATATATATATATATATATATATACACCAGCTTTTCCTACCTGCTGAGTAAGCAAGCAGGTTAGCAGAGCTTATCTTTTCAGGAAAATAAAAATGTTTTGCTATATTTATAAATTCTGACAGTTTTGTGTTCTAAACTTTTCAAAATTGTCAATCAGTATTATTATTATTATTATCTTTTTTTATTATTATTTGTCATTATTTATTATTATTATACTCCTTGTAAGTTTTTTTTTTTCACTGAAGTCTGAGTAACTGCAAGTCTTTTGTTAATTAACACTAAGTTTGGTCTTTTGGTTGACATGCTGTAAAATCAAACAAACAAACAACTGGTATGACCTTCACCTTTGTTTTCAGTTTTTTCAGTTCTCTGGCAAGATCCAAGTATTCATTTTTCTTCATTTTAAATTAAAAAAAAAAAAAAAAAACTAACTTGGGTATCAGATTATTTTCCCCCTAATTTTAGAAATTTTTGAAGGTTCAGTAAAATGTAGGCTTATTTTTAAATTTATTCTTTTTAACAGCAAAGTGACTGGCTTAGTTTGTATTTCTCTTCAATTTAGAAGCACCAAAACCAGACAAAATTTTTACTGATTGGCTTTATTTTATCTCATTATAATGGGGATTGTGTGATTATCTGTCTGTAACCAAAACTATATTACTACTCAAATCACAATTCCCTTAGTTATTTATGCCACATGATTTTATTTTTATTTAAACCTCAATTATTAATAAAATTGTTTTACATTATTAATACTGTGGACCATATCTACATACTGATAACATGCAATTCTATTTATATATGTACAGCAAAAATAACAGTTTACAATGTGAACTGGAAAGCCTATTTTGCATATTGATATTAAAAATTTGATTTTAATAAATGTGCTTAGTATTATTTATTTCTAATTGTTTAGTTTTATCTTAATGAATATGAGCAAAAATCTCAGGGATGAATCTTAGAAGAAATCCATTAACAAGAAGAACTAACTGTAATTTTATTCTTTACTTCCTACTTTAAGTAAATAGTTAAATTATGAAAATTTAGCAATGAAAGACTGGAGTGATGGAAAGAGTAAGTTTCAGTTGTTCTATATTTCAATTATAGCCCCTGTTTTCAAATCTTTTTATCTGCATTCTTATTTAGTTTCATTAGCCTTTCTAATTTGATATAATATTTTATTACATTAAAATTTAAATACTTGCACCCGGTGGGTGCATATATTTGCTAATTAGATTAAACATGTTTTTGGTGTATCCTTCTTTTTGACAGAGACTGTTCATTCACCGAGATCACTGTTGTTATACATATCTAATTTAATATAATATTTTATTACATTAAAATTTAAATACTTGCACCCGGTGGGTGCATATATTTCTAATTAGATTAAACATGTTTTTGGTGTATCCTTCTTTTTGACAGAGACTGTTCATTCACCGAGATCACTGTTGTTATACATATCTAATTTAATATAATATTTATTACATTAAAATTTAAATACTTGCACCCGGTGGGTGCATATATTTGCTAATTAGATTAAACATGTTTTTGGTGTATCCTTCTTTTGACAGAGACTGTTCATTCACCGAGATCACTGTTGTTATACATATCTAATTTAATATAATATTTTATTACATTAAAATTTAAAATACTTGCACCCGGTGGGTGCATATATTTTGCTAATTAGATTAAACATGTTTTTGGGTGTATCCTTCTTTTGACAGAGACTGTTCAATCACCGAGATCACTGTTGTTATACATATCTAATTTAATATAATATTTTATTACATTAAAATTTAAATACTTGCACCCGGTGGTGCATATATTTGCTAATTAGATTAAACATGTTTTTGGTGTATCCTTCTTTTTGACAGAGACTGTTCATTCACCGAGATCACTGTTGTTATACATATCTAATTTAAATAATATTTTATACATTAAAATTTAAATACTTGCACCCGGTGGGTGCATATATTTGCTAATTAGATTAAACATGTTTTTTGGTGTATCCTTCTTTTTGACAGAGACTGTTCATCACCGAGATCACTGTTGTTACATATCTAATTTAATATAATATTTATTACATTAAAAAATTAAATACTTGCACCCGGTGGTGCATATATTTGCTAATTAGATTAAACATGTTTTTGGTGTATCCTTCTTTTTGCAGAGACTGTTCATTCACGAGATCACTGTTTTTATACATATCTAATTTAATATAATATTTTATTACATTAAAATTTAATACTTGCACCCGGTGGGTGCATATATTTGCTAATTAGATTAAACATGTTTTTGGTGTATCCTTCTTTTTGACAGAGACTGTTCATTCACCGAGATCACTGTTGTTATACATATCTAATTTAATATAATATTTTATTACATTAAAATTTAAATACTTGCACCCGGTGGGTGCATAATTTGCTAATTAGATTAAACATGTTTTTGGTGTATCCTTCTTTTGACAGAGACTGTTCATTCACCGAGATCACTGTTGTTATACATATCTTAATTTAATATAATATTTTATTACATTAAAATTTTAAATACTTGCACCCGGTGGTGCATATATTTGCTAATAGATTAAACATGTTTTGGTGTATCTTCTTTTTGACAGAGACTGTTCATTCACCGAATCACTGTTGTTATACATATCTAATTTATATTAATATTTATTACATTAAAAATTTAAATACTTGCACCCGGTGGGTGCATATATTTGCTAATTAGATTAAACATGTTTTTGGTGTATCCTTCTTTTTGACAGAGACTGTTCATTCACCGAGATCACTGTTGTTATACATATCTAATTTAATATAATATTTTTATTACATTAAATTTAAATACTTGCACCCGGTGGGTGCATATATTGCTAATTAGATTAAACATGTTTTTGGTGTATCCTTCTTTTTGACAGAGACTGTTCATTCCACCGAGATCACTGTTGTTATACATATCTAATTTAATATAATATTTTTATTACATTAAAATTTAAATACTGCACCCGGTGGGCATATTGCTAATTAGATTAAACATGTTTTTGGTGTATCCTTCTTTTTGACAGAGACTGTTCATCACCGAGATCACTTGTTATACATATTGTCGGATGTCATACCAAAGAGAATTAATGTTATTTTATTGATGAACAAACCTCTGAATAAAATGTTCTATCTTCTATTTGTCCAGCAAGAAGAGAGATAATTTCTGTTGTCATTTATTATAGCTAGTCAGTAATTAATCGATGTCTTTTTTTTTTTTTTTTTTTTTTTAACAACTTTTGCTACTTCAATCGCCAAAGAAAATGAATGGAATGTATATAATTGCTTTTCTGGAGATGGGAGATACCAAACAAAACATCTCAATTGATTGGCTTGCCTTGATAACGAGATAGAAAGAAGTTTACGGACAGATGGTGACTTTGCATTCTGTTTGTCTGTACAATTTGTTATCAGGAACATCCACTAGTGAGAGCTCACTCAAGGGAACACAACTCTTTTGTATCTGTGGGTCATGTTACTTGTTCAGTTTGAAATGCTTTCTGGTAATAGAAGATACAGACAAAACATTAATTGGCTTGGATTGATTTGGCAATTAAATAGAAGTTTACAGACAGATTTATCAGTATAATTCATTAGATACTAGCAGAGGTACCCACTAGGAATAGCCTGAGAAAACAAGTGATTTCTTAGAAATGAATTACACAGGATAGGTTACAAGGTAGGGGTTAGACAGCTTTAGTCAGTCCCCATAAATTTTCCTGGGGACTCATTCAAAGCAAATATGTGCATCCTAGGATGCACTAAATCAAAAAACTATCAGCATCAGTGTGTGTGTGTGTGTGTGTGTGTGTATATTATATATATATTATATATATATATATATATGATTCCAAAGTTACATAAACATAAATCTCTAATGATTTTGGAATTGGGCTGAATTTGGACCCGTAATACTGAAATTTTACATTACCAAAAATTACTAATTATTGCTATTGTAAGCAAACTACACATAAACATAAGAGGCAATAAAAAGTTCTCGGCCTTACCAGGGGGGGGGGGGATAACTTTTCTTTTTTTTTTTCAATTATATATTGTTTTTACAAAACACTTCTAAAACAACACATTAGATACTAAAAAAAAAATATTTACCCAACCCTTTCACCACAGATAGGAATTGACAGAAAGTCACAAGGATAAGGCATCCAATGAGGATTGAACTTGCTATTACAGTAGTAATGGATCTTTGTGACTGGCTTGTTAACCATTACACTACGACTAAATATTCATGGATATCTAACCTATAAAGTCTATGCTTTTTTTTTCTTTTTTTTTCTTTCTTTCTTTATTTTTTTGATAACCAAACGGCACATATATAAGTAGGCGGAGTGGCCTATTGTTGGTATCATCTGAACAGCAAGGGAGTCTGTCCCCTTTTCAATAGCACTTGATCAGGGAGATTGCTTTTGCATCTGAGATGGAGCAGCACACCTACTATCAGCTCCCCTATTTTACCACACAGATCCAAGATGTGCTACTCATGCACTGAGTTGGTGAGGGCCGGTATCTAATCCAGAAGCCTGTGTTTCTGAGGCAGATGCTCTACTGACTGAGTTAAACCGATCTCTTATGTATAAAGTACTGAAAAGAAGAGGCAATAAAAAAGTTCTTTGCCTTACCAGGAAGAGAATGACTTATTAAAAAAAGATTATATTTACTAGCAAATATATACACCCTCCGGGTGCAAGTATTTAAGTTTTAATGTAATAAAATATTATATTAAATTAGAAAGTCTAACGGAACTAAATAAGAATACAGATAAAAAGATTTGAAAAAGAGGGAGTATAATAAAAGATTTGAAACAGAGGGAGTATAATAAAAAAATGAACAAACTGACTTACTCTTCCATCACTCTCGTCTTTCATTGTTATTTTTTCTAATTTAAGAATTTAGTTATAAGAGGAAGTAAAGAATAAAATGACAGTTATTTTATCTTTTTAATGGATTTCATTTAAGATTCATTGAAGAAAATGTTGCTTATATTCATTAAAATAAAACCAAACAGTTAGAAATCAATAATACTAAGCACATATTTATAAATTCGATTTTTTTAATATTAATATGCAAAATTAGCCTTCCTGTTCACACTGTAAACCGCTATTTTGTTGTATATATAAATATAATTGCATGTTGGTAGAATGTAGACATAGTTAACAGTATTAATAATGTAAGACAATTTTATTAATAATTGAGGTTTAGATAAAAATAAAATCATGGAGAATGTGATGTCAATAACTAAGAGAATTGTGACTTGAGTAGGAATATAGTTTCGGTTACAGACAGAAAAACACACAATCTCCATTATAATAAGATTTATTTTTAAGTGTTTAAGAAACTTGAGAAACACTATGCTGAGTTTTTTGAACATTTGAGTTGAATATTTAAAAAAGCATATACTAGCAGGACCTGTGGAATTTCCACGTAATGAAACAAAAATTAAGAGGAGCTATTTAATCCAGAAGCAATGATTTGCAATTTCATTACATATAAATCCTACTGTTGTCTTTGCAATAAATAATACAAAAATAAAAGTGACAAAAACATGACTATAAAAAAAAGTTGCGCTGGAAATTTGCCTGACAATGGCTCGCTAAAACATAGCGTAAATTAGGGCAGGAGGCCTGGGCAACATCAGATCAATATTACCAAAATATCTTCCGTAATTCACAATTTCAATGTTACAAATAAAACAAACATAACTTTTTTTAATTCATTTTAATTTTTTGTTTAAGTGACACAAGACCATTAGAAATGTTTCATCTTTTAAAATTGGGTGAAATAAAATGGGACAAATAAGAAATCTGCAACTAAGTGACACCAGATAATCTGTATTATTTGTATTATTGTCCTCATCTTTATTGTTAAATTCAGAGAAATAGTGCCATATAATCTGTATTTACATTTTTGCATTGCATCTTGGACGATTTGGACAGTCTCATTTTTAACCAGAGGGTGTTGCAGGATGATAACGGACAGAAGATTCAGGGAAAACCATATTAATATATAGATATTTCATGGTTCTAGGTCTTCCCCTCCCTTAGTTAAGCTGAGAACTTTACAGTGCTCCCTTGTAAAAGTCTAGTGAACTGTACAAAATGTAACACCAGCTTTGACTGACTGCTGAGTAAGTAACTTCAACGATGCTAAAGATCAGTATATACTTTAATATTATATATATATATATATATATATATATATATATATATATACCAAATAAAACAATCGTATGACTGGGCAATAAAAAAATGTTTATGGACAGGTGGTGATTTTTGAATCAGCTGGTCAGCAGAGCCTTAACTTTTAAAGAATCTTTATCGATCAGAATGTGATCATAGATAGCAGTACTTTATAGCTCAGAGTTGTTTCTGTGTTTTCACTTTCACTTTAATAGAAGACACCTAGCAAAATATTTATATAGTTATACTGGAAGAAGCTGTTTCTCTGTCCAGTCTTAAAAAGAAAACTACCAGCTAATATAAATATCAATCTGAACTAGGGGGTTATATCAACTGCAAAAAAGTAAATAAATGAAATTAAAAGCTAATTAAAATAAAGAGTAAACACAGTCATTCATAGGAAAACACGGTACTAGACATTGGTGCAAATATTTTTTTAACCTCACCTCTATTTTTTTTTTTTTTCTTAAAAAAGAAGATTTTTACATGTTTTGTTGTTTTTGTTTTATGGCATATCAACCTCTGTGAGTCATTTAATGCCAACAAAGTTTTGAAATAGATTCAATCTTACTTCTCCACCATAGGTAGAGTGTGACACAAGGTCAATTTTTAAGCAGAGTAAAGCTGGTTTAAATTCAGTTTTCCTTCTCCTAGACTGGTTGCTTAACCAAGACTAAAGAACACAGTCTGCCTTACTATTTACCCACAGCTGGATGTCAGGGGAAGAAGAGAGGAATTAACGCCTTTCCAAAGTGTGTTAAGGCTATTAGAATTATTCCCAGGTCCACTCTGACCTAATGTAAAAGTAAGTAAAGTCGTCGGGGCGGCCTAAAGTCGGTATCAGCCTGTCAGCGAGGGAGTCTATCCCCTTTTCAATAGCGCTAGACCAAGGAGATTGTTTTAGCATCTGAGGTGGAGCGCCACACCTACCATCAGCTCCCTACTTTACTGCACAGATCCCTGTGCTACTCATACGCTGAGTTGGCGAGGACTGGTATTGAACTAGGAACCTTGTGGTTTCTAGCCGAATGCTCTACCGACTGAGCTAACCCGGACCTATATTTGGGTCCCATCTATAAGTCAATTAGATCTGTTTAAAAATTATTTATAATAATGCAATTCCTTCACTTTTTAAAGCATAAAACAACCCAAGATGGATTGAATTGCCATCAAAATTAATTGGTCAACACACACTAGGCTGGGGCAGTAGAACATACTGACTGCACTTTTGTAGAGAGGTAAGACCCTGCTCCAAATGGGGCCACCTGTTGGCTGTGGGTAGTGACCCGTAATCGAGGATGAGATCCTGGTGGCTGAGTGTTCACATGACCTGCAATGCTTCACTTCGGTCCTTACTTAAGCTAGACAGGCGGTCAGACTCAGAGTGACCTAATTCAATCAATCAGCTGGTCTTGTCAGGCTGTAGCACCTATATGATTATGTCCCGACCATATTCTTCAAATTACTCTTCTGGCAAACACCCAAGCCTAATCACATGGCTGCTAGAAGGCAGTGGCTGAGAGTCAAACACCAGTTTATTAATTCTACTAATTTATTAATACACGTAAAGTTAATAAAAATTATTTCTACCAGTTTATAAAATCAAACAAAAATATCTACCTACAAAATATTCGCTTAAAAATAATATATACAAAAAAAAGAAGCGTTGATATGCCATTAAATGAAACCACTAATACACACACATATATGAGAAGAAAATATTTAAAAAAATTTTCCACACACATATATGTAATATAATTGTAACCCATCAAAAACAGCATATCATAATGGTATTCTGTATTAGCTCTTAAAATACTCTTAGAGATTAAAACAATTTCTTGTCCAATTTACAACTGAATGATAATTTTGGGGCATCTGAATTTTTATATTTTACCCATTTAAATCCTCACTATAACAGAGATAATTATGCAATGCTAATTGAAAGCATCAATATCATGGGTTGCTGTTACCAAAACAGGTTTATGGGCCACCTAGGTTTTTTTATTTTATTAAATACCTTCCAACCTATTGTTTCATCTTTGTTTAATTTTCAGGATTTTTCTCCAATTCATTTTAAGAATTGCTAAATTTATTAAAGTATCTAAACAATGTACAAGGTGGTCTGAAAATCTTGTCACCCTATACATATTGTTTTAACTTTAATTATTTTTAGTTTTAGGCTGGTTGGTTGAATTTTATGGCATGTCAACTCTTGTTGGGTTATTTTATGCTGAAAACATTTTGTTTTATTCATCCTTGATGGGTATTTTTTTTAACTCAATTTTTTAAAACACATTTTTTCTATTTAATCCATAGATGGGACCCTAACAGGTACTACCACTCCAAGTCATAGTGAACCTGGGAGTAATGGTGATAAGGGGTACTCCACACTCAATAAATAATAATATTAATAATAAATCCTATTGATCCTGATTGGAATGGTGTAATCTAGATATGAAAAAAAAAGTAAATAAATAAAAGATAAAATTGACCAGAGGAGAGAAGTTGGGTGAATAGGCAAAATACACTCAAATCTCAACTGATTCAGCTTCAGTAACTTAATTTTTTCAACATGAGTGTAGCTGTTATCATGCTGCAAAATTACAACCTTTCTTTATTCATTATTCCACCTGTTGTTTGGTGGACTTGTATTGCACAACCCTTTACTCATTTAAAGATGAGAGTATTAGTCTAGACACATTTTTGGAATAATTATAATCATTCATTTTAGACGTGACAAATTTTTTATTCACCAAGCCAACATACAGTTTAAAGTTGGCCCGCATAACTATGTACAGGGTGGTCCGAAAGTATTGTCACCCCTATTAGAAAGTAATAAGAACAATAAAAATACAACAAAGAAATGAGAATCTTGCAGCAAAGTCATGTCACACATCTTCCACGTTCTTGCCAGAATGCACATTATCATGTGTCCATTTGTTTTGTTTTTTTTTTTTGTTTTTTTTTTGCAAGCAGCCTCTTTCTCGTGTCAGCCATCTGAAATAGAAAATTATATTATTATTACTAGCAAAATCAAAAAACACCCTCCAGGCGATGTAAAAATAGATTTTTGAAACATATTGCCTGACGGGTGGGAGTTAAAAATTCAATGTCAGCGAGTTTGTACTTTAAGTAAGTAAAATCATCAAATTCATTAAAGGATTAAAGAATAAAACAATTTGAAATGTAAACTTTCAATATGTATTAAAATAAAACAAACTATATATAGATATATAATACCAGTCATGTATTTATTAAAACTTGTTTTAAAAAACAATGAGGACTGTCTAATGTTGCATGTTCAAATTTTGAGTGTATTTATTCTATGTTATGACGATTTTGGGTAATGTGACGTGAGCAGTGGCGTAGTTTTTGTTACAGACAAAAATCGGAAGCGAACCTACATTATTAATAGATATATTATAATTAATTAAAACAAAAAAGTGTCCTGAGGTTAAACTGCATCTAATGGTAAAGTTACAATTTTTGACCTCTGGGGAGTGTGGAGTACCCCTCTATTGCCATTACTCCCAGGTTTACTCTGCCCCAGAATGGTAGCACTTGTTAAGGTTCCATCTATGGGTTAAATAGAAAAAATGTGTTTTAAAAAAAAACTGAATCTAAGAAATGATTGAGTTTTTAAAAGAAATTTGAATACCCATCAAGAATGAATAAAACAAGATGTCTTCAGCATAAAATAACCTAACAAGAGTTGATGTGCTGTAAAATCCAAGCAACCAACCTAAATTGTTCAACTATGTGCAGATACTGGATATCGTGAAGAGGATTTGCCAGGGAAGATGACTGATAGGGATTGATGGCAAGATAGTTATGAGAATCCGTGCTGTCACCACAACTTCATGACGATACATATGTATCATGATACGTATGATACAGTCAGTCATTGTTTCATCTAAAATCATTATTTCTATGTAGTTTGTATTATTGTTTTTAAAAAAATGTATTTATTATTATTTTTAAACCTTTTATTATCTTAAATAAAAGCATGTTTTAGTGGATTCTTTATCAGACTCAAACCCTACCTATAATTTAAGTATTTTGAAAGACTATAAAACTGCCTATAATTTAAGTACTTTGAAAGACTATAAAACTGCCTATAATTTAAGTACTTTGAAAGACTATAAAAACTGCCTATAATTTAAGTACTTTGAAAGACTATAAAAACTGCCTATAATTTAAGTACTTTGAAAGACTATAAAAACTGCCTATAATTTAAGTACTTTGAAAGACTATAAAACTGCCTATAATTTTGAGTACTTTGAAAGACTATAAAACTGGAAACCATATAATTATTTTTTTTTTGCATGAGAAGAAATCTACTTCACACTTTTTACTGTATTATTAAACACATCAGAGAAAATTTTAATTTTATTTTTTTGTCTTTTGTACTAGACAAAAACCAATCTAGCATTTTACATTTAAGAACTAATCTTCATACTGAAACCTTTCTCCTTTTCTTTTATGTATATTTTATTTAATATTTTTTAAGTGATAAATTATGTATATACGCAGCTTGTTTTATATAAGGGTAATGGCCCTGAAGTGTAACATAGAGAAGGTAAATTAGATTCCTAGCAAGCACTTTACCATTTACTCACATTAACAGCATTAGTACATGAAACTTGAGAGAGAGAAAGCACAAAACAGAAAAAGGCTAATGCCTACTGATATGATGTTATGCTATTAAAACTTGTTTCTGCCTCTCTGGCATTATGAAACTTGTTTTGCTAATGCAAACCAACTTTTATTGATTTTATTACTCTACAGCAAAATATCATCTTGATAATTTCAACACCTTTTTAAAATATTTGGTCTCTTCCACAATGGATAGTTTTCATTGCACTAAAATTACAGGTCCAAAAGCTAGTTGATGATTTCAATATCATTGATGGCTTTAGTAGTTCACTGTGGACTCCATGAAATGTCACCTAATCTCTCCACAGACCATTCCGTTCTGTTGGGAAGGCTTAGAATATGCTGACTGTATCCTGTGTAGAGGGGTAAGACTCCCTTCCTCAAAAAAAGAAAAAAAAAAGAAAAAAGGGTGTCATGAGTATGACATTAAAGTGCATCTGATGGTGAGGCTCCAGTTCTCGAGATCTGGGAATGTGGAGTACCTTTCATTGCAGTCCACTCTGTCAGTAATTGCCATTATTCTCCAGTCCACTCTGTCAGTACCTCTTTCATTGCCATTATTCTTCTCCAGTCCACTCTGTCAGTACTCTCATTTCATTGCCATTATTCTCCAGTCCACTCTGTCAGTACCTCTTTCATTGCCATTATTCTCCAGTCCACTCTGTCAGTACCTCTTTCATTGCCATTATTCTCCAGTCCACTCTGTCAGTACCTCTTTCATTGCCATTATTCTCCAGTCCACTCTGTTCACAGTGGTAGTACCTCTTTCATTGCCATTATTCTCCAGTCCACAGTGGTAGTACCTATTAGGGTCCCATGTAAGGGCCCAATAGATCTGTTTCAAAATTATTAGTACTAGAAAGCATTTATTTGAGACCATATAACTATGTTCAAATGAGGCGCGTGGTCTAATGGTTAGAGTCGTAGGAAATAGACTTGTCAACGCGAGTTCAATTCCTGGACGAAGCTGTTGGAATTTCACATGGCGCTTATACCCTTGGGAAAGTTATGAATCCAATTCTCCCTCCAGCTATGGGTAAATAGCAGGGCAGACTGGACTCTTTAACCATGGCTAGGTAACCAGTCTAGGAGAAGGAAAACTCTGAATTCAAACCTGTTAAACTCCGCTTAAGAAATTGACCTTGTGTCGCATCCTGCTTGTGCGGAGGTGTTGGTAAATATATATAACTATGTTCAAATTATTTGTATTAAGAATAGTTACTTGAAGCAATGAATTGTTTACAAAGAATTATTATTAGATGCTTGAAACCATATAACTGTGTGCAAACAAATAATTATCATTAAATAAGAAATAATTACTTTTTAAAAATTATTCATATTATAATTACTCACACCAGAAACCGTTATTCTAAGGCAAACAATATGAAAGATCTATTTGAAAAAGTCAACATAGAAGACATTCTGTCCTTTTTGAAGGAAATAAAATTCTACCATAGAATATAGACATGAACCTAATCAATGCCATACAACTTGATCCCCAACGTTGCTAACACATTGTTAAAACCAATTAATATCCGGTTGTTTGTTAACAGACAATTTTTAGAGTTTTTTTTTTTTTAATTATAAAACTACCCCTAACCCACAACCGGATATTGACAGTAAATGAAAAACATGTCCTGAATCGAGATCAAAAAGGTGTGCCTAAAGGTCATATGGTCCCCAATTACTACAAAAGTGTAAATATAGATACACAACATATATTACTCCCTAACCGCTAGGCATGACATAACCCCAGACGGGTTGAATGCCATTAAAATCAACCAAACAACCAACCATTAAAAAAAAGGCACTAAATAACCCAACAAGGGTTGACATTTATGATAATTGTAACCCTGCACAAACACACTGGCCAGCTTTACAGAGAAATTGCAGATATCATAATAACAACAACAGAATTATTTTTGTTGTTGTTTCAAATAATTTACACAGGGTGTATTTATTGTAAACATTTCTTCCAATGAAGCAGTTGAAGAGTAAATTTACACCCAAGGGCAGGTTGTAAAATAGTAGATTCTAATCTTACTCCTCTCACTTCATAGTACTATAAGAAGCTGAGCTTATGGTATGTGTAGTGCTCCACCTCAGGTGCTAAAATAATCTCCTTGGTCTAGCGCTAGTGAAAATGATAGACTCCCTCACTGTCTGGCTGATACCGACATTAGGCCGCCCGCCGACTACTATAAGAAAACAGGCTCAGTGTCAACAGAAATATTGATGAGATATCACCAGTAGATTCTATGCTGCTCCCTTCAAACATCTTTTTGATTGTGCATGCTTAGTTCTTCTCCTTTATTGCATTTGCCATTTAATATTATGTTGATGAACTTAGACAATTTATAGTATCAAGACTCTAGACTTCTTGGAATCTTTAATGTATTCATTAATTCACTGAGAAAATCTATCGTTTCAAAAGGCCTTTTGTCAATAGTAGTTAGTGCAAGGGACCTTGAAAATATATATAATGCAAAAGATATTATGGGATGGAACTTAGTTTTTCTTTTAATATTGCACAATAATTGATAGTTTGAATTGTGATTTTCTAACCATTTTGTATTTTTCAAGGTTTCCTTTCTCTCCTTTATCAAAATATAGTTACATTTATTTTCTGTATTTTTTTGTTTATTCTTTTGCTTCTTTAAATACAAAATGGCAGCAAAGTTACCACTTTTGTGCAGAGCCTTTATTTCCTATTGTTGATGGGGCCTAGAATACGCCAGTTATATTCCCTGTAAACAGATAAGACCATAAGGCCTAAAATGGACTGATCTGTCAGGGTTTAAAATGTACAAACTGCATCCCTTGCAGAGAGGTGTCTTGAGTATGACATTAACTGCATCTGGTGTTGAGGCTCCAATTTTGGAGCCCTGGGGAGTGTGGAGTATCCCTCCATTGCCATTTTGCCCAGATGCACTCGGATCCAGAGTGATAGTACCCATTAGAGTTCTATCTCTATGTGCCAAATAGATCTGTTTGAAAATTATTAGTATTTGATAGGAATACTTGAAACCACATAACTGTAAATTATTAGTAATAATAGTTACTTGAAATTTAACAATTGTCTACAAATGATTACTATTTAATTGATAATTATTTACAAATGATTATTATCATTACTTACTTGAAACTATATAATTGCTCCCCTGCCCCCCCAAAAATGATCAGCTTCAGCAGTAAGCAAACCAAGAAGGTTTGACATACTGTTAAACCAACCAATTAACTATTTTATCTTTCTTACTACCCCAAAGAATTGACTGTTTTATGTATTTCCTGTACCATCAGCCTTTTTCTCATTCCACTGCAGACCTTTCCCAAAATCTTTAAGACATGGGGAGTAATGGACCTTTCTCTGCCATACTAACCCATTACATGTTGGTAGGGGTGATTTAATTTTTTTCTTTTTCCTACACTGGTTTCCCTTACCAATTAATTGTGTGATCCCAGGGAGCCCCCCCTCCCTCCCGGCAACACCTTCCCCTTGTCTAAAAGAGGCAGAGCCAGGTTTATTGTGTGGTGCTTGAGGTGCCCCAAAAAAGGAATGCTGAAGGGATTCACACACTTTTTTGCACTGGCCACTGCATAAGCTTTGGTTTGTGCATGGCCCCCTATGTTATAAAGTCCTTGTGTCAATCCAGCTTAGTGGTTAGTCAGGAAAATAAACTCACCAAGGCTAGGGAGCTCAGTTTTTATCTAGTATTTACCAATTGTTGGGGATGAAAAGAAATGGATTCAAGAATTTCCCAAGGGTATTAGAACAAAATGAAATATA
Source organism: Doryteuthis pealeii (assembly GCA_023376005.1). NCBI lineage: Eukaryota > Metazoa > Mollusca > Cephalopoda > Myopsida > Loliginidae > Doryteuthis > Doryteuthis pealeii. The sequence goes on along the minus strand of CM042138.1, from coordinate 88,479,458 downwards.
ATTGTAATTTAAAAAAAAAAATCCTTTTAATTTTGCTATTTAAAAATTACTGGCAGAGGGTTAAATTCAAACTAAATAAAGGCTTTATCTAATTTTAATGTATTCCTTCTTTTCTCTCTCTTCTTCTTCTTCTTTATAGCAAAATGGCTCAACATTTAAAAAATGCCTTTTTGGCAAATGCATCTTTTCAGATGGCATGCATAAATTATTTCCATTTTAAGAAATATTTATTTCTTTTGCTTTCATTTTCTTTTATGATAATTTCTCTCATTTATTAAAATGTAGTTAAATTTATTTTTGTTTATTCTTTGCTTCTTTGTTAATATTTCCTATTCTTCCTTTTTCTTCTTTCTTTTTCTTTGTTTGCACTATTCTTTCATTCCTTTTTAACTTTTTCTTTTTCTACCTTTCTCTCTCTCTTCATCTCTCTCTTTCTTCCTTAGTTTTTGTTTTCCCTCCCTTTTCAACCTTTACTGCCTCCCTTTGTTTATTTTTCTTCCTCTTATTTTGTTTTAGCATTCCACCTTTCTCCTGTATTGTCTCTTTCTTCTTCTTTTTCTTCCTTCCATTCTTCTTCCTTCTTTATTTCTCTGTTTTTCCTTCTGTTCTTCCTTTCCTTTTCTTTTATTCTCTCTTTGTTTAAGAATGTGCAAGATTATGTTCATAGAAAGATTTCAATAATGTGCATTTTTATTGTGCAGTAACAATAGCCAGTTTCAATAAAGTAACTCAGCATAATCAATAAACGTTTGCAGTCCAATTACATTAGGTGAATGAATTTAAATTACTATGGTAACTTATATCAAAACCCAGAAACATTCACCAAGGTTATTTTTAGAATATAATCTAACTTCTTTCTTTTTATATCTTTTCCACATTTATTAGCTTGGAGTGAGGTGAAATACCCAATTATATATATATATATATATATATATATATATATATATATATATATATATATACACTCGCTCCTTACAAAATTTGGGGTGCCAGAGGGTGGCATCAGTGATGTAATTTTCTTAGGCCATTGGGGAGTTTCAGGTCTTTCAACATCATACTCCCCTCACCAGGCTGACCATATCAGAGAAGATCAGTCTCTGATACACCCTCTTACATACTCTTGGTGTTGAGGATCCTTCCATGCAGCATTCTTTTGTAGTAATAGGTGAGAGGTCTATGTACATTGTTTCAGGTGTGTGAACAGACAGAGCAATATAAATGAAGGAAAAAAAAACTTTAAATTTGCTTCATGTAATGATTCATTTCAACTTCAACAAGAGTAAAGTAAAGTCGTCGGGGCAGCCTAATGTCAGTATCAGCCAGACAGCGAGGGAGTCTATCCCCTTTTCAATAGCGCTAGACCAAGGAGATTATTTTAGCGTCTGAGGTGGAGCGCCACACCTACCATCAGCTCCTCACTTTACCACACAGATCCCTGTGCTACTCATACGCTGAGTTGTCGAGGACTGGTATGAACCAGGAACCTTGTGATTCCTAGCCGAACGCTCTACCGACTGAGCTAAACCGGCCCTTCAAAAATTCTGAAAAGCATCCACCTAGACGGATGCTCTACCGACTGAGCTAAACTGGCCAGCATATGTATATAAATTTCGTTAAAAAATAAGAAAAGAAAAAAGAAAGAAACATTCCATGAGTTACTTTTACAAATAAATACAATTCCTCATTGTTTATTGTGTTGGTTGCATGTATTAGAACATTACTGTAGATTTGGAACATCTTCTCACCTTTCCAGCTGAGATAATGTTGACCACCCATTGTTCGGAGTTTGTGATCTGATCAGTTAATTAAAAGAGAGTTTGTCATTGAGTTAATGGTTCTTTTTCAAGAAAATTACCGACTGGGTACATTAACATAAGCTGGAAAAATACAAAGGTCTGTGTTAGCAGGAAAAAAAAACGAAATAAAAAGAAAAAAAAAAACAGCTGGACTACCAATATATTTCCAATTGAAGTCTGATGCTGTACACAATCATCCACACACATACTCATGTACATAAATATACAAAATAAGGCATATATATATATATATATATATATATATATATATATATATATATAAGGCACGTGGTGTAATGGTTAGAGTTGTAGGAAATGAACTTGTCAATCCGATTTCAAATCCTGGACAAGGCTGTTTGCATTTCACATAGCTCTAATACACTTGGGAAAGGTATGAATAAACTACTCTCCCTCCAGCTATGGGTAAATACTATGGGCTCTTTAACCATGGCTAGGTAACCAGACCAGGAGAAGGAAAACTCTGAATTCAAACCTGGTAAACTCCGCTTAAGAAATTGACCTTATGTCAAAACCTTTGTTAAATATATATATATATATATATATATAATAAAAAGGTAAAAGTATCCAACTGACTGGTATGTAGGGAATAATTCTATTTGGGATCATCAATATCTCCTGTACATCGACAATGTGTCCTTATGTTGATGCAACCTTATAGATTTATTCAAAGATTTTTACAAATCTCTTAGAGAGCTCAATGTATAATAACGAATAAATTAATTATATACAGAGCAATATTTATACTTTCAGAGAAAGAAAAACTTAACAAACCGTATTTGGCTATTATAAATTTAAGTTTACTTAAGTTGTTTTTCTTTCTTTGAAAGTTTGTGTGTGTCTATCTATCTATCTATCTATCTATCTATATCTATATATCTATATCTATATCTATATATATATATGGGAACACATACCTATCTATTCCTGATTACGGTCAAGTGATGCTAAAAGCACTGGTTCCCACTAGATCACTGAAGTTAAGCACCGATGTGCTTGTTCAATACTTAATTGGGTGTCTACTTAAACAACAGCAGGTATTGTAAGCAACCTTAGTCCTTTGTTTTTCAAAATTACTTGAATCGGCATTAAATGAACTGAAGTGTGTTGATATGCTTGAAAACAACCACCCTATTTATTCATGCATTTACAGAAATATATATATATGTATATTTCTATAGACTAAAACAGATATATTGGTTATATGTTATTAATGTAACAATATTAAGGTAGAAACATAACTGTGTCTGTGTAATTTTAAAAATGTATATTTTTAATATTATTTGAAAACACACTGATACATATAGTACGAATACATTTATCATTAATGTTGATACAATCTCTCTCTCTCTCACTCATATGTATATATAATCTCAATGGCAAATTCTTGTTTATCAATGTTACTTACAATCATGTTTAACATATACATAAAAATACATTATATATATTTACCAACCCCTCCATACGAGCAGGATGCGACACAAGGTCAATTTCTTAAGTAGAGTTTAACAGGTATTAATTCAGTTTTCCTTCTAGACTGGTTACCTATCCAGGGTTAAAGAGCCATTCTGCCTACTATTTACCCATAGCTGGAGGGAGAATATATAATTCATACCTTTCCCAAGGGTATTAGCGCTATGTGAAATGCAAATAGCCACGTTCAGGATTTGAATTCGGCTCTATTTCCTATGACTCTAACCATTACACCATGCACCTCCATATATGTATAGGTTTGCACAGCTGATAATTGACAATTGACCATTCTACAAACGTCAAAATAATATTTTCTCTTTATCTGTTTTACTTTTTTATTGCCAGTTCCACCTCTTCATATCTGACTAAACTCAGTTTGTTACCAGCAGAAAAGTTCTAGATTAGATTCATTAGTTCTAGATTTTATAGTCCTGATTTTACATCTGATTTTGTTTTCCTTAAAAGAACTTCTTTAATTCTTTTAATGTAATTAGTGTATTTTAGTTTCACAGCCTGTCACGCTTATAAGAATAATTGTTTAAATTACTTGATTGTTTATTCAAAAATCTAGTTAATTATCAAAAAATTAAAAGTATCAAAAGAAACTTATTTGTGAAAATTTAGTATAAAAATGAAAACTATTTTTCTATTTTGAAAGAGATGTACATTGGTCTGTATATGTTTAGAAAATATGGCATGATTTTCTATTTTATATTAGCAACTATAAATTAATTTGCAAAATAATTACAATTTCAATTTTGAACAAACTATGTAAAATATTTTTACAATGATTAGGTAAATTAATTGCTGATATAATGACAGGTCAGAAAGTTGGAAAATATTTTATAATAAAATTCAAGAGGCTTCAAGATCAGACAGAAGCTGTACCCTTGTGGATCTGGTGCTTTCACACTGTGATGTAAAACCAACAAAGTCTGGTGGTATTGTGAGGTACTGCAGGATGCCCTGGGTTAGCGTTAATGATGCTTCGGCTCTGAAACCATGCTTAATCCCAGGGTCAGGCTTTGTTGGTGGCACCGCTGCTGTTGTCTTTACATTGGCAGTTGTATGGTTTTATTAATATAGTGTGTGCAAATATAATATATACATGCACCACTTAGACAAAGAAATCTAAATATCTATGTATACATACATGTGTGGCTCAACTGTATGAAAATGGCTTTTACATTAACAATTACATCGTGGATTGCATTATCATTTTGTTATGGCTTATAAATCCTATGAGACCTCTTGCTAGCATCCCTTAAGCTATGAGCTCTTAAGATCAGCAATAAGTAAATACAAAGATAATTAGCTATATTTAATAGGTTGGAAGAAAACATTATCTTAGAAAGCATATTAAAAGTTTAAGCCTTTTTGTATATTCCAGTTATTAAACAAGAATTGCATTTTTAAACTTACAGCAGAAACGTATTAGAACAGAGAACACAATGTTAACTGTGTTGACATCTGGAGATTCGGTCTCTATTTGTCTGTAACCAAAACTACGTCACTGCTTATGTCACAATATCGAAAATCGTCAGTACATAGAATAAAGAACAACCCTGTAATCAGTTTTAAAAAATATTCTTTACTCTTGCCCTTTTTTCAGTAACAAGAGGTTAAGTAAAAAGTTTACAAATAAATAAATAAAATATCTACGATTTTGTTTAATTTATGTGTAAAATATTCAAAATAATTATTAATAGATGCACATATTTTATTTGAGGGGGACAGAATTAAGTTTCTATTTCAAATTGTTTTATTTTATTTATTTTTTATTTTTTTTACTCCTTTAATAGATTTGATGATTTTACTTACTTATGATACAAACCCTCTAACGTTGAATTTTAACCTACTCCCACCGCCAATATCTTTCAAAAATGTATTTTTACACCATCTGGAGAGTGTTTTTTTTTGGGGGGGGGGGGAATGGATGAACAAGGAACAATGTTATCATTAAATGCCAATTGCAGCAAAACCAAGTTTCAGTTATTTAGGACTGAAGAACTTAGACCCCCCCAATTTTGTTTTTAAGCAAATTCTTAGACAACATTAGTTTGGTTTGGTTTTTTTGTTTAATGTCAAATCAACCTTTGTGGGTTATTTAATGCCAAAACCATTCTTGTAGAAGAACAGTAGTGGTACTATTTAACCCATAGCTGGGGGTGGGGTGAGACGGTTCATACCTTTCCCAAGGGTATTAGTCCGAAATTGAACATAATAGCATGACTGGAGTTTGAACTCACTTATTACGATGTCACATTCCAGCATGTTACCCACTATGCCATGGGACTCTGTTCCCCCCCCATATACTAATTTAACCATGTTATAAAAAAATGACAGCATATTTAATTGATTAATTTTAATGGCATGCCAACTTGTCTAGGGTTATTTTATGTCTAGAGGTTAGGGAATCATGTTCATATTTATATTTTTTGTGTAGTTGTTTCTTAAGGTTCTTTTTTTTTCTTATTCTTTTTTTCTTTTGCACACAGCCTTATTAAATATGAATAATTTCTAAACAAATCAATTTGACCCATAGATCGGACCCCAACAGTTACTACTACTACTACTACTCCAGGCCCTTGCAGGCCTGTGAGTAATGGAAATAAAGTGATACTCCCCATTACCCCAGATATCCTGAACTGGAGCCTCACCATTAGATGCAGTTTAGTGTCATCCCAGGACACCCTCTTTTAGTGTGTACCTTTACTCCCCTGCAGAATATACAGTCAGCGTATTCTAAACTGCACCAACAGGGTGTGAGCATATTTAAGTGATTTTGCAATTGCATTATATTGATTAAAAAATATTCTGCATTTTCTTGTTTATATCTAACACATTCTGAATATTAAACTAAAAATAAAATTAAATAAATAAAACAGTTGATTCTATGCCTTGTCCCCTTTTATATAAATGAAATCCATTATAATAAATGAAACAAATCTTTAATATAGACAGCTATTCAAACACTCACTTAAAAAATTTATTTATCTACAGAACCAATCAAAATTTAAGAGTTCCTTTAACACACACACACATTGGCTTCTCAAATAAAAAATGTTCTGCCCTCTCCCACAAAAAAATGACTGGTAGCATTCTTTTCAGCTTTGAATATTTATCAAGTAAAAAGTAATGTAAAATTCTATTTCCAAGTCATCAGAAAAGTCTATAGCATAATGCCTTGGAGGCGTTCATGTTGTAATGGTTATCATTGTAGGAAATTGATACAGCGATTTCAGTTCAAATTCTGGATGGGGCTGTTTACATTTCACATAGCACTAATACACTTGGGAAAGGTAGGAATCCAACTATTCTCCCTCCAGCTATGAGTACAATAGTAGGACAAACTGAGCTCTTTAACTTTTGTATGCAACTGGTCTGGGAGAAGGCAAACTCTGAATTCAAACCTATTAAACTCTGCTTAAGAAATTGACCTTGCAGAGAGGTTGGTAAACATATATATATATATATATATATATATATATATAGCAATCTGCTTTGTGTTACCACAAGAGAATTGTTCATTACTCTCTAAAGAGACCAAGTTGTTTAACTTATATATAAAAACTTTACATACATAAAGCTTATTTTTATTAGATATCAGCTCCTCACTTTACCGCACAGAGTGTCTGGCTGGGAACCTACCGACTGAGCTAAACTGGCCCTTAAAAGATATTATTAGATATACTTTTTTTATTATTATTATTTTTTTAATTTTATTTACCAGTTATCAAAGGTTTTGGAATTTGATCTGAAAATTGTTCTATATTGAAATGACAAATAATATACTTTAATGGCAATTAACAAATTGTAATGAGATCTCTGCTCAAAATCAAAGCAACTATCTGTATACCAACCTGATTTGTCCCAACCCTTTCCCTCCAAAAAAAAAAAAAAAAAACTTCCTTTTATATGAGATGAAATATGGAAGCTCTACATTAATTAATCTGTGAATGTAGAAGAAAAAAACAAAAAGACCCCAAACAAGCAGGTTTTCATTGTTAGGAATCTTTATGACAATAGCATAAGACAATGAAATCACAGTATGATAATAGACACTAGCTGTGGTCTAAATTCCTTTTAAAAGCATATTGATACATTGAATTAAAATTTGCATTTATGATTAATGCGAGTGAAGTGAAATCTTGAAAAAGACATTTTTAATGGAAGAACATGAATGAGAAGGAATGAAATTGAAAAATTCTTTTATAAAGGATTTTTATTTTTTTTATTTTTTATATTTTAATTCTAATCGTGATGATGGATGGCTTGGATGCAAGCATCTCCATTATTGCTTTGCACACAATTTGATTTAGTTGTTTTCAATTAGAGACTTTTTAATTTTGTTTAACAGAAATAACTACTATATTGCTATTATTGTTTGCAGCATAGTTTACTATCTACACAGAAGAACAGAATGTCTTTAAGAGTTTTGTTTAAAAGTAATCTGAACGAGAGGTAATATAAATTATCTATAGGGCTTGTGAATTTGACCAAGTATTGATTTTAGAGAGAATAACAGAAGTGCAAGCCACGTAAGTGTTGCCCAGTAATTAAAGCATTAGGTTGTACAAGAGGACACTGAAAAGTTCTCAACCCAACCAAGAAGAGAATTAATGACCCAGAACCATAAAATGTATATGATACACAGATGCTGATAGGTACGCGTCCTGCTTCCCTGACGCATAAAAATCTAAAAGGGATGCAGTAAAATCATATCCATGCATCCCAGTGTTTTTCTTTTTTCTTCCCTCACCATTTCAAGCTAACTGTAAATACATTTCAATAGATTCTTAGAAATGAATTACACAGGATAGATCACAAGGTAGGAGTTAGACAGCTTTAGTTGTTTCCCAAGATCATAAATAAAAACCCTACAATCTACTAATAAACTTTAGTTGGGGACCCATTAATTTTACCAGGGACCCATTCAAAGCAAATATGTGCATCCCAGGATGCACTAAATCAAAAATGTATCAGCATCACTGATGATATTCTATATATTCCTCCTACAGTTCTATACACTTCATATTGTTTCTCAATCTGGCCTTGTGCCACATCTAAGCTAAGCTTAATAGATAACTATATTGTTTCTCTATTTTTTTTTTAACCTTTCCATTAAGATAAAAAAGGTAATTTCCTTCTTAGTTGGACTGAAAACGTTTTGGTTCTCTTGTATAAATTGAATAGTATCTAATGCTGGAATGGTGATACTTGTTACCAAAAAGCTATGAAACTCCTTTCTCATAGAATTTGTTCCATGTAAGTTGAGGCATATGGTGTAATGGTTATTGTTGTAGGAAATGGACTCTGTAGCCCGAGTTCAAATCCTGGATGAGACTGTTTGCATTTCATTAAAAAAAAAAAAACAAGTTTATGTAGCAAAATTCAAAGCAAGAGCAATATGATGATTCCTTGTTCAACCACAGTCATTTTATAAACTTAGTTTAATTTGGCACAAGGTCAGAAATATGGGGTACACAGTGAGAAATAAAGTCACTATCAATTATTTTCAAATATCTATTTGACACATAGATAGGATTTTAAAGGTACAATGACTCTGGGAGTAATAGCAATGAACAGGTGTCCCATATGCCCAAGAACTCCAGAAGTGGATCCTCACCACTGGATGCAGTTTAGTGTCATATCCAGGACACCCAACATAAGGGAAAATTTACTAAGTTTACAGTTATATCTTTTAAATCTATGTTGATAATTGTCTGTTTGTCTCTTCTATGGAAGGCCAATAATACTACAATAAATATGCATACTAAATTTGGTCAATCTACATCAAATTGTGTGCTATTTATTCTCTATAGTAATTATCTTAGTTCAGTCAGAAGAGCATCCATTTTGGAATCACAGGGTTCTGGGTATGATACCGGTCCTCACCAACTCAGTGCATGATGAGCACAGCTTGGGTAATCTGGTCTGTGCGGTAAAGCAGGTACTGATGGTAGGTGTGGCACCCTACCTCAGCGAAAAAGGGTATAGATCCCTTCATTGTTTGACTGATACCAACATTAGGCAAGGTCCCAGGTATGATACATCAACTCAGTGCATGAGTAGTACAGCTTGGGTAATCTGATCTGTGCAGTAAAGCATCTAGGTACTGATGATAGGTGTGGCACCCCACCTCAGCAAAAAGGGGATAGATTCCCTCACTGTTTGGCTGATCCCAACAATAGGCTACTCCATCAACTTTACTACTTACTATATCAACAAACATATTGTACGCTGGTAGTAAATCATGCTTGACTGACTCGGTAGAGTTAAGTAGTCACTGCAGTTATTTCATGCTAAACCGCATACATGCACTTTAAAATAAACTCCTTTCTTTTGCATATATTAATACACACTTGATAGAAAACTGAGGTCTAAAAAATATTATGTAAATTGTCACAGTAAATAACAATATTCTAAATATCCTGGTGAAAAAAAAACCCCAAAAAACAAACTGGAATCCCATAAATACATATTAAATCATGTTTTTTTAAAATTTTTTTTAATTATCATCTTTCTTTCTATAAAACTGTACAAAACAATGTAAATATCCTTCTTGTGTGTATTAAAAAAATGTCAAAAACCAATTTCTTTCTTAATAAAATCATTATTTGCTAAATCTAATATAAAATTTAGACACACGCAAATAAAATTGATCAAGATATATATTTTCATTTAAGCCTTTCACAGCTGTGTGTATCTATAGTCAAATTCCTATAAAAGTGCCATATGTGAATATAGTTGAATTTCTAGCACCATGCATTATACAAATATAGTCACATTCTCATGTCACCAAAGCTTAGAATATACTGATTGTATTCCTCTAAGAGGAGTAAGACCCCACCCCCACAAAAAGGAGTGTCCTGGGTATGACTCTAAACTGCATCTGATGGTGAGGCTCCATTAATGGAGATCTGAGGAGTGTGCAGTACCCTTTAATTACCATTACTCCCAGGTCCACTCTGACCCAGAATGGTAGTACGTGTTAGGGTCCCATCTCTAGGTCAAATAGATCTGTTTCAAAAGGATTTATATTCGATTGGAATACTTGATGCTATATCTGTAAATTATTTATATCAAGAATATTTACTTGGTTATAATTGTTTACTAAGGCTTATTGTTAGTTAATTGAAAGCATATAACTGTGTGCAAACAAATGACTATTATTAAATAGAAATAATTACTTGAAACCATTTGATTATCAGTATTAGATAGGGATACTTGAAATCATACAACTGTGTGCAAATTATTTGTATTAGACAGGAATACTTGATATCATTTCACAAAAATTATAAATATGAATATACAATGAATGCACTTCCCTAACCTCTAGGCATGAAATAACCCTGGATTAGTTGATATGCTGTTAAAATCAATCAACATTTCATGATATGTTCCTTTTTGCTGGTCAGTATTTTCCACCAACTTTTTAAATTTAAAAAATAATCTCCACACCAGTTCTTAACATTTTACAATGATTTAATTTTAAAAAAGAAAAAGAGTTTTTTAATTTGCTTGAAGCATTGTGTTTATATTGGTTTGATGATTGGTTTTGAAGGCTATCACAATGCAAGTGTAAAGAAAAATGAGATAACTATGATGTTGTTTGTTTACCTTTGATTTATTCTTAATATTTGGAGATAAATATCTCTTCGTCAGAAGATTTCTGAAACCTAAGTCTGGAGCTGTTAGCTTGTTGTATGCCTGGGGGATATCTTTGAAATTCTCTGTATGTGTGTGTGTGTGTGTCTGTCCAACAATGTCTTAGTATCATTCCAGGTTTGGCCTGCCTTTTTTTTTATTATTAGGTAGGCCTTAGTAGATTTTTTTTTATTTGTGTTTGTGTGTGTTCTCCAGGCACAGCTGATTTCTTTTAGTCATTTTTTGCTGGAAATGGGGCAAGTGGAACTATCAAATTTGGAAAATACAATAGCAAAAATATTAATTTATCGGATCAGTTACTGTACAGTAGTACTTTGATTTAGAAGTTTAATTCATTCTGCTCACTTTGTAAGTCGATTTCCTCATATATCAAATCAATTTTCCACATTGAAATAAACTGTAAGGTCATTAATCCATTCCATCCCCCAAAAAAACTCCCTAATTTTTAATGTTTTTTAAAATAAGAAATCTAGCACTGTATTGTATAATTGTATAAAATTAGAATGAAATGAATTATGTGCTGTAATTTGTTTTAATCTTCATTTTTTTTTTTTTTTTTTTTTTTTTTTTAATAATATTTCTCTTTAGCAAAATAAATTTGGAAACTTAAATGTTCTTAGTAAACTTATTAATATAGGTGTATCTGAAACTCATACCTCAAATTTTAACTTGCAGCACAAAACAAATCAACTGAGTGACAGCTCATAACTTTGGAAAACTCAAAAGTTGAGGCACTTTTATGTCAAGATACAATTGTACTTCAAAGTTAGAGAAAAGTGAATGCAAGCCATGAATATTATTCAATGATGTACTCAGACTAGTGTCCTCATCTTGGTTTATCATTATAGCCACAATGTAGGTATTTACCCAATTCATTCACCATGGATAGGATGTGACACAAGGTTGCAAGCATGGGGCATCCAGTGAGGATCAGACTTGCTATTCAGTAAGACTAGCTTGCTAACCACGGCTGGATTTAGTGCCTGGGGTACTTCTGGTTAGGAGGCCCCTGAAGTCGCTTCAACATAGAAATTAAATTAGGTACATGAGAAATAAAATGAAAAAAAAAATTGAAATAAAATGAATTTATTAAAAGAAAAAAATGGATCATATGACCTTTAGGCACCCCTTTTTCGATCTCGTTTCATAAGGACATGTTTTTCATTTACACCGTCAAAATCCGGTTTTTGGTAACATGATTTTTAGAGGTTTTTTTTTTTAAAAATTATAAAACTAACCCCTAACTCTAACCCTAACAAACAACCGGATTTTGACGGTGTAAATGGAAAACATGTCCTTATAAATCGACATCGCAGATGGGGTGCTTAAAGGTTATATGGTCTAAAAAAATATATAAGTTTAGAAAAAAAGGATTTTTTTTTTTTCAATTATATTGACTGTAAGAATAACCTTTACAGCATTTTTCAGTTTGTATTATACAACAAAGTGATATGATTCTTTCAGCTTGTAGCAAATCACCATTATTTTTTCAATAATAAAACTAATTTTATAATTATTACTGATTTTATAAAGGAAGTCTGGTACCCCTTTGGTAGGGGGGATGGAGGCAATTGCCCCCTTATAAATTTGGCCCAGTTCTCATCCAAAAATTTCATTAAAAAACCATTACATTATGATAGGATGCCCCACCACTAGTCTAAGTATATCAATGAATAATAATTTCTTATCCCAGAAAATTAAAAAAAAAAAAAGGCATTGCTAGTTAGGTTAAATCTCACTGGTTATCTTATCCTAATGGCCTTGAGTCAGACTTGACTAAACCTAAGAAATATCTACTGTAACCCTTTTAATCTACAAGAAATAATAGTGTAAGATGTTTTTTTTTTCTGTTAAAAAAGGGAGCATTTTACATAATAACTTATGATAAAAATATTGATTAAAAATTTATTTCTCTAATATAATTGGAAAAAAAAGAACAAAAAGAAAAACCCCAAGAAAAATCTAAAAGAAAAGAAATAGACATTTCTTCCCACTTCCTCTACTTCTTCCTACTTTTGTGCTAAGATGAGAGAAATAACTACTTGCCTTCTCTGCATTGATCCTCTAAGCTAGTGATTGCTGACTGCACAACCATGTTTTCTAAGTGCTTGCCAGATGGGACCACATCGAGTACATACCATAATTCCTCATTTATAATCTACATTTTTTTTCATTAAATATTAAGGGATGCATATAATGTCTTATTGCATTTTGTACTTGAAAACCTATTTGCTATGTATATTATATTTTTAAATAATAATAAAAATAAGTAAACACAAGAAAGAAAAAAAAAAAATATATATATATATATGTGTATGCGTGTGTGTATATATGTGTATGCGTGTGTGCATATATGTGTGTGTGCGTGCGTGTGTATATATATGTGTGTGTGTGTGTGTGTGTATAGTGATTAAGAGTAATATACTTAAGGAATTAAATTAGCAGTATTTGCTTTACTTTTAATTTTTTTTCTTATACTTGTATGAATATTTTAATTCTATTTCATCATAATGTATAATATACGAGGATATTTCATTGTGAATTTTTCTCTACTGCTTTTTTACAATCTTTATGATCTCTCATAACTGGAATACCTGTATATTCTTACTAGAGCCAGTGGTTAAGGTTCAAGTTCAGGTAAAATCCACAAATTTAAATGTTGATATATTTTTTTCTAAGCCGACAGATTGATATTTATGTAACACAATCCTCCTACACATTGAATTTCAATTTTATACTATTCAACTAGAGAATCTTTTTAAAAGGTATTATATATATATATATATATATATATATATATATGTGTGTGTGTGTGTGTGTGAAAATGGAAAAGGAATTGAATCCGACAATATGAGGAAAAATGAGTAAAGAAAAGAAATGTAGATGGATAAAATGAATTTAATCGATATCACTTACACATGTTTCGGTCAGTTTATGTGTGTGAAAATATTTCGCACACATAGAAGAATTGACCTTCATCAGAGTGAACATTTATTTTGAATGAAAAAATTTGTTGGGAAAAAACAAGAGATTTTTGGAAATATTCGAAAATCGAATTTAAAAAAAAATTTTTTTTAAATTTGGAACGCTGAAATAGAATGTTGAGATAGACCGTTATGATTTGAATATTTGCTTTTTCTAGGGGTTATGGTACAAAATAGTTTTTTATTACAAAAAAAAAAATAAATAAATAAATAAAAAAAAAAAAATATATATATATATATATAAAAAATATAATATAATATATATATATATAAACATAAATATATATATAAACTATAAATCAAAAATAAAATAGAGATGAACTTATTTATGGATGATACTTTGTGTGTGTGTGTATATATATATATATATATATATACACACGGATTTCTTTGACATTATCACTGGAGTCCTATGAGGAGATACGTTAGCACCATATAGATTTATAATATGCCTAGACTATGTACTTTGAACATCATTAGATCCCATAAAAAAAGGGCCTCACACTAAAAAAAAAAGCAAGAAGCAGGTGATATCCCGCACAGACTATTACAGATGTAGACTATGCAGATGATCTGGGACTTCTTGCAAATACACCTGCACAAGCCCAATCCTTGTTACACAGCCTAGAAAATGCAACACAGAACATCAGCCTAGACATGAACTCCGTCGTTTTAGAGAAGGTTGTTTGCATTTCACATAGCACTAATACCCTTGTGAAAGGTATGTATCCAACTACTCTCCCTCTGGCTATGGGTAAATAGTAGGGTGGACTGGACTCTTTAACCTTGGTTAGGTAACCAGTCTAGGAAAAGGAAAACTCTGAATTCAAACCTATTAAACTCTACTTGAGAAATTGACCTTGTGGAGGGGTTGGTAAATATATATATGTGAACTCTGATAAAATTGAGTTCATGTGTTTTAAAAATGAAAGAGACATCTCCACACTTGATGGAACAATTCACATACCTAGGTAGTAATATCTCATCCACAAAAAGCGATGTTAATGCATGCATTACTCAAACATATAAACAGATTATCAGTCATATGGAAATCCGATCTCACTGACAAGTTAAAGCTTGTATCAGTGCTACTGTACGGCAGCACCACTTGGACTTTAATGAAGCACTTTTGCTGTGTACAATCTTAAATAAGTCGTGGAAACCACATCCCATGAGAAAACAGCTGTACGGCCACTTACCCCCCATCAGAGTAAGACGAACAAGACATGCTGGACACTGCTGGAGAAGCAAGGATGGACTCATAAGTGACGTTCTCCTATGGAAGCCAGCACATGGGCAAATGAGTGTGAGCAGACCAGCAAAGACGTACATTGACCAGCTTTGCGCAGATACTGGATGCTGTGCAAAAGGACCTTTCAAGGGCAATGAGTGATAGGGATATTTGGCGAGAGATTGTCATGGATATCCGTGCTACTAGCACAACATGATGATGATGATGATATCCTAGTATATTTAGTTTTAGAAAATTAACTCAATTAAAAAATTAAAGAGTGAACTTATTTGTGATGAATACTCCATGTGTAATGTATGTATGTATATGTGTGTTTATTTATATATATACATATATATACATATATATATATATAATGTGCATGTATGAGAGAGAAAAGGAATACAATATGGAAATTTAAATTGACATGTTTGACTATAAATATAGCTTCATAATTTTATTTCTAGTGAAGCTATCCTTATAGTGAATCATACCAATTTCATTTTTCTTATTGTCTTCCTTTTCTTATACAGTCAGCTTTTATTCCAAACCTTACCGTTACACACACACACACACATATATATATAAAACAAAGAAGACAATATGGAAAATTGATGTTCTATATATATATAGACTTAACCCTTTCACTATGCCATATCTGTAGTATGGCATAGAAAAACTACCCCCTCTGTTCCATACATTTAGTGTATGAAATTTATAAGCAAATATGTTAACAAATAACATATAAAATAATTAAATAACAAATATGTTATGGGATGCAGGCAGTATTGTATTTAAAATTGTATCTAAAAATAACAACAAAAATACAGTTGGTTGGTTGGTTGGTTTTTGGTACATCAACCCTTTTCAGGTTATTTAATGCCAAATCAAGCCATTTGGATATCAGTTTGCTTACAGTACCTGCTATTGCTTAAATGGTCACCCATCTAAGTATTGAACAGGCTCATGTCTGCTTAACTTCGGTGATCGAGTGGGAACCAGTGCTTTCAGCATGACCTGACCATAAACCAAAAATACAGGTATACTTAAATAATGACTGTTAGTTATGGATTTCAAATTTGTTTCCAGTTGACATTGTGTAAAATTAACAAGTACAGGGTGACCCCAAAAAACAGACCTGACTTTAAAAAAAAAAAAAAAAAAAAGTCTGTGTGGGGTCTGTCTTTTTTTTGGGGGGGGGGGTAATCCTGTATAAACCTGATACTTTGTGATAATCTATTGGTTATGAAATAGGTGAGAAAGCTTCAAGTTCTATGATTAAATTTTGAGCTATGGTTAATGAGCCTTTTGTAACGGGTTCCTTAGATTTATACTCTGACTTTGTGGCTACAGTTTGATACTCTGCTACTAAGCTATACCAGCAGGTACACATTAGCAATAATGTCTTATCTCATAAATATAGAATCTTGAGAGCACTTGAAGCATGCTAAATAAAGGAATGCATACTTTTCCATTGATGAGTCATGCTATTTCCTTGAATAATAAAATTTCTATTGACATGTGATGAGATGAGAGAAAATAAATAAAAAGATCTGAGCCCATGATACCAATTTTGAAGCGAGAGTCCCATATCTCCAATCTGATGATTATTCTGCTTTATGGATAGAATTAAATAATCTCCGAGAAAAATGTCAATTGCTAATATTTTCAATATTGATGATACAAGGAAACTATTGTAGTAACCAAAAAAAAAAAAAAAATGAAAGCATAAAATCATTTTAAATTTAACAAACCTAAACTACTGTTTTTAGCAATGGTTCTCAACCTTTTTTTTTTTTTTTTTTTTTTTTTTTTTTGTTACCTAGGAATCAAAGAGATCCATATCTTACTATGGTGGACCCCCCCCCCCGCGCCTGGGAAAGGCCGGTTGGTGTAACGGTTACAGTCCTCGCCTGTCAGCTTGACAGTCAGGGTTCAAATCACGCACAAGGCGGTGTTCCTGTCTATAGTGGTTTTCAACCTTTTTTTTCACCTATGGATCCTTTGATTCTTATTTTTACCCCCCCCCCCGAAAACATTGCTATGATAAATGTATGATTGTTGGCAACATGCACCAGAGTACCTACCATAGAGTGATGTTTTATAGGAGTGGTTCTCAACCTCTTTTTACCTATGGATCCCTTTGATTTATATTTTACTCTGGACCCCCATATCCATTCAACATTTAAAAGAAAAAAATCCTATTGTATTTTTATAATCAAATATTAGGAATTATATAAAAAACTTTTTTAGAATAGTTTGTGTATTGTAGAAGTATAATTAATTTATTACACATAAACTTTAACAACAAACTAAATTCTATGGAAAATGAATATTTACTAGTAAAATAAATAATAAAGATACAAGGATATATTTATTTAAAAAATACTATTTTTAGTGCTACTTGATTCAATACAAACCTTTGTGGTTAATGCTTCTCTGTTAGTTTTGCTACATTTAGCTCCAATGTTATCACAATAATAATCAAAGATCACTTCTTTTTAGAATGTCAAGTCAGTTACAAGCTTTTAATTGTTAAGTTAGACACACAGATGAAACTATATTCAACAAGGATATATTATTAAAAAATATACAATTTGAGTGCCAGTCTATTCAATGCAAGTTTTGGATTGATGTTGCTCAATTAGTTTGGCAATATTCAACTCAATGTTGAGTTGGTTACAAGATTTTGATACTAAGTTAGAAACATGGCTGAAACCAAATTCAACAAGGTAAATAAAGGAAAAACAGTTACGACTGAACGTTCTCCCAGAGTAATGGCTATTATTTTATTTTTTAAGCAGTGTTATTACTTTTCCAAACATTATGCTTCCCATCTTTAAATCTTTCTTGAAATATTTCATCATTTTACAATTCAATGAGATTCTCCTGCAAACAGATATCTACATCAGCAACATTAACTTTAAAAAGAAGTATCACCCAACATGGTATAACTTTAACTTGAGTAGGTTGTTAAACTTACATTATAACTTTTATGTTGAATTATGTTAAAAAGTAGGGAAAGAAACCTTGTTATTTCTTGCAATAAATAGGACTAAAGGAAAATTTTTTTTTTTCATTGATTACTAAAATACTATCATGGACCCACAATTTACCATTTTGTTTGCATAGACCAGAAAAAAACCTTATGGATCCGGGTTGATAACCACTGGCTTATAGTTTCTCAGTCGGTAGAGCATTTGGCTAGAAACCACAAGGTTCCTAGTTCGATACCGGTCCTCAACAACTCAGTGTATGAGTAGCACAGGGGTCTGTGCGGTAAAGTAAGGATCTGATGGTAGGTGTGGCGCTCCACCTCAGATGCTAAAATAATCTCCTTAGTCCAGCGCTAGTGAAAAGGGGATAGACTCCCTCGCTGATTGGCTGATACTGACTTTAGGCCA
Organism: Doryteuthis pealeii; assembly: GCA_023376005.1. Lineage (NCBI taxonomy): Eukaryota > Metazoa > Mollusca > Cephalopoda > Myopsida > Loliginidae > Doryteuthis > Doryteuthis pealeii. The sequence goes on along the minus strand of CM042138.1, from coordinate 88,460,881 downwards.
CCCCGACAACTTTATACTTATTATATAGTTTTGAAAAGAGTCAGTAACATTGAAAGAATTCTTTTTCTTAAATTCAGTTATATCTATCTATCTATCTATCTATATCTATCTATATATATATATATATATATATATATATATAATATAAATGCAAGCATATTTTCTCTTTGTTAAAAGAAAGCAAATAAGTAACCTTATTTGATTTATTTTTTGTTGTTTCTTATATTTTACTTCTGAGCTCTTTAACCTTGGTTAGGCAACCAGTCTAGGAGAAGGAAAACTCTGAATTCAAACCTGTTAAACTCCGCCTAAAAAAATTGACTGTGGGTCACATACTGCTTGTGCAGAGGGGTTGGTAATATGTACTCTGGTTTTGAATTCATTTTTTTTTCTTTCTTTTTTTTTTTTTTTTTTTTTTTTCTTTCTTAGACCTTTTTTTTCCTAGACCTTTTTTCCTACCTACAAGTCTAGAAAGCCCTGTCTGACTTACTATTTACTAGAGTTGGGTTCATACCTTTTCCAAGAGTATTAGCACACAAATTGTGTTCACAGCTTCATCTAGGATTTGAATTTGGCTTATAGAGATACCATTTTGAAAATTCCCAAACAGAAAATGTGAAGATAAATACTATTTTCTTTCTTTCTTTCTTTCTTCCAGTTTCACTGTTAAATTATACTTACCTTTCTACACTGAAAAGGAACTGCACCAGGAGAGATTGGATTTTCCAAATGTTAATCAACTTTTCATGATCTCTTCTCTTCATCTCTGTATCTGAATTGTTGTCTTTGTAATCTAACAGAATGTGTTAAAGCACCAACCATTCCAGATATAGAAATTATCTCCATTTTCATCATAGTGCATGGGTTGGCTTCTCAAATCTTCTTACATTCTTCAGAGACAGTGGCATACTTCTGGTTCATGGTATATGTCAAATCTGGAATTGAAATTGCTATTCATTTTTGCATTCTTTCTTTCTTTCTTTCTCTCTTTTTTTTTTTTTGTTCCTTTGATATCTTTCTTTCTTTTTCCAGATTCTTTTTCTTTCTATTGGCCTCTACCTTCTCTCTAACTTTCTCTTTTGTCTTTCCACTTATTTTTCCTTTTGTTTTCTCTCTTGACTTTCATTTGTCCTCTCTCTCTCCCTTTTTGTCTTCTCTTTCTCCCTCCCTTTTGTCTTCTCTTTCTCCCTCCCTTTTGTCTTCTCTTCTCCTCCCTTTGTCTTTTCTTCTCTCTCTCCTCCCTTTTGTCTTCTCTCTCTCTCTCCTCCCTTTTGTCTCTCTCTCTCTCCCTCCCTTTTGTCTCTCTCTCCTCCTTTTGTTTGTCTTCTCTCTCTCTCCCTCTCTCCTTCTCTCTCTCTCCTTTTGTCTTCTCTCTCTCTCCCTCCCTTTTGTCTCTCTCTCTCTCTTGTCTCTCTCTCTCTCCCTCCCTTTTTGTCTTCTTCTCTCTCTCCTCCCTTTTGTCTTCTCTCTCTCTCTCCTCTCTCTCCTCTCTCTCTCTCTCTCCCTCTTTTGTCTTCTCTCTCTCCCTCTCTCCTCCCTTTTGTCTTCTCTCTCTCCTCTCCTCCCCTTTTGTCTTCTCTCTCTCTCTCCCTCCCTTTTGTCTCCCTCCCTTTTGTCTCTCTCTCTCCCTCTCTCTCCCTTTTGTCTCTCTCTCTCTCCTCTCCCTCCTTTTGTCTTCTCTCTCTCCCTCTCCCTCCCTTTTGTCTTCTCTCTCTCCCTCTCCCTTTTGTCTTCTCTCTCTCTCCCTCCCTTTTGTCTCTCTCTCTCTCTCTCTCCCTCCCTTTTGTCTTCTCTCTCTCTCTCCCTCCCTTTGTCTTCTCTCTCTCTCTCCCTCCCTTTTGTCTTCTCTCTCTCTCTCCCTCCCTTTTGTCTCTCTCTCTCTCTCCCTCCCTTTGTCTTCTCTCTCTCCCTCCCTTTTGTCTTCTCTCTCTCCTCTCCTCCCTTTTGTCTTCCCTCTCTCCCTCTCCCTCCCTTTTGTCTTCCCTCTCCCTCTCCTCCCTTTTGTCTTCCTCTCTCCCTCTCCCTCCCTTTTGTCCCTCTCTCTCTCCTCTCCCTCCCTTTTGTCTCCTCTCTCCCTCTCCCTCCCTTTTGTCTTCTCTCTCTCTCTCTCCCTCCCTTTTGTCTCTCTCCTCTCCTCCCTTTTGTCTTCTCTCTCTCTCTCTTTTTGTCTCTTCTCTCTCCCTTTTGTCTTTCTCTCTCTCCCTCCCTTTTGTCTTCTCTCTCTCTCCCTCCCTTTTGTCTTCTCTCTCTCTCCCTCCCTTTTGTCTTCTCTCTCTCTCCCTCCCTTTTGTCTTCTCTCTCTCTCCCTCCCTTTTGTCTCTCTCTCTCTCTCCCTCCCTTTTGTCCCTTTTGTCTTCTCCTCTCTCTCCTCCCTTTTGTCTTCTCTCTCTCTCCCTCCTTTTGTCTCTCTCTCTCTCCCTCCCTTTTGTCTTCTCTCTCTCTCTCCTCCCTTTGTCTTCTCTCTCTCTCCCTCCCTTTTGTCTTCTCTCTCTCTCTCTCTCCCTCCTTTTGTCTCTCCTCTCTCTTTTGTCTTCTCTCTCTCTCTCTCTTTTGTCTTCTCTCTCTCTCTCTTTTCTTCTCTCTCTCTCTCTCTCTCCTCTTCTTTTGTCTTCTCTCTCTCTCTCCTCCTCTTCTTTCTCTTCTCTCTCTCTCTCTCCTCTCTTGTCTTCTCTCTCTCTCTCTCTCTCTCTCTCTCTTTTGTTCTTCTCTCTCTCTCCCTTTTGTCTTCTCTCTCTCTCTCTTTGTCTCTTTCTCTCTCTCTCTCTTTGTCTTCTCTCTCTCTCCCTTTTGTCTCTCTCTCTCTCTCCCTTTTGTCTTCTCTCTCTCTCTTCTCTCTCTCTTGTCTTCTTCTCTCTTGTCTTCTTCTCTCTCTCTCTCTCTTCCCTTTGTCTTCTCTCTCTCTCTCTCTCTCCCCCCTTTGTCTTCTTCTCTCTCTCTCTCTCACTTCCCCCCCTTTGTCTCTCTCTTCTCTCTCTCTCTCACTTCCCCCCTTTGTCTTCTCTCTCTCTCACTTCCCCCTTTGTCTTCTCTCTTCCTTCCTCCTTTGTCTCTTCTCTCTCACTTCCCCCTTTGTCTTTCTCTCTTCTCTTCTCTCACTCCCCCCCTTTGTCTTCTCTCTCTCTCTCTCTCACTCCCCCCTTTGTCCCTTCTCTCTCTCTCTCTCTCTCACTCCCCCCTTTGTCTCTCTCTCTCTCTCTCTCACTCCCCCTTTGTCTTCTCTTCTCTCTCTCTCTCTTCCCCCCTTTGTCTTCTCTCTCTCTCTCACTCCCCCCCTTTGTCTTCTCTCTCTCTCTCTCACCCCCCCCTGTCTTCTCTCTCTCTCTCACTCCCCCCTTTGTCTTCTCTCTCTCTCTCACTCCCCCCTCTTCTCTCTCTTCTCTCACTCCCCCCCTTTGTCTTCTCTCTCTCTCTCACTCCCCCCCTTTGTCTCTCTCCTCACTCCCCCTTTGTCTCTCTCTCTCTCTCTCCCCCCCTTTGTCTTTCTCTCTCTCTCACTCCCCCCTTTGTCTTCTCTCTCTCTCACTCCCCCCCCTTTGTCTTCTCTCTCTCTCTCTCCCCCCTTTGTCTTCTCTCTCTCTCACTCCCCCCCTTTGTCTCTCTCTCTCTCTCACTCCCCCCTTTGTCTTCTCTCTCTCTCACTCCCTTGTCTTCTCTCTCTCTCACTCCCCCCCCTGTCTTCTCTCTCTCTCACTCCCCCCTTGTCTTCTCTCTCTCTCTCTCCCCTCTCTCTCTCCCCCCCCTTTATCTTCTCTCTCTCCCCCTCCCCCTTTGTCTCTCTCTCTCTCTCTCTCTCACCCCCCTTTGTCTTCATTTTTCTTTACAATTCAGTTCACCAACCTCTCTTTCTGCCATTTTTTCCATTTCAATGCTTCTCTTCCATTTTTATCTCTATAACTCCCTCACTTCTTCTTCTTTTTCTTCCACCGTCTCTTCCCTTTCTCATGGACCTTTTAATTTCTTTCTCACATACCATCTTTTTCTACTGCCTTTGTTCTTTTCTACCTTTCATTTTTATCCTTTTATCTCCTCTTTTCTCTTCTCTCTCTCTCTCTCTCTCTCTCTCTCTCTCTGCCTGACCTGCTAGTTCCTACTCCCATCATCGATCTGTCTTAGTCGACACTCTTGAAGAATTAGATTTTATTACCAGAACTCCTGTGTGGCTGATGTCAACACAGGCTCTGCTAATGGATTATTTACATCTCGCTCTGCATTTAAAACAACCAGGGACTGTGCATGAATAAATAAGCAAACTGAACCAAAGTCCAAACATCCTCCATTTTAATATCCGAGATGAGAAACTGCCTGAACCAAACAGAGATGAGCTGAGATTTGATTACGACTCAATTGATCATAGCCTTTATGAAATAATTTCAAGAAGTCCTACTTGTATTGAAGAATGATTAAATATACTCTTTTTTTTATCTATTTTTTTTTCTTTAGTGTGTTTTTATTACAACCATTTTAAAATATTAGCACTTATTCTACCTCCTTTTCCAAAAGATCTATTTTGTTTAGCTTTGATTCAATTTAATTTTTCTTTTATTTCTTTGCATATTATGTTTCTAATATTCTTTCATACATTTGGCAGATTCTGAGTTAATATATGGCCTAAATTTCTTTATATCAAGTTTAATGATTGTCTCGGCACATCAGGCTGTGTTATCTGTGCAAAGCAAATGAAAGAGAAGGAAGAAGGAAAAGGAGGAGACTACAAAGTAGAAAAGGGGCTGTCATCATCCCTATCTGTACATTTTAAATGAGTGACATCTGTCACTAGAAAATAAGAAAGGCTGGAAATATGAGAAAGACTTAGAATGGTGTTAGAATGATATGAAAATAGTATGGATAATAATATTAAACAAAAGGAACAAGAGTATGAGTGCCACTATCATTAAAATCATTCAATGATAGATTTGCAAAAGATAACAGGAAAAATACATTAGTTGTTGGTGTGTTAAACAAAAATATACAGACTGAATCTGTATTTACCAAGATAGAAGTGAAGAATGAATGAAATGTTAATTTTCAAAATAGTCTCCTTCAGGTCTATGGAATCGGAACACTAAACTTCCAATTCAGACTCCTCTATTTTTTTTTCACCTTTGACTCCTCTTTATGTAACTAAGTGATTATAGTCTACAAATAAATATAAAACTATGATTTTTTTAATAATCAATTCATGAGAAGTGTGCACTGTATAACTTTACAGATTAAACTAGGGCCATATAAAGTGTAAATTCAACTAGAGTTGGAGTCTACAGTTTTACAGAGATTCTGATAAGTATGTGTCCTGCGCCCCTGATGCACAAAATCTAAAAGGATGCAGTAAAATCATATCATGTCCCAGTGTCTTTTTTCTTCCCTCACAACAACTGGAAATATATTTCAATAGTTTCTTAGAAATAAATTACACAGGATAGGTTACAAGGTAGGATTTAGGCAGCTTTAGTTATTTCCTCAGATCATAAATAAAAAACCAACAATTTATTGAGAAACTTTAGTTGAGACCCATGAATTTTCCCAGGGACTCATTCAAAACAAATATGTGTGTCCCAAGATGCACTAAATTAAAAAGCTATCAGCATCACTGGTTTTACCTACTCCGACGCCAGTGATCTTTTAATTGCAGTGATCTTTAATTGCCTCTGACTCCATAGCCCTAGTCTCCTTGGCATTCAACACACTTATTCCAGTGAGTTTTCTATTGGCTGAAGCACCTCTGAAACTCCTCTTTTGGTATGATGCAAAGCTGTGCTTTCATTTCTTTTAATGTACCCCATATCCTAAAATCTTACTGGGTCCTGTTGGGGCAGGCTTAGAATATACTGACTGTATACCTGCAGATAGGTACCCCCCCCTCCGTCAGGGGTATCTTTAGTATAACACTAAACTGCATCTGATAGTAAGGTTTTAGTTCTGGACATCTAGGAGTAAGGAGTACCCCAGTACCCCTTCATTGTCATTACTGCCAGGTCCACTCTGACCCAGAGTGGTTGTACCTGTTAGATCTGTTTAAAGATTATTCATATTCAAAACAGCATTCAGCGTTCTTATGTAGTTACCAAATGCCTTTTTCTCTGGGCATTTTGTTAAAAGTCTAAGTGGTGCAGCCATACAATAGTACTAACATAGCTACTTAAAAGAATCCCCATTTTATTTTATCATAGAGATCAGTAACTTTCAGAAAAGGAAGAGGAAAACTTGGAATTATACCTACCCATATAATTCAAAAGTACGACTAGATTATATATTTATAAATGAGAAGGGGATGAACAACACTATAAACTTGATATACTGAGTATCTGAAGTTTTAAAATTATCCTGACTAGTAAAAAAAAAAAAAAAAAAAAAGAAAAGAAAAAGAGAACACCCTCCAATTAATTTTTGAAAGATATTGCCTAAGGGGGTGGGAGTTAAAAATTCAATGTCAGAGAGTTTGTACCACAAGTAAGTAAAATCATCAAATTTATTAAAGGAGTAAAAATATAAAACAATTTGAAATAGAAACTTAGTTCTGATAACTTTAAGTATATATTAAAATAAAACAAACTATATATAAATATATAATACTGGGCATGTATTTATTAAAACTTGTTTTAAAAAACAATGAGGATCATCTAGGTTGCATGCTCAAAGTTTGAGTATATTAATTTTATGTTATGACGATTTTGGATAATTTGATGTAAGCAGTAACATAGTTTCTACTACAGACAAATAGACCTAATCTCCATTATTAAGATATATATATTTTATCAAACTTGAACCTTCTTTAAATTATTTTGGTTATTCACCTGGTAATAGGAAATCCTATTTTTATTAGATACACACACACACACACACACACACACACACACACACACGCTGCTACCCAAAAGTTGGAGTCTGAACAGATTGATTCATCTGTCAAATTTACCCAATGGTTCCCATTGTTACTAACTTAATTACCCCCCCCCCTTTGAGTCTAATACCTATATATCGGTGTAAAGTAGAGGTTAGCTTTACTTGTTTATGTTCTGGAAAACATGGAGGACAAAAAAAGGCAACAGAAGGAACTCAGAAAGGATTATTATTGAACTACCTCAAGTAACATCTATGACCAACTGGACATTTTACACATCTCTTGTATTCTCCCTTTCAAATAATAAAGAACCTTTTTTACTATCAATTTTTAATTAATTCTTTAAAAAAAAAAAAGGTTTTAAGAAGTAGTTTTATGCCATACTCTAAACTCTGGAAAATATATGCTAAATATAATAGTTATTGTTGTAGATTATGGAATTGGCTACCTGTATTCAAATCCTGGACAAGGCTGTTTGAATTTCATATAGCACTCATATTCTCAAGAAAGGCATGAACCCTACTATTCTCTCCTCAGCTATGGGTAAATAGTAGGTACGGCTCTTTAATATTGCTATGGCCCAGTCTAGAAAAAAAAAACTCTACTCTGCCTAAGAATTGACCTTGTATCACATCCTGATCAGTACCTATGTGCCCTTGGGTCTTGATAATAGCTAAATTAGGGGCCGGCTCTACAGTTAGGATTGATATACTGCAATATCTTTATAGAAAAGTAAATATTTTAGCATCTAAATGATATTTTATAGATATTTCATGAAATTAAATAGAAGTGGTTGATTGACTTTAAATTATTTCCACAAATTTTTGTTACAAAATAGACTAAAAATTTAATTGAAATTCAATAATCATCACAATCTTATATAATGAAAATTCAATAATCATCACAATCTCACTATATAATGAAAATTCAATAAAATCACAATCTCACTATATAATGAAAATTCAATAATCATCACAATCTTACTATATAATGAAAATTCAATAATCATCACAATCTCACTATATAATGAAAATTCAATAATCATCACAATCTCACTATATAATGAAAATTCAATAATCATCACAATCTCACTATATAATGAAAATTCAATAATCATCACAAATCTTACTATATAATGAAAATCAATATTTTACTTCACAGAGAATTAACATATAAACTGCAATTAAAAAATAAACTACAAATAATCAGAAAAATAATTATCATTTAGCCGTGGGCTTCCCAACCTTTTCGGCCTATGCACCACAAAGCTTAACTCAGGAGAGTCTAAGGCGATGATCTTACTAGGACAGAAAAATAATCTACCTAAATTCACAAGGTAACATTCATAATTTATTAATGAAACATATGATGTTTGCAGTCACAAAAAGATGTCATATCAAGGATAAATGAAGAGGTTGACAGAAGGAGCACAAGTGATAATCTGACAGTTGCAAATGCAGCATATTGTTGGCATGGTTTATTTTGGAGAACAACTGTTCACAGTGGTATGTAGTGCCAAACATGCTCACTACTTGCTGGGGGGGGGGGATAAAGTTGGGGAATCATCCAGATGGAAGTACGTGGTTCTTGTTGTTAAGTACCTGGCCGCCATCCTTGGCCAGTTGTAAAAGAACTTAAAGTAAATAAGTCCCGAGTTATAGAATCCTTTGGTAAGTGAATAAGTCCTGTGACATAGAATCCTTTTGGTCCGTCAACCAAGAAGATCCAAGTAGTAATGCTAGTATGACCAGAAAAGGTCAGTATAAATAATAATATCAGCAGCAGAGCATTGCCAGTGATTGGATAATAGGAATCCTTCCCAGGTTCACGTGCTTATCAGCGAGTCTATAAGTAAAAGTAGCCGTCTGGCACACGCCTTATATCACAAAATTCCAACACTTGTATTAATTGATATTGTGGCAAGCAAGAAACTTGGACTTTAAATCTTCTGAACATTGAAGATCAGTGAGTTCCATCTGAAGTTGTAATTGTTACTTCTTCAAGGTCAAGCATCAAAAGGTGAAGAAAAAAAATGTTGAAAGTTGGGTGTACGGCTGCACAGATGGGCCTGGAGTGTTGCCTGAAATTGGCGACCTGAGTTCAAATCTTGGACAAAGCTGTTTGTGTTTCACATTGCACTAATGTCCTTGGGGAAAGGCAGGAATCCATCTGTTCTCCTTCCAGTATGGTTAAATAGTAGGGCAGACTAGGTTCTTTACTCTGAGTAAAGTACACAGTCAAGGATAAGTAAAACTCAGAATTCAAACCAGCTATACTCCACTTAAAAATTGGTCTTGTGTCACGTCCTGCTTCTAGTGGAATGGGTGGGTAAATGAGCAAGAACAAAACAAAAATAAAAGTTTACTAAAAAGTGATGCTGGTATTATTATGAAATTGAGCATACCTTACAGGAAATCATGAGGGGTTCTATGTGGCATTTGGGTTACAGATTACCCAGACCTGATTTAGGCCTTTCTAAATATTGATAGAGTGGTATTGTCTTTTTTTTTCTTTTTTTTTTTTTTGAAGGGTTGGCTTCTGAAATTAAGATATCAGAATTTCATGGAGTTAACATATATGCTAATATTGGTTTCTACATTGGTATATGTAATACTTATTTGTAAATATTTTAATACTAAATAGAATTTGTTGATTTCTGTGATGATGATGATGATATAATTTATCTCCCTTGGACCTAACTTAATAATTTATTTCAGATTAAGCTTAATTGAATCTAGGGTGAATAACTCTAGGTTGGTCTCAAAACTGAGATTTTTTTCAGTGTACTAAGTTAAAACAAAAACTTCCATCTGGAAAAAAAAGAAAAAGAAAACATGTTAGAAGTATCTAGATGCAAAATAGTCACAAACTTAGTAATGTCGGCAGAGCGGACTATTGTCGGTATCAGCCGGATAGCGAGGGAGTCTATCCCCTTTTCACTAGTGCTAGACCAGCAAGATTGTTTTTGCATCTGAGATGGAGCACCACACTTTACCAAACAGGTCCAAGCTGTGCTACTCATGCACTGAGTTGATGAGGGCCGGTATCAAATATGGAATCTTGTGGTTCCTAAGCAGATGCTCTACTGACTGGGATGATTGTCATAGATTAAGATTAATTTGACATTAAAAATGTTTTTGTGCAAAAAATGCTATATATTTAGATTTCACACAAATTCCTACATAAGATAGTTTCTTATATAAAGAATCGATTTTTATTTAAAAAAAATTACTTGTTGGTATTTAGATTTTTATTTTTTTAAGTTGATATTATAATTCTTATAATTCACCATATGTTCAACCATCCATTTTTACTACAAAGGTTCTGTAGTTTTTGACTCAATTTCAACCACTTTCAGGAATTGTAGGGCCACCCCAAAAAAGTTTTAAGCTGGATTTGGCAAACATTTTATTTGAATTTTTTTTTTTCTCTCTCCGAAGTGAAACTACTGTTTATAATTCACTAAATGTCCACCAGTCTGTCCCTACTAATAAGACTCCACCATTTCTGTCCAGATTTCAACCAAACTTTCAGGAAGTGTTAGGTTGCTATGATTTCCAAGGGAGATAACTGAATAAAATGCTTGACATTCAGTCATCATTTTTAAAGCTCTAAGAAATCAATGATCTATTTAATAGATATAATAGGAAAGTGACGGTTTATTTTATTAATTTATTTACTCACCTATTATTTTCATTTTATATAAATTGGTATAAAGTATTTTACCTTAAAAATACATAACTTAGATAAACTTGTCAAATTCAATTACAATTACATAATATATTAATTCATTTTGATGATATTTTAAAACTTTTATACATTACTATTACATATCTCCCTTAGTGATTTTCTATTTAAAACAATCTAAGAACTAGAAATATTTTCAGCTGGAGATTTGTTTATATGCAGAAACAATATGAAACCTTTAAATTTTGTGCAAATTCTATGGAATTTTAGACAAAGAAACATATTTTATAAAATAAATGCAGACGTTTTTCTACCAAAAAAAGACTTTGATAATGTAATGTGTTTACATGGTCTAAAAAATGATTTACACTTAATCATTTTTATGTGATACTTAGATCATTTTTAGTAGATTTGCTGGTAAAAGTAAACATTGACTTTAAAACAATATTGATGAATATTTTTCTTTTATTTCTTTCCTTTTTTCTCTTTTTTTTTTTTTTTTCGTTGCTTATAATTATTATATTATCAAAAAAAAAAAAAAAAATACATTAAAAAAAAATTCTAATTGGTTTAAAATAAGGTGTCATAAAAATTTCAAGATACAGAGTTCAAACACTAAACCAATTTTTGTTTGCAGGCCTGGATTTTTTCATCTGAAGTAATAATGAATGCTATATAATCATTTTCCATCTCCAGCTTTGAAGAGTGACCTATTAATCTAATGAGTAAAGTCTAATTTACTCTTTGCCTACCAAATTTTCCCCACTGCTGTATCAAATTTTCTTGCTGTTTTTAAAAGATTTTTTTACCTGTATGATAGAATATTTCAAACTTCACTATCTATTCACCTCAGATCTCAATGTATTTACATAAAGTCCTATTGTTGTGATTTAATGTTACAAACTCTATTTTTTATTATCTGCGTTATTCGGACTATTGTCCCCATCTTCATTGTTATTTGTACAACATTTCAGCCGATATACCCTCCGGCCTTCTTCAGGTATTTCTTGTCAGACTCGGGAACCTTTTTTCGTATTCGGGAGCCAGCTATTTTTTATTATAAAAGAAAAATCTGCATAAGAGATTTATCAATTATATCTTTCATATTATGAATATCTTTGATATTCTTCTTTGAAAAAAATTGAGGAATTTTGTATAGAAATATTTTTAGGGGAGTGCAACTTTAAGTTTTTTTGTTTTGGTCCAGATTGTTCATCCTAAGTTATACTATTAAACTTATGAATATCAGTAACCCCTTAGAAGCCATACATAATATGGATAAGTACTGCTAGTTTTAATAATTAGTAAAGAAAAGACTTCTGACCTGGCAGTGTCTAATTCGGATAAATATAAATAATTAGAATGTCATGCAAAATTAGGCTTAGCTGTATAATAATCAGTTTTGACAAAAGTTGAGCTGTTAATTCATATGAATCTAATTTTTGCAAACAAATTAAGAAAAGATAATTTTTATATTTTCTTTTATTAAATGCCAACTACATTACTAGATCAATATTTATCACATTAATTTTTCAAAAAGTATTTCTGTCTCTTTTTTTATTTTATAAAGGAAAATTAATTATGCAAGCCATTTTTTATTTTTAAATAGATCACTAAAATTAGTATATACAAGAGAAATTAATTTTACTTCAAAAATGTTGGTTTGTAGTGATGCTATTTGTGTAATTGATAGAAGTTGATTTAAAAAATGTTTATTATATGAGAAATATACTTTAATTTTTATGCAGTAAATGGGCATGTTTGTTTCTTCATACACAGATGTATAGGAGAGAATTTTTCTAAGATGCTAAATCTAATAAATTCTATTCTAAAGCTTAATTTGGAGAAATCTATTGATTCTGTGAATATTTTGTAGAAAAAGCATTAATATTTATATAACTTATATGTATGTATGTAACCATAACGCAGAAGCAGTGATGAGCCTGTTCAATACTTAATTGAGTGAACACTTAAGCAATAGCAGGTACTGTGAGCAACCTCAGTTCTTTGTTTATCAAAATGACTTGATTCAGCATTAACTGACCCAAAAAGGTTGATATGCTGTAAACAACAAAACAACTGAACCAAATTATAACCCAGTAAAAATAGCCTTTTTTGCAAGATTTTTAGTATAAGCTTTGCTTAGTTGTGGTACAAGGCCAAATTCATGAGGGCACCCAGTAAGACTTGAACTCACTGGCTAGGGTGTGCTAGTCAAGCTTGCTAATGATTACACGATGCAAGGTGCCCAAGATTTTTGTTATAACAATATACACTTGAAAAGTTCTAACTTAGATAATGAAGCAATTTCCAGTTTAATTTGCAATTAAATGATAATTTTGCTGTTTCTTACTGAATGTCAGTTTTTAATCAAACTTTTTAGCATAATGGAATCACTCCTTTCTAAATAAAAGAATAAATCTCCTTATAAATTTAGGTTCTTGTTGTAAGACCATACAACAAGAACATAAGAGATCATAATCTAATTGTGAATTTGATATATTGAAAAACAAATGATGTTTACAAATGCCATCAGGAGAGAATGCAAGTCTTAACATTCTCTCCTGATGATCCCAAGCATTTGAATTTACATTGGAACAATTTTGCTACCATACCAGTCATATGTTTTGTTGGCTGATGACTGCTTGGTAGCAAAATTGTTCCAATGTAATAAATATAAACTAAAATATTTATCTATTAATATCACAGATATTATAATAACATACGTTGGATTACTACGGCTTCTTCAAGTATAATAGTGATAAATGTCAGCACTATACTGTCAGTTTCTTGCTGATGTGATTTTTAAACTAATTGGTTTGAAAATCACATAGGCGAGAAACTGACATCTATCACACGTAATTGACTTTGTCTTCGACATATACATGCTGTATCTGTATTGCAAACAGCCTTATCCAGGATGAACTCTGGTTGATAAATCCAACAAATAATTTTAAATATCTGTAATTTATTTATTTAAGTAATTAAAATTAATATTTAGAATCTTTCACTTCTTAAATAAAAGCATCATTATGGACTACTGTTATGACAGCGTCCCAATGGATTATCCAGTTTTATATGTAAAAGCACAAATATGCTATTCTCTGTTATCATATTTTGTAGTATTGTTCATTATTCATTATCAGTACTAGCAAATATATGCACCCTCCGGGTGCAAGTATTTAAGTTTTAATATAATAAAATACCATATTAAATTAGAAAGGCTAATGAAACTGAATAAGAATGCAGATAAAAAGATTTGGAACAGAGGGGGTATGATTGAAAAATAGAACAACTTCCATCACGTTACTCCCGTCTTTTACTGATAAATTTTCCTAATTTAACTATTTAGTTAAAATAGGAAGTAAAGAATAAAATTAGTCATTTCTTTTTGTTAATGGATTTCTTTTAAGATTTATCCCGAGATTTTTGCTCATATTCAATAAGATAAAACCAAACAATTAAAAATCAATAATACTATGCATATATTTATTAAAATCAAATTTCTAATATCAATATGCAAATTAACTTTCCCATTCACACTGTAAACCGCTATTTTGTTGTATATATAAATACAATTACCTGTTATTAGTATGTAGATATGGTCAACAGTCTTAATGATGTATAACAATTTTATTAATAATTGAGGTTTAAATAAAAATAAAATCATGGAGAATGTGATGTAAATAACTAAGGGAATTGTGACTTGTGTAGTAATATAGTTTCGGTTAGACAGACAAACCCACAATCTCTATTATAATAAGATTGTAGATTGATTGATTTAAAGATATTTTCTAATTGATTTTCTAATTTTGTTATTTTTCTTTTTCCTTTTAAATGATCTTTTTAAAATTTAGTTTTGTCAGGATAATATTGTATAATATTACCAACTCAATAGATCAGAAAACCTTCCTATAGAAATGCATTCCTTGTACATTTTCTATGCAAAAGTCAAACACAAAATGTTAAAATTGAACATGACATATTATGCTTTTGTGACCTCTGTATTCCATCAAATCCCTTATAAATTATAGGCAACACTGTTTTCTCTAGAGTTTCTCAATAATTATAATAAGGAAATATCAAGCACTTTTATGATGTATTATGCAGTGATATTGATTATATAGGGACCACATTAAAGATGCAAGTATTATGCAACAGATTTTACTCAATATTATTGATTGTGTAGAAGCTATCATCTTATCTCTTTGGAGTTGCCAGTATTATGCAATACTTATTGCTTCATAAATTTTGCATTAGTAGTATCGACCATGTAGGGGCCATTTTGTTGGACTACTATGTTTTAAGGAAAGAATCTCCAAGATTGTAGTAAGAAAAATAATCATATGTAATATATTCTTTCTTTTTTACGTTTTTGGCCAGATTATTTGTGCAGTGTATCTTCGTTGCATTCAGTACTGCTACAATTTTGGCATTAAACAAATTGCTTTCATTCTTGCTTGCTTTTGGATCCAACAAAGAGTTTGGACTTAAATCAGTTGGAATCTTTTTATAGTAACCAGCATTAGACTGTTGTAAGCTGGTATGCTCAATATTATGAATGTAATTATTCTAATGGAAAAAATGCAGTGAGCTCTGTGAATATGAAATAGTAAGCCAAACAACACGTTCCGTTTAGTAGTATAATGCTTTCTTACTAGTATTATAAGGGCCGGTAGAGCGTTCGGCTAGGAATCCCAAGGTTTCTGGTTCGATACTGGCCCTCGCCAACTCAGCGTATGAGTAGCACAGGGATTTGTGTGGTAAAGTGAGGAGCTCATGGTAGGTGTGACACCCCACCTCAGACGCTAAAATAATCTCCTTGGTCTAGCACTATTGAAAACGACTTTACTTACTTACTATTATTATATAAGATTAGAATCCTCAATCCAGTTGGTCACCTTCAATAATTTCTTCATAATATTTACCTTTTAGAATCGAGTATTTTTAGAGTATATATATATATATAATATGGGATTCATTATTATTCACTGATGTACTCTAACCAGAGATACTGATAGGTACGCGTCCTGCATCCCTGGCGCATAAAAATCTAAAAGGACGCAGAAAAATCTTATCCATGCATTCCAGTGTTTTCTTTTCTCCCCCCACCCCCATTTCCAGCTAACTGTAAATACATTTCAATATTTTCTTGGAAACGAATTACACTGTCTGGGGTACAAAGTAGGGGTTAGACTGCTTCAGTTGTTCATAGATAAAAACTCTACAGTTTATTAAAAACTTTAGTTGGAACTCATAAAATATCCTGGGGACTCATTCAAATCAAATCTGTGCGTCCCAGGATGCACTAAATTAAAGTTATCAGCATCACTCTAACTAATGTCCTCATCTTGGGTGATATCTACTTCCATTCTTGTCCTATTTAACATGTTATTCTTGGATATATTATACAAATATTTTTTAACAAGTCTTATTTAGTACTGGACCATATAGTTTCAAAATCTAATCACTTAGAGAGATTTACTGTTATATTCACTATAGACACCTTATTGTATTATAATGGTTAGTAAGTTATTGAGACTTGCAAATTAAGTACTACTGAGTAGTAAATTTTATCCTCACTTGATGTCCCAAACTTATAGCCCTGTGTCAATTCTGTTTAGTTTTTAATGTGCCTT
Organism: Doryteuthis pealeii; assembly: GCA_023376005.1. NCBI lineage: Eukaryota > Metazoa > Mollusca > Cephalopoda > Myopsida > Loliginidae > Doryteuthis > Doryteuthis pealeii. Next base: position 88,444,717 of record CM042138.1, on the reverse strand, counting down.
GCATAATTGTTAGTAAGCTAGGTTAGTAGACCATTGATAGTGAATTTGATTCTCACTGGGTATCCTATACTTCCAGCCTTATGCCAAACTAAGCCTATTATCTATTATTATACTAAAGCTGAGTGAATCAATGTTTATCTCCTAAAGGTTTTTTTTACTGTTTAATTTAATGACACGAAAGTTATACTGAATTATTCCTTAGTTTTAGGATTGAGTTATGTTTGAAAAAAATTCCATTTTAATATAGGTTCTAATCAGACGTAATTTGCAATTAAGTCAAAAACTGACCTGTCTCTTACCTTACATTCTGCCTGTCACTTTCTTCCTCTCTATGTATATCTTGATTACCTCATTATATATGTTAGTTTCTCAGTGAGGGTAGAGAGGGATATGGGAGGGTTTGAAACGTATTTGTATGAATGTTCCTTTTCTTAGAAATATTACAAAATGATTTTAATGTTTGTTTTTAATTCTCTGGCCGTATTCATTTAAAAAAAAAAATTTAATTCACTTTGCAAACTCATTTTTTCCTAGTCCTAATTATCTACACAGAGCTCAATGGGTAAGCCAACGGGTCAAGTTTTGTCTAGTATACACTATAGCTTAAGAAAATTCATATTGACACAAAACAAGCTCTTAAGTTAAATAACTTTTTAGAAAAGCAACTACTATATATTACAGGCATAATACAGCTTGCAGAAATAATTGGTTGTTAATATGTAAGATCCATAATTTTAGTTGAAAATTTTTTAATTTAATATTTGTCTTACTGATAGCATGGAAGAATTTAAATTACTTCCTTTGCTTACATTCAATTTAATTTTTTTTTTTTTTTTTTTTCCGCATTTTGTTTCAGTCTACTTCTTTGAAATTTTCCATACATTTGAATTTTATCAAAGAATTCTTTTTCATTTTCATTCCTTCTCTTCATTGTTTTCATATTCTATGATTATCTGAATAGATAGCTTTTAAAGATTTATGACTGAACCCTATTGTAATGTTTCTTTCAGTAGAGTTCACATGACCAAGAAAATAACCAATCAAAATGCACCTTGTAATAAATCACTACTTTCCTTACTGAAACAGCAGTAGATATTTTGCTGCTCACCTATTGCTTATTAAAAGGTATCTCACTCAGTAGCTGTGTAATTTTATTATTAGTGGTTGTATTTACATAGTTATTTGTATAACTCATTTATTGAACAATTTCATGATAAAAAGAGAGGCTTTTTTCTTTTTTTTTTTTTTTTAAATACTTTCTTTTAAGTGAGTTGTAGTAACAAGCCTCCTTGACTTGGCACCTAGTCTCAAGACTATTTTATTTTCTATTCACACCAAAAACCCAACCATATGTTCATAGAAAAAAAAAGTTGTAAAATAGTTTTTGTTAATAAGAAAAGGGGTAAAAGGGGCTGTTATAATTCCTATCTGTACATTTTAAATGAGAGACATCTGTCATCAGAAAAAGAAAAAAAAGGAGAGGCTGGAAATATGAGAAGAATCTAGAACAGTGTTAGAATAATATGAAAATGGTATGGATAATAATATTAAACAGAAGGAGTAACGTTATGAGTGCCACTATCATTCAAATCATTCAGTGACAGATTCACAAAAGATAACAGGAAAAATACATTAGTTGTTTGTGTTGAATATTTTCTACTTTCTATGCAAAATAAAGAATGAAACAAACAAGAAAAATATTTTTAAGGATACATATTTTTGCCTGAATTTCTGAGAAGTGGAATTATTATTTTATATTTATATAACTATAACAACAACAAAGATGAGGTCACTATTCAGTATATATTAATATATAACAACCAACATCTCTGTATATATTTTTACTTGTTTGTTTATTCAATGATAACTTAATTTATTTGATGATGATTTATTTTATCTATATATCATATATTGAATAAGTTAAAAATATCAAATAATTGCTTTGTTGTTAATTGGTTATAGTAATTGGTTAACAGTGTGCTAAAATAACCTTTTCAGGATCACCAGTTAAATAATATTGAATCTTATAAATAAACTGAATAAAAAAATAAAAAATTATTTACCCTATGGGTAGGATTTGACACAAGGTCACAAGTATGGGGCATCCAGTAAGGTTCAAACTCTCTTTTCAGTAGTAACAGATATGTGAGATTAGCTTGCTAACCAATAAATATATAAATGATCATTTGGAACTATAAGGCTAAAAACTCCTTATTTTTCAAGCTACAAACCATGTTAAAGCAATTTTTTTATCTGTATAATTTCTTAAGTTCAGTATATTTTACTTTTTCTGATAGAAATGTCTTTAGTAAATGTTTATGAAGTAGTAAGGAAAAGTGTTATATACCTTATATAACTGAAGTTATTAAAAATAAAACATGAAATTTATTTCATTGACTTATATATAAAGACTGGTAATTTAATGATTTAATAATTATATATTTGAAATAAAGTTAATCTATCACTTTCTAAAGTATCTCTGTTGTTGAAAAGTAAAAAAAAGAAAAAAAAAACTGTGAAACAATAAAACTAGGGAAATGCATTTAATTTTGAGTAGAAATATATGAATTTTACTTGAAAAAAAAAAAAATGGGTGGTTTAAACATAAACATAATTTCAATATTGATTGTCACAAATTGAAAGATGTAAAAAATTTTAATAGAGATTTTTCTTCTGAATTTTAAGTAAGAAGTGCATTGTTATATATTTTATTTTATTTTTTATTTTATTGAGTTCTGAAATGGATGTATTTTATGTAGAAGTTAATTGTATTAGGTTATTTAGAAAATAAAGTTTGATTTTATTGCCTACTTAAATCTAAAATTGGACATTATCTTTCAAACTTAATATTAGATTTCACCAAAATGATTTATTTTTCATTTTAAATAATGAGCATTATCTTGTATCATTCTTAGATTCATTTTATTTTTATGAACACATTGCGATGACTAAAAATTGTCTTAAATAAATGTATGTTTTTAAAATTTGATATTTTTCCAGCTCCCTAAAGAAATATTTGTCAGTAAATTAGAAATTAAAAACTATTTTCAATCAGTTTTTAAGGTATTCTTTTTAATTTACATAAGATTACTTGTTAGATTATAATTATTATTTTTCTTTACATTTTTGATATTTGAAAAAAAAAAAAATTTTTTTTCATTAAAAGTTTTAATTTCCTTTGTTTATGTCCTCTAGTTCTATCCAATGGCTTTCACCAAATAAGATTTAAAATTTTATTTTCATTTCTTACACCCCAACCCCTTCTATTCTTTCCTCTCCCAAATAGAATGGTCAGTTATTCATTTTAAACTTGTCCTCTCCCTCTTCTTTTATAACGAGCTTCATTTTATCCATACACAGTCATATGTGTGTGTGTTGGGTGATGGTAGGAATTGTTATGCCTGATCTGGGAGGGTTGTGATTACTAAGGTCTGGATTTTTATAACAATGCATGCAAACCCTTTCTTGACACATCTATTGGCTAGAGTGAAACACTTAGTAGTGGCTGCATAAAGAAAAAGCTGGTGAGACTGCTACCACATTATAATGGAAAATAGGAAATAAAGAAGGAAGGAGGTAGCAGTTTATACTAGTGGTATGGTGGAAAACAAGGGCTTTCTTTGATTTGTAGTTGTGGATGGAGCAAATATGTACAGGAAAGGAATAATGTAAATGTGAGCTGAGACTATTGCTACTTGAAAATTTTCCTAGGCCAAAAGGATAGTAATATTCCATACATTTCTAGATATATTCTCATTCTGTCATTTTCCCAATCACTCTAAAAATGCTTGAGTAAAAATTAACTTTAGCTCTAAATTAAAAAGTTTAAAATAAAAAAAATATTTTACAATAGCTAAATTGGACAAGATAAGAAAAATGAATTTATTAATATTATAAATATTTGACCGGAATAAGTTTTTTCTTCCGATAGGGTTAAATTAATATTTTATTAAAATTTCTTTTTAATCATATTAAACACATTCAAATTGTGAGGATTAATTAGAGCTCTTTAGATACAAGAGTTAGGAAAATGATACAACTTTTATTTTAAAATTATATTCATAATAGTTAATTGAATTAAATCAATTTACATTTCATATTTTGAAAATAAAGAATATTCTGATTTATGTATTGTAAGAGTATTAGATATTTTATCTATTGATTGTTTTTTTTTTTCATGTTTTTTTTTCTCAATGTATAATTTAAACATTAGATATATGCAAATGTCAAGTAAATTACCTCAAATTATAGCCAAATTTTCATAATTCATTATTTAGTATTCTGCATACCTCACTGTTTGTTTATTGTGGTTTGTTTTGATTATGAATTTAAAAAGATATCTCAGGTTTAATTTTAATGTGGATGTCATGAGAATATGATGCTTTACTTTAATTGATAGTATCATTTAATAATTAATTAATTTCTAATTTCCTAAAATTTTTGTTCCTTTAGTGAATAAGAATTAATATAGATTCCCTTTTTTGCTCTTTTTTCTTTTAAGCCTAATTATTCTCATATCTACTGGATGAAAAAATAAATGATAAATGAGGCATAAAATTACTTCTGAAATGGACATTTAAAAAATGTCTATTATCTAAAGTTATTCATTCTGATCCAGGATTGGAGTGTGTAATAGCAGCCCACTGAGAAAGACTGGTAGTAATGTTAAATATTTACAGAACAGACTCACTTTGTGTGTGTGTGTGTGTGTGTGTATATATGTATGTATGTATGTATGTATGTATGTATGTATGTATCATCAGTGAACAAGTATGCAATTAGAAAATGTGTATCTTGCCATCAGAAAAAAGCAGTGTTAATTTGGAGATATGAAATTTATACAAAGGTATAGCCTCTATTATTTTTGTCTTTAAAACATTAATATTTTGTACCAAAATTTATTATAAAACATAAAAAATAAATAAATATTTGAAAAAACAAAATTCTTTGTGTGTGTGTGTGTAAAAAAAAAAAAAAAAAAAAAAAAAAAAAATTCTCACACACACACACATTATAGCAAGCTTTTTTATTAGAGCAATGCGCTTAAAAAAATTCAAGAATAAAGCTGTTTCCAGTCCAATTTACAACTAAATGAAGATTTCATGGTGTAATGGTTATTGTTGTTGTGTGAAATTGTTTTGGCAACTTGAATTCAAATTCTGGACAGGGCTGTTTTTATTTCACATGATGCTAATACCCTTGGGAAATGTGTACATCCAACTATTCTCACCATAATTTACAATCACCTAACTCTATTACCTGTACATTTAGTCTTAAGTTGAAACACATATTCAGTGTTGCAGTTTTATTTTCTGCCTATGTATTTGCAATTGTGATATAAATTTTATAAACAGAATGCGACTCAACATTAATTTGAATGCCTCTTGATATAAGTAAAATAGATTTATAAAGGTTTACAATCTGGAAATTAAAGATCGTTGACCATAACTCATTAATCATGTTCAGAGAAAACCGACTTATGATTTATTGATAAAACACACCTTTTTGATTTAAAGTCAATTTTGTAGATATTTCTACATTGTAAGTTTTGAAACATTGACCATTAAGTGAAAATAATTCTTTTTCTTTGAAGACTTTTTTCTTTTCTTAAGTGACTTTTTACTTCTGGGTCTCAATTGATTTAGCATTTAATATTGATTTTTATACTTTGAGGCCTGCGGTGGTCATGTGATCTAACGTTTCTTGACTTTTATGAAAGGTAATGAAAATAACTCTTTTTATTTATTAAGAACTGAAGTTTCTTTTCTTCGGAATTTTCTGATCTTTTTGAAGTATTTCTCCGTTTCGTTTTTATTTCTATTATATAAACTAACAGAAAATAAAATTACAATAGATTGAAGGATATTGTTGATTTTGAATTAGGTACAGTATCTGCATGCTAATTATTACTGTTGATGCACCCTTTTTGGAACCTTTGCACGTAATTGATTTATATATATGACTAGCTGTATGTTCCCAGCCTTACCCAGGTTATATAGTATCCAACTAAATTTAAGGATACACTTTTTAAATCTCATATTGCTCACCATTGGATAGCAGTACCTATCACTCTATGTACTTACTATGAAATGTTACAACAGAAATTTGTACATGTTAACAAATAATGCAAAGATTTTTATTCTCACGGATGCTTCAAACTTCTGGCCTTATGCCTAACTATGGTCAGTTTAATAAATGACAACAGTTAATAAATGTATGCTGACAGAAAATTACAATACCCTGAAGAATGATACTGATTTTGACTTGGGTACAATATGTGTATGGACTTGACACTATTGTTATATCCTTATTTTGGAACCTATGCCTGTTATCTTTCTCTCTCTCTCTCTCTTTCTCTCTCTCTCTCTTTCTCTTTCTCTCTCTCTCTCTATATATATATCTTTCATATCTATCTCTTTCTATATATATATAGGAGCATGTGATGTAATGGTTACTGTTGTAGGAAATAGACATGGCAAGATGAGTTCAAATCCTGGACGATGCTGTTTTCATTTCCTGTGGTGCTAATAATCATTGGGAAAGGTATGAATCCAACTACTCTCCCTCCAGCTATGGATAAATAGTAGGACAGACTGGGTTCTTTAACCTTGGTTTAGCAATCAGTCCTGGAGAAGGAAAACTCCGAATTCAGACCTGTCAAACTCCACTTAAGAAATTGACCTTGTGTCACATCCTACTTGTGTTGAAGGGATATGTATATGTAAATTTAATTACTGATGCTGTTACTTTTTATAATACTCGGTCACCCCAAATAAGGCCTGGTAGCAACAATAGGCAAAGAGTTACAAAATAACAAATGAAATGTAAGATGTAGAAAAAAAAAGAATATTACAAATGGACATCAAAGTAGAAATAAGAATCTTGAACTTAAAACAATGTAAGTTGTATACTAGATGATTAGCAGAGATATTGGAAGTTATAAAGAGACTTGAAGAGCCCCTTTCTCTGATTTTAAATCTAATTCTTTTCTGAGATAAACTTATGGTAAGAAGCCTTAAGTATCTTAAGATACTTGAGATAAAAACTCTCCTACTTGTCCACCACTCCAATCACTGATTCATACCTGCGAGTGCTATAAGATTTTCAGTTACAAATTTGAAGAACAAATAAAGGAAAAAAAAAAAAAGAAAAGGTGGTGTTTTATTCCTGAACTCTATATTATTCACAATCAGTGCTCTAATGCTCGGCTAGTTTCTTGTCTTGTCTTCTTGTCAGTGAGAGCAAAAGATCAGTCTTACTATTATTCAAATCAGTTTGTCTGTTGGACACCAAGTACAGCAAAAAGATTTATTTGGTATCGTTTGTGCATTTATCGCATTCTGAAATAATTATCTAAATTGAGTTCCATTTTCAGCAACTCTCTTTTTATCTCTCTCTCTCTCTTTTTATCTCTCTCTGTCTCTCTTTTTATCTCTCTCTCTTTTATCTCTCTCTCTCTCTCTCTCTCTCTTTCTCTCTCTCTCTTTCTCTCTCTCTCTATCGCTTTCTCTCTATCTCTCTTCTCTCTCTCTCTATCGCTTTCTCTCTATCTCTCTCTATCTCTCTCTATCGCTTCTCTCTCTCTCTCTCTCTCTCTCTTCTCTCTCTCTCTCTTCTTTCTCTCTCTCTTTCTCTCTCTCTCTCTTTCTCTCTCTCTCTCTTTCTTCTCTCTCTCTCTCTTTTCTTTCTCTCTCTCTCTCTCTCTCTCTCTCTCTTTCTCTCTCTCTCTCTCTCTCTCTCTCTCTCTCTCTCTCTCTCTCTCTCTCTCTCTCTCTCTCTCTCTCTCTCTCTCTCTCCATTTTCATAATATTTGCTCCAATCTTTGGAAAAGGGAAAAGAAGACTTTTTGTCTTCTTCAGTCTAACAACCTATCTAACTACATTGAAGTAAGAGATCAATATATTGAGTTTGGTCTTATAAATCTCGTCAGAGATTAGCCGAGTTCGTTAACTTGCAAGCCTATGTTTTCAGGATGGTAAACATTGTAATGCATGCAATGTACATAAGTGAAAAACAAATTTATGTCTTTAGGATTAAACATTTTGGCTTTGGAATTGACGTAGGCTTTTCTTGGTCATAATTTTCTGCAAGATACATATGTTTCCAAGAGCTGTTGAATATTGGGTAGAGTGTTGTAGATTTCTTTTTTTTTCTTCATTTCTCAAAAAAAAGGTGAACAGTATTTTAATTTCATTTGAAGTTGGGTGCAGCATCTAAAACTTTCAAACAGTCACCCAATTGCCACTGATCTAGCAGAAAGTTGCTTAACTTGAATAATCCTATAGTAAAAAGTAAAGTCTGTGGAGTGGCCTATGTCGGTATCAACGAAACACCTTTTTTGATAGCACTAGAACAGGGAAATTGTTTTGCTGAGGTGAAGCGCCACACCTATCATCAACTCCCAGATGCTTTATCTGCACAGATCAGATTACTCAACAAGCTCAGCTACTCATGCACTGAGTTGGGGAAGGCCAATATCAATTTTACAATTTGTAGGTGAATACTCTACTGACTGAACTAAACTGGCCCCTAATAATGATAATAATAATCCTAAAAAAAAGTCAAGTAAAGTCATTGGGGTGGCTTAAAGTTGGTATCAGCCTGACAGCGAGGGAGTCTATCCGCTTTTCACTAGTGCTAGACCAAGGAGATTGTTTTGGCGTCTCAGGTGGAGTGCCACACCTACCATTTGCTCCTCACTTTACAGCATGGTTCCCTGTGCTACTCATATGCTGAGTTGATGAGGGCCGGTATCGAACCCAGAATCATGTAGTTCCTAGTCGAATGCTCTAACGATTTAGCTAAAGATGATGGTATTTCAGTATATTTAGGTCTTATGTATTTTTTTTTTTTTTACTTCACCCTATTGATCACTGCTCAGTGAAGGGTTATGATGATATGGTAAATAAGATGTGGTAAGTAATGGTGGGTGGGTAACTTAAGATGAGAATATTAATGTATGGGTGAACATGGAATGACTCTGGTGTCTAAAGACTGATTTACTTAATTTTGGACTTTGAAAACACTCACAATGGAGGTGGTGGGTTGTTCAACATTTTAACTGTTCTTGAGAAGAAGCTGTTTCAAAGGAAATTTCATCCCCAAAATGATACAGTGGAGATATAATTGATAATCCTAAGATGATTGTCTAAGGATGTGGTAGCATAATATATTCAGCAAAATGGGTTGACCAAAGTTCATTTTGTTAGTCATGTGACCAAGTAAGTACACATCAATGGAGTTTAGCAGGCTTGAATTCAGAGATTTCCTTCTCCTAGACCAATTGCCATACCAAGGTTAAAGAGCCCAGTCTGCCCTGCTATTTACCCATAGTTGGAGGGAGAATAGTTGGAGTCCTACCTTTTCCAAGGCTATTAGCACTATGTTAAATGCAAACAGCCTTGTCCAGGATTTGAACTCTGGTCCCCGAGTCCATTTCCTATGACACTAACCATTGCACCACATTCCTCTTCTGAGTACAGTGATGCTGATAACTTTTTGATTTCGTGTGTCCTGGGACACACATATTTGCTTTGAATGAGTCTGCAGGAAATTTTATGGGTCTGAACTAAAGCCGTCTAACTCCTACCTTGTAACCTATCCTGTGTAATTCATTTCTAAGAAAATATTGAAATGTATTTATAGTTAGCTTGAAATGGTGAGGGAAGAAAAGAAAAAAGACACTGGGATGCATGGATATGATTTTACTGTGTCTTTTTAGATTTTTGTGCGTCAGGGACGCAGAATGTGTACCTATCAGCGTCTCTGTGAGTATATAATAGAAATGGTTTGCCATTACTTTATATTGGGCAGGGTGTGTCCGAGTTTTCCTCATCAAGAAGAACATCTCTTTCAAAGTTATCTATTGAAATTGAGAAAACTTGTTTACTTAACTGTAGAAATTGAACTGTTGATCTTGTCGTCCACTGTCTGAGTCTCTAATCACTAGCCTATTACTAGGCATTCATCATATAAAGATATTTGTTGAAGTTCGAAAAAGAAAATTAATTATAGTCTACAAATATGTTGGCACAAAGATGCAACCATTAGATTGTATGATTAATATGGGCAAGTAATTTTCACTTTGAACAAAATTATATTTGCTCAATAAACCTACTTTGGTACAACTAACAGTTCTTGCAAATATTAAACAGAAGACAAGGAAAAAGGAACAAAAATCTTCAAGCAAATAGAAATAAGTTAGATGAAAAGAAATAAAAAAAAAATAAAAAAATGAAAAAGAAAAAAAGAAAGAATATACATCAAGGATAAAATTTAAACAAATATTCTTGCAAGCATTTCAAAGTTAAAATTCCCTTGCTTAATTCTACTTATTTATTCCGTCTACTCTCTCCTCCCCCCTCCAATACTTCCTGTTCTCTCTCTCTCTCTCTTTCTAAGAATTATTGATCTTCTGGTGTCTGATTTCCCAGGAGAGCAGTATCAATCAGCCAATAACTTATTTGAATATTGATCATCTCAGCCAATTCAGAAATATGTTAACTAAAAACTGCTTTGTTCCCCTCTTGTATAGTCAAATTGGATAATATATTCCGACCTGCATATCTAATTTCAGTCTTTCAAAATTTTATTTTTAATTTATTCTTTCATGAAACTGTATAACAGTGCACTCTTTGACAAGAACTTCAGCTATTGCAACCCCCATCCCAACTAGATTCAACTCCAAAAGATTAATAGTGTAAATAATCTGAAGAAGGAAAATAACCAATATTGATTTTTTTTTTCTTTTTCTTTATTATTTATTATTTATTCATCTTATTTTATTCATTTTATTTATATTTTCTTTCTTAAATATATTTTCAAGTACTAAAAGTGTCAAACACATGCAAATATGAAGCTATTTCAAATTTATGTTTTTATATATATATATATATGTTGTATATTTTTTTTTTTTTTAGTTTTCTTATCAAAAGTAATAAGATATTTGAAAAAGACATTCCTTTAAAGATTTGGATGGCCTATAAGGAATATCTTTAACCAGGACATTCTTATTCCTAGCTGCTCAAACAATTCAAATTCAAAATTTCAGAACATTCTATAAAAAAAAAAAATAAATAAAAAATTGTGATTTAATTACAAAGTTTTGAGATTTAACATTGATTAAACTCTTTGAAATTTAATGCAGCTAGAATATCTAGCTATAAAAATAAAAGACTCCATTTATATCTCTACGGATATCTTGAATAATAACTTATACAATTGTAAACCAGGGAAAATGCACCCTGATGGGCTGTTATACTGTTAGGCATAGCTTAATGATAAGAGAATAGATTTGAGATTTTGTACTTTGGAAAACAGCTTCTAGCTAATCTTATATCTATAAAATCTAACGCTCAAGCAGTATGAATATCTAAAATGATGAATTGCATTCCTTTTGAAAGTGAATCTTATTAACTTTTGCACATGTAAATCTTCAGGCATGATTTTCAGTAATAGAAAAGAATTGAAGATGTTCAAATGGAAGTATCTTTTACTATGGTTTGGTTTTGTTAATTTAATGGCACATTAATCCCTTTAGTGAGGGGGTTCAATTTACAATGTAAGTATTATGATAAATTGGAATCTCTATTTTTGTTCAGCTGAATCTTTATCTTTTTGTTTAACCCTATAAAGTAAATATCTAGCCAGAAACCAAAGGTATGCCCCCTTTTTTTTTTCAATGACTTTTCTTCTATCACTAGAAAATAAAACCTTTAAAAACTGTGTTATTATTAGGTATGATAAGTAACCACTAAAGTGTCATCTATCAATAATGGAGATTTGGTCTCTTTTTGTCTGTAACCAAAACTACGTCACTGCTTACATCGCTAATTTTTTTCTATGAAAAATTAATTAAGAGTCAAATTTTCACAAAAGTTTTGATACTTATTCAACTTTAGATGAATTTATGCATAAATAGTTTTTTTCCTAAAATATATTAGAGGAAATTTTTTTTTTACTACATCACCCCATTTCATTTTATGAAATCCAAACAAAATATATATTACTCGTATGATTTTTAAAAAATTTCTATAAAGATAAGAGTCTGAATATATTAGGGGAAATTTTTTTTTAATAGGTCAAACTGGAGTGGTAGTTTTACTTCTTGAGTTCCTATCTATATGTCAAATAGATCTGAATGTATATTATTTGTACTAGCAAATATATGCACCCTTCGGGTGCAAGTATTTAAGTTTAAATGTAATAAAATATTAGATTAAAGCCAGTGAAACTAATTAAGAATTCAAATAAAAAGATTTGAAACGGAGGGGGTATAATCGGAAAATAGAACAACTGAAACTTACTCTTTCATCACTTCCGTTTTTCAATGCTAAATTTTCCCAATTTAACTATTTAGTTAAAATAGGAAGTAAAGAATAAAATTACAGTTATTTCTTCTTGTTAATGAATTTCTTTTAGGATTTATTGAAGAGATTTTTACTCATATTCATTAAGATAAAACCAAACAATTAGAAATCAATAATACCAAGCATATTTTTATTAAAATCAGTTTTTTTTAATATCAATATGCAAATTAGCTTTACGTTTACACTGAAAACTGGTATTTTGTTATATATATAAATACAATTGCATGTTATTAGTATTTAGGTAAGGCCAACAGTATTAATAATGTCAAACAGTTTTATTATTAATTGCGGTTTAAATAGAAATAGAATCATGGAGAATGGGATGTAAATAACTAAGGGAATTGTGACTTGAGTACTAATATAGTTTCGGTTACAGACAGAAAAACATACAATCTCCATTATAATAAGATTAGATAAGAATACTTGAAACCATATAATTGTGTGCAAATTATTTCTATTTAGAATAATTGGATGAAACTATAATTATCTACAATTGATTATCATTGAAACCATATAATAACTTGCAAAAAAAGAAAATGACTTTCACATTAAATAACCCAGCAATGGTTGACGTTCCATAAAATCAAGAAACTAAACTAAAATGTATATATAATGTCTATACTGTATCAGACCACTCTTAGCACAAGAAGTGTATGTGTGTGAAAGGGGCATAGTGTAGTGGCTAAAGTGCTGGACTGCAACATCATAGTAAGCAAGTTCAAACTCAAGTCACACTATTATGTTCACTTTCGGACTAATACCCTTGGGAAAGCTATGAACCCCCTTATTCCCCCAGCCATGGGTTGGATAGTACCACTACTGTTCTTCTACAAGGAAGGCTTTAGCATTAAATAACCCATGAAGGTTGATATGCCATTAAATAAAGAAACCAAACCAAGAAGTGGGAGAGTCAAAAAATTTATCTATTTACCAAGTTCATGTAAGCATGAAAATCATGAAGAAAATATTTATTTTTGATTTTAAATTTGCTAACGTTTAAATGTCAAAGGTCATTGATGCCTGGATGCTATCTAGCTGAAATTCTTGCTTCCATGAATAAAACCTTTTGGGTTAAATCGAAATTAACGGACCTAAATTCCAACATCATATGTCACCCTGTCGAAAGAAAAAAAAAAATACCAAAGATCTGGGAATTAACCAAATTTAATGAAATTTCAGTGTTGATATATTAATGAATAAAAGATAAAACGTTCCAGTTATTTTATTTAAAAACTTTTACATTTTTTCAGCTCAGTTAACTTGAACCACGGATCTTTTGAGAATCTGTGTTACACCTCAAAGATACGTGGTTCAAAGTTAACTGACCTGAAAAAATGTAAACGTTTTTAAATAAAATAACTGGTACATTATATCTTTTATTCATTAATATATCAACACTGGAAATTTCATTTAATTTAATTAATTCCCTGATTTTTTGGTATTTTTTTTTTCTTTCGGCGGGGTGACATGCAATGGTGGAATTTAGGTCCGTTAATTTCGATTTAACCACCTTTTTGTCTCTAAAGACTTCAGAGCTGCCTATTTTCTGTGGAAGGCATGAGACAGTAAGTGATGCAAAGAATTTAAACAATTGGAAATATTCATTCTTCCCTCCCCCACCCCCAAGATTCAGCTTATCACAGTTTTTTTTTCATCATCACCAAGGCGTGATGACAACATTGATTCGCTTGAATTTCTCTTGGCCTCCATCCCTATTGGCCATTACTCTTCAGCCAGAAGCCCAGTATTTGTGGGGGCATTAAACATGGGAAGGGGGGGGTGAAGTTAGTTTTAAGGTTTTAAAAAGATGTTGGTTTGGTCGCGCTGTGGATTGGTCTAAATAAATAGTGAGTGGTCATAATAAAGAAAGCAAAAATGATGTTTGAATCAGTTCTTTCATCATCATCATCAGGTCATGCTGGCAGCATGGATATCCATGACAATCTCTCACCAACCATCCCTATCGGTCATCGCCTCAGGAGGTCCTCCGTGCAGCATCCAGAATCTGCACAGAGCTGATCTATGTAAGTCCTTGCTGGATGGCCCACATTGGCATGCTCATGTGCAGGTTTCCTCAGGAGAACATCACTTATGAGTTCGTCCTTGCTTCTCCAGCATGTCTTGTTCATCTTACTTGAATGGTTTGTGTGATAGGGAGAAAGTGGCCATACAACTGCTTTCTTGTAGGATTTTTTTTTTTTTTTTTTTTTTTCATGATTTTTTCATCATACAGTATTCTTGTGTTACTCCAATCTAGCTTATTCTTAAGGCGCTTTGTTAGGGTCCAAGTGGTGCAGCCCTACAGTAGTGTGGATACAACTACGACTTGGAAGAATTGATTCTTTTCAGTTCTTTTAAAATCCTTTTATTCATTAATCTGCAATTATATTCCATTTATAGAATTTATATCATAACTCAACATTGATCTTAGAGGCCACCAAAAGGTGGTCTTTAAGTGAGTTTTACTTATTAGGAATACTGCTACTCTCTGGTTTTTGGCCTGAAGATTTGTATCTCTCACAAGGACCTGTGTCATGTTTGATTGTAAGGATAGCAGTAAGAATAAATGTAATGATAGCAAGTAATAAACTGTCATGGGATTATAGCTGAGAACCCATTTAGCACATCACAGAGAACAGATCAAAGAATAGTGGTATAACTGCTTTTCCTTTTGATGTTTAGTAAATCAAATCAATTTTGTATACATCCCCAATCTCATGCATACATACTCACTTAGATGCCTCATTCCTAATCCATATTTAATCAAATCCTCCATTTTGTGCCTAATTCTCTATATTGTCTTTCTTCTTACAAACTCTCCCTAATCGCATAAAATATTTTACCTAAGATCAAAAGGTATTGTTTGTTTCACCTGGCAAACATTACTCTGTTTTATGTATAATCTTCCATAAAGTAAAAACAATTGGTTTCAACTACAAAGTGTTGCGAGTAATACATTAAGAAGATAGTTTAGGAGATAGTTTAAATGATAGGATAATAAAATAGACTTTGAACATAATACATTACTATGCACTAAACAAGAAGAAAAAAAAAATACACAAGATTGATAAAAGTAGGAAAAGTTCAAATTTTATGGTTGAACACCTTTTTTTTCTTTTTTTTTTTTTTTACTTAGAAATCAGAACCCCACCCCATTTTTTTTTTTCTCTCTCTCTCTTTTTAAAAAATTTATTTATTTATTTTTTTTTTATAACTATGTTGCTGAAAAATTTGCTTTTTTTTATCTTTATTTCTTATTTTTTTCTTTTAGGGTTTTGGAGAAAATCAGACAGATTCTATCGTTTAGCTTAAAAAGTACTTTATCACTTTGACTAAAAGAATGATTATAATTTTAAAGCTTTTGTGAAAGCTGAGACTATAAAAGTAGATTCATTGCATGATTAAAATATTTTATTATTCTATTCTATTTATTTATTTATTGTTTGTTTATTATCAGAAAAATAAATAAATATATTTTAGTTAGATACAGTGTGTGTATATATATATATATATATATATATATATATAGGGCCAGTTTAGCTCAGTCAATAGAGCGTCCAGCTAGGAACCACAAGGTTCCTGGTTCAATACCGGCCCTCCCCAATTCAGCGTATGAGTAGCACAGGTGAGGTAAAGTGAGGAACTGATGGTAGGTGTGGCACTCCACCTCAGATGCAAAAACAATCTCCTTGGTATACCGCTAGTAAAAAGAGGATAAACTCTCTCGCTGTCTGGTTGATATCAACTTTAGGCCACCCTGACGAAAAAATATATATATATATATATATATATATGAAAATGTAATTTTGCCAAAAAAAAAAGAAAAAAAGACAGATTCTGGAATTCAGTCCTAAGTATTGAATGTATTGTCATAGATATTTGCCCAACCCATTCACCATGAGTAGGATGGGATACAAGGTTGAAAATATGGGGCATCCAGTCGTTATTCAGTCATAATGGATCTGCGTGACTAGCTTGCTAGGTGAGATGCCTTTGAATGTATTTGTAGTATTATTTATCCAACTAAAGGGGTAAAAAAAAATCTAATTCTCAAATCCTGCTGAGAGCAATGGTTAAGTAATTACTTTGATCCAAGGAAATTCAACAGACGCACACAACCAGAAAAATATGTAGAGAGAAATGAAATATTGAGAAATAATAAAACTTCCGGTGATGGTAATGATATTATAAGGATAAGGTTATATATGATGGTTTCTTGCTTTTAAATAATTTTTTTATAAAACTATTCGTTAGATAATTTTAAATATATATTAAAATGAAACAAATTATATATAAATCAATCATACTGGGCATGTATTTATCAAAGCTTGTTTTAAAAAACAACTGGGACCATCCTTTCTATCATACTACGTTCAGAGCATATATAAATAATACAGCTTTCTATTATTTTATGTAATAATAATATTGACTATAAATTAACTACTTGTTGATAAAGTTATTTAATTCCTGACATTATTGTGATGTAAGCAGTGACATAGTTTCATTTACAGACAAATAAAGACTGAATCTCCATTTTATAAGGATAAAAGTTTAAGGCAAATCCTTTATTTAATACTCATTTTTATGAAGCTGTTAACATATTTAATATCATTAGCATAAGAACAATTTTCCTTAATGATTTCATTGTGATATTCTTTGCATAGAGATCTTGTTACTAAAGGCTTCAAAATCTGTGAATTGATAAATGGTTTTGTCCAATGTAGTTTGAAATTATATAAAACAAGATTTTAGTTTCATACTTCATATATTTGTGTAACTTAAAAAAAAACTCTCTCACTTATTATATTGCAAAATTTTATCACTTTGAAATAATCTGGTAAAATAAAAGAGTATTATTTTCTCAATTATTACATTAGAGAACTGAAGCCTGTCTCATCTATAAAATATAATAAAATCAAATTTATTTTCTCTGAGCAAGAAGACATTTATTGACATTGGACATGTATTTTATTGAGGACCTCTTGCAGGTTATTATATATTACTAATAGCTTCTATCAATGGAGAGTCCTTTCTTTTAGTTACTTTTTTTTTTTTTTTAATTTAAAAAAAAATTAATAATAAAATAAATCTTTTTATAAGATGAGTCATAAGTTTACACAATTGATTTTTAGGACTACATCAGCAATGCATATTTAATTTATCCATTCATCATCAACATTTTATTGCAATGTTGGCTGTACTATTTGTTTTCAATAGAAAACTAAAGCATTTTTCTTTCACTTCCTCTCTCTCTATCTCTCTCTATCTCTCTATCTATCTATCTCTCTCTCTCTCTATCTATCTCTCTATCTATCTATCTCTCTCTATCTATCTATCTCTCTCTATCTATCTATCTATCTATCTCTCTATCTATCTATCTATCTATCTATCTATCTCTATCTCTCTCTCTCATTTGAAATGGTAATTTTTCAATAATAAATACAAATGCAGAGATGCTGATAGATACGCATCCTGTGTCCCTGACACACAAAAATTTAAAAGGACGCAGTAAAATCCTATCCATGTGTCCCAGTGTTTTTTTTCTTCCCTCATCATTTCAAGGTAACTGTAAATACATTTCAATAGTTTCTTAGAAATGAATTACCCAGGATAGGTTACAAGAAAGGAGTTGGATGGCTTTAGTTGGGACCCATAAATTTTCCCGGAGACTGATTCAAAGCAAATATGTGCGTCCCAGGATGCACTAAATCAAAAAGCTATCAGCATCACTGCATGTGTATGTATTTATCTAACGCTTTTGTCATGAGCAGGATTAGACACAAGGTCAATTTTTAAGCATAAGACAGTAAATCATGCAAAGAATGTAAAGGATTGGATATATTCTTTCATTCTTCCCTCTCCACTTCAAAATTTGGCTTATCAACAGATTTTGTTTATTATTTTATCTTTATAACCAGGAACTTTTATGAAACCCAAACAGTCACTACACTCTTGGTCAGAGTGGACCTGGGAGTAATGGCAACTAAGAGGTCTCTCCGGAACTGGAGCTTAATCACCAGATGCAGTTGTCATACCCAGGACACAAATTTGTACCCAGGTGGATGAGCAGTTCATGACATGCAATACTCCACTTTGGCCCTATCTTGGGCTAGACGGGCGATCGGAGAGGCCCCCTCCGATCAATCGGCTGGTCACGTCAAGCCCTAGCACCTATATGATTTTCCCAACCCTATTGCCCTTATGGCAAGCCCCAACCCTTTTTTATCATATGGGTGCTAGAAGGTGGTGGCTGCGGGTCTACATGTCCTGGGAATGACGTTAAACTCTATCTGATGGTGAGGTTCCAGTTTTGGAGGTTTGGGGAATGTGGAGCACCCCTTCATCACCATTGCTCCCTGGTCCACTCTGACCCGGAGAGGTAGTACCTGTTAGGGTCCCATCTATGGGTTAAATAGAAAAATGTATTTATAAAAAACTTGTATTATCCATTAAGAATTGATTTATTTCAAAACTTTATTGGCATTAAATGACCCACTGAGGTTGATATGCCTTTCCCGAGGCTATTAATGCTATGTGAAATGCAACTAGCCCCTTCCAGGATTTGAACTCGTGTCACTGTCAATATCCTACGATGATAACCATTACACCACTGGCATCTCATTGTATGTCTAACAGGAAGTATACATTTCTTGTCTGAATTTTATTAGATGAGGTGTTTTGATTATTGTATCTAGTTGATTGTAGTTTTTTTTTTCTTTTTTTTCTTTTCTTGGGGAGGGGGTGTATATTTCAGCCACGTACCTTTTTTGGGGTGTCTGTTGTGTTCTGGAATGTAATTGACTTCTCTTTTGAGAGAATATGCAGGGGTCAGGAGGAGACAATCCTAGATGCTAACATTGGATATCATAGCATACATATATGAGAAGATATGTTACATGCTCTCTCACAGAACAAGATTGAATAACATTGTGAAACATAAGACACCTGAGAAAGGCCAGAGAGTACAGTACAAAAATCTTGTGGAAAAACAAAGATAAGAAATTACTCTGAACCAACCACATACAAGATTAACTCAAGACAAAAAGAGGAAGTTTCTATTCCAACACACACACTTGTGTGTGTGTGTGTGTGTGTGTGTGTGTATTATTTTTTAATTTTATTTTCATTTTATTATTTTTTTTGCACCTTTCCGTTCACTAAGGACGATGGCGTAGTGTCCAAAAAACAAAAAAAAACTATCTACATCTGCAGGCCAATTCTTGAGTGACAGTCTTTAGTGCACTGAATGCACATGAACTATGATGCTTTCTGGGGCTGCTGTCCTTTCTCCCTCTTTCTGGCTCTCTTGCTGTCAAGGCTACTCTCCACCTCACCTCTCTCCTTGCCTTGCTTAACATTAAGGCGCCAAGCCGCTCTATTTTTTTGCATCTACCTCCCACATGTTTGTGTCAATATGGCATATTCTCATGACTCTCTTGCAGATATATGTAATGGTAAAATATGGAAATAAATCTTATGGTATGTAGAAACATAAATAAGGAAAAAAAAAACAAAGTATTCCAAAATAAAAATTTATTTGTAGATGTTGAACTTGACGTTAAAATGTTTCAGTTATAAAACCTTCATCAGGATCTTAGGATGAGTATGGGGTTGACTAAACTGAGTTAGAATTCTTTAAAAAGAAAACAAAAACATTTTTTCTAATACTTTCTCATCCTTTATTTTCATTTTGAAATGAATTCTAACAGCACCATACTTATCCTAATGTCATGATGAAGGTTTTATATTGAAACATTTTAATGTTAAATTCACTATCTACAAATAAATTTATCTTTTGGAATACCTTTTTTCTCTTATATATGTAAAAACATTATATATATATATATATATATATATATATATATACACACACATGGGAGGAAAATATGGAAGTAAATCCAACAGTATGTAGAAAATAGAAAAAATATTGTTCCCAAAAAGATAAATTTATTATAGATGGTAAAGTCGATGTTAAAACCAAAATGTTTTAATGTAAACTTCACCATCTATTATAAATAAATAATTATATAAATCTATCTTTTTGGAAATACTTTTTTCTATCATATATAATATACTGTAACCCAGCAAAAATGGCACATGATAGAAATATTTTTATCAAAAAGATTCAAGAATAAAGCAATTTCCAGTCTAATTTACAATGGAATGATAATTTTTTTTAAAGTCCACATTTTTGCTAAACATTGTTTTTTAATTATCCAAATTCTTAATATAATGGAGATAACTATGAAATGCTAAGTAGAATCTTTTTAATCCT
Organism: Doryteuthis pealeii; assembly: GCA_023376005.1. NCBI lineage: Eukaryota > Metazoa > Mollusca > Cephalopoda > Myopsida > Loliginidae > Doryteuthis > Doryteuthis pealeii. The sequence continues at coordinate 88,424,074 of CM042138.1, read as the reverse complement.
TCCGAAATAAAACTGTCAGAATTATCATACACCACCATTATTACAGAAATTTAAATCATCTTATATTTATCTTTATGTACTTGTGGATATAGCTTAGCATTGGGGCATCAATCTCCATGCCATCAGGTTTTTTATTTAGTTTTGGTTAGTAATTAGAACTTAAATTCAGTAGGGGTATGGAATATCTTTATCACTTTAAATATACATTCCTATATTTGGGGTGCTGGTAGGTGTTGTCAGTGATGTAGTATTCATGGATCACTGGGAAGTTTCGGGTCTTTCAGCATCATACTCCCCTCGCCAGGCTGACCCTATTAGAGATGATCAAACTCTAATCTACCTACCAATTTTTGAGACGCTAACAGACGTTTGACTTTTATTGATTTTGGACGAGTGTAAAACTCTCTACCAAGCCTCTGATTGGCTGGTGCTAACAACCTTTAGAGGAAAAAGTGTAAGTTTAACCCTACATTCTTACAGATTTGAGAGGCCTATCAAACTCAATGAAAAACCTCTTTCCTCTGGCTTTGTACATTACTTGCTATATCATTCATATCTGCAAGGTATAATATTTTATTATAGATATAATTTTGATCTACAATGTATTATTGCTTCTATAAGATCTTGGTAATTTATATTTATTCTAAATGGAAAAAAAAAGCACTCCTTAAAAAATGCATTCAACACAACTGATGAGATATGTCTGAAAAATAAAAATGGTTATTCATACAAAATGAAAGGAAATAATGGGGAAAAAAATTTAAAAAAGGAGAAAACATAGAAACTTCTACCATTTGTACATTATCTGTTTTATTTTGCTGGATAACTACTCTGTTTTGCAGGCTTGAACATTTCAGATGACAAGCATCTGAAATTGCCCATATTATTAGCTTTTGAACATGCTTTAAAATGCATCTGCTATCATGCCAAAAACAGAAATCAATTTTTTAGCACCAATTCTCTTTTATAATATTTTGAATGTGGTTGCATTGTGTAAATCAGATAGAACATTCTTTGAATCTTACTATAGAATATACCTAAGAAAAATTATGATTGGTTGAATTTTAATAGCCAATTATGATTGGTTGAATTTTAATAGCCAATTATGATTGGTTGAATTTTAATAGCCAATTATGATTGGTTGAATTCTAATAGCTAATGAATAAACATTAGATTTTTTAAGTGTTATTATCTCGCAGATTCCAGTAGACATTTTGCTGGAATTTATGGATAAATAGAGGTAGGGCAATTTGTATTTCAACTTTCTAAACTTTCATGTATTTCTATTGATCAATATATTACTTTCTAAGTTTTGTTTGGTCAATTGAATGCTTTCTTAGAGAATTCTATATCTGAAGAAGGCTGTAGAATGGATCAGCCAAAATGTGGTAAAATCAATGGCTCATTGTCTGGACAATACTATGAATGTTAAGGACTCTGTTTAGCTCAGTTGGTAGAGCATCCACCTCGGAACCACAAGTTTCCAGTTACGATACCAGTTCTTACCATCTCAGTGCATGAGTAGTGCAACTTGAATGGGAGTTGTGGCACTCCACCTCCAAATGCAAAACAATCTCCCAAGTCTAGCACTAATGAAAGGGTCTGCTTTCTGACTGATACTGACAATAGACTACTCTGCTGACTTTACTTACTTATTGTAATTAAATAAGCCTTTTAATTGCAATTAGCAGTGATTTCTGAGAACTTTACTTTTACTATAGTTACAGATTATATATTACTTTAATATTATAAAATCTTAAACCAAAAATATATTAATGAATCTGTTGGTACATTTGTGAAAGATTCCTATAAATTATATGATTGGAGACAACACAGGAAAATGTATAGTTTAATATGTAAAAAAGTTACCTTTCAATAGATTTGATATGTTACTAATTTGAATTACAAAACTTTAAAAACAAATGATCACTAGGTTTATGATTAATTTCCTCTTGTGATTTTAAACATTTTTAATTAATGAAAATTTTAACATTTAACCTCATGATTAACCACTCTTACTGCAGTATCATTGTGAATCTATGAAAATCTATTATTGTTTAACCAGGCTTTTAAACTTTTGCATTTTAGGATTTGTAAGAATGTCAATGAATGAGCTAAGTGTACCTGCTTGTAATGCAGCAGAAAGTGTACTATGAATAGTGAGTTTTATCTGCATTGAGTGTTCTATAAATGTAGCATTTTGTTAGTTCTAAATTAACTGTTATTAACTACAATGTGATAAAGTTCTGGGTTTGAATTTTACTTTGGTTACAGTACTAAACTTCAGCGAAAAATTATTCATTATCTAATTACATAATATTCCTTATTAATCAGAACATGAAATAGTTGTGTGTGTGTGTGTGTGTGTGTGTGTGTGTGTGTATTCCATATTAGAACATAAAAAGGATAGATTTCTTTATTAATCAAATCATAGAATCATGTACAGTGGTATCTTGTCTTACGAGTGCCCCAATCATGAACTGTCACTCGGTTGACTTTTTGCTTTGTGTTGAGAGCTAGAATTTGAGGTATGAGCGATCTTCAGCTATGCTTATTAAGTCCACTAAAAACATTCAAGTTTCCAAATTTATTACACTAAAGAAAAATATCTATGAAAAAATAACATTAAAACATATTACAGTACATAATTTATTTTTTGATTTCATTATGTTTTTATATAATACAGTGTTATTTTTCTTTACAAAAATTTTTTTAAAAATGTAACAAAAAAATTAGGGTGTTTTTGGGGTGCTGAAATGGGTTAATGGTTTTCAGTTTATTTCAATTGGGAAAATTGATTTGATACATGAAAGAAATTGAGTTACAAGCAGAATGAATTAAACTCATAAGTTAAGGTACCACTATATATATATATATATATATATATATATATATATATATATATATATATATAGAGAGAGAGAGAGCGAGCTTTCTCTATTAATCAGAACATGAAATGCTTAGAAAGAATGCTCAGATGACTCACCAGGCCAGCCCTGGAGAGACATACTCTTCCACATAAACCACATGTTGGAACTTCTCCACTTTGAATGTTGCTGGGCTGAAAATTACCCTTTCTAATAGCCTGCTTCAATTTTTGGTATTTAATTCTGTTGGGCTCAAATTCTTCCACAGACAGGTAGATAGTGGCTCTCCAGCTAGGTCTATTACAAGCTAGCTGCTCCCAGTCCTCCACAGCAATAGCAGTGTTCTTCAGAGTTCCTTGAGGCAGTCCTTAAACCTCAATTTGGGTTTGCACTGATGACATTTGCCAGTTGAGATTTCCCCATAAAATAGTTGTTTTGGGATTTGACAATCATTCATGTTAATCTAGATGACCAGACCAACGAAGACGTGATCTTAGGATTAAACTCTCAATACTAGGCAGGTGACATCTATCTATCTATCTCTCTCTCTCTCTCTCTCTCTCTATATATATATATATATATATATATATATATATATATATATATATATATATATATATATATATACACAGGGTCTCAGTATTACTGATACATCTCTTAATTTGGAATCTCTGCATATGTGATCATTTACTGTAATCTATATTACTTGTATGTTTAATCTTAAGTAAATTGAAATACATATTCAGTTTCTTGTAATTTTATTTTCTATCAGTGTATGAATTAGTGATAAAGTCGTATTTAAAAATTTTATAATTTTTTATTACATAACTCTTTGCATAAATTTAAATAATTATCAATTTTAATTTTCTCCTGTATATATCTCAGAAGCCTACAAGTTTAAATAGAACTGTTATTTATTTAATTTTTTTTTCCTTTAGTTATACAGCCATAATTTAATTTAAGATATAATACGCCCTCTCTCACCCCCTCTCTCTCACTCAAAACTTTAAAGCATATTTTAAAATATGAAAATTATACTTGTATGTTATCAGTGAGAAGAGTTATTCCCCTTAGCTAATTTTATTTAATTTCAAAATCTGCTTCTGATTCATCAGTTGAATTTAAAGAGTTCATATCAAAATATGATTTTTTTTAAAATTTTCAAATAAATAGAAGTTTATTTTTTCACCTGATGAAAACTAAGGATTGATTTTTTTTTTCAAATCACCTTGTTCACTGGGATTTTTTAAAATTCTTCTAGTTTCTATGTATAAATGCTATAATTTAGTCTTAGACTTTCATAGAATAAATAGGTATTAGTCCATGTTAAAAGCAAAGTAAAGTTAACCTGAAGCTGAACTTTTGTAGACATTATTTTCCGATGCAGATATCATTAGGGAACAAAAAAAAACTGGACTTTATATATTTTTACATAGTAATGAAGGTCAAATAATTGTCATTGAAAAAGTTTTCTTCTCTCTCGTATTCATAAAAGCTGTATTAACAATAAATATAACAGATATAATAGAGATATAACTAGAATATAAACTGCTAACCTGCCTCTTATTTTTCGTTTGATATAAAACAGATATATCCATTGATCAAGCAAGATGTCTCAACTCTTTTATGATAAAGATAACAAAAGGGAATACTGAAAAGTTCTTAACCCAACCAATGGCAATGACTTTGATAATTTCTTTTTCTTTAGATAAGGAAAAAAACCCAAAAGAACAACAAAGTTTCCAAAATAAAAATTTATTTGTAGATGTTGAACCTGACGTTAAAATGTTTCAGTTATAAAATATTCATCAGGATGTTAGGATAAGTATGAGGTTGACTAAACTGAGTTAGAATTCTTTAAAAAGAAAACAAAAACATTTTTTCTAATACTTTCTCATCTTTTATTTTCATTTTGAAATGAATTCTAACAGCACCATACTTATCCTAATGTCATGATGAAGGTTTTATATTGAAACATTTTAATGTTAAATTCACTATCTACAAATAAATTAAAAAAAAAAAAATTCTCAAATACTTTCTCATCTTTAAGGGTCAAAGACTTGTGAAATGATATGCCAATATTTTGAATTTTGGAGGATAGCATATATGTTTCATGGATCTCGGCATGGGGAACCTGTGACCTAAAATATCAAGCGTAGCCTTCCATAGTGTTGTCAAAAGACCAATTTTCTAATACTTCCTTACAAAAAAAAAAAAAAAAAATATCAAAAATACTATTAAAAGGTTAGTAAAGTTTTCTTTTAAGTAGTTTATATGTAGGTATTTACCCAACCTGTTCACTACATGTATGATGTGACACAAGGCTGTAAGTATGGGGAATCCAGCGAGAATTGAATTCGCTATTCAGTAGTAATGGATGTGTGAGTTATATATTGATTAAACTTGAATGAAGTTATTTTAACTAAAAGATTAAACCTTAGATTTTAACATAAGATATTTATTAAGTGCTGCCTTATCAGTTAATAATAAATTTCAATGTGGCATTTAGAAAAAATATTCCCCCATCTTTATTCTATTCTTGGTCAGGCCAGGAACTTTTCAGTACTCTGTCATATAAATTGCAACACTAATACTTCTTAATTAAAAATAAATGAATAATCGCAAAATGGATTGATGTTTTTTTTTTTCCTTTCTTTTTTTGTGATTTTCACTGAAGCGCAGTGACAGCAAGTCTCTTCAGGACTCTTCTAAGTGTCCGAGGTGATTCCACCAGTTCTGTGGTCTGGACAGCTTCAATTCTTCCTTGGATTTCTAGTTCTACCAGTCTTTTTTCCAGGTTCTTAGTGATTAGCAATAAATAAATAAATAATATATATATATATATATATATATACACACACACACACACACACACACACACACACACCAACCCCTTCTGCACGAGCAGGGTGTGACACAAGGTCAATTTCTTAAGTGGAGTTTAACAGATTTAAATTCAGAGTTTTCCTTCTTCTAGACTAATTAACTAACCAAGGTTAAAGGGCCCAGTCTGCCCTACTATTTATCCATAACTGGAGGGAGAATAGTTGGATAGATACCTTTTCCAAGGGTATTAGCGCTATGAGAAATGCAAACACTCTCGTCCAGGATTTGAACTCAGGTTGACGTGTACATTTCCTATGATAATGACCATTACACCATGTGCCTCACACCCTAGAACAATATATATAAATGCTTTAACTTAGAGAATAAAGCCATGTCCAGTCTAATTTGCAACTGAATAATGATTTTGTGGGATCTGTATTAATGCTGAATGATATATATGTATATAAAAAGATTCTGATAGGTACATGTCCTGCGTCCCTGATGCACAAAAATCTAAAAGAATGCAGTAAAATCATATCTATCCATCCCAGTGTTTTTTCTTTTTTTTTTTCTTTCCTCACCATTTCAAGCTAACTGTAAATATATTTCAATAGTTTCTTAGAAACAAATTACATAGGAAAAGTTACAAGGTAGGAGTTAAACAGTTTTAGTTATTTCCCTAGATCATAAATAAAAACCCTAGATTCTATTAAGAAACTTTAGTTAGGACCCATAAATTTTCCAAGCAAATTTGTGTATCCAAAGATGCACTAAATCAAAAACCTATTAGCATCACTGTGTATGTGTGTGTGTGTATATATATATATATATATATATATATATATATATATATAAATATATAAATTTTTTTTTTTTTTTTCAATCATCCAAATTCTTAATGTAATGATAGAGATAATCATGAATGAAATGGTAATTAATATTTTTCACTCCTTCCTAAATAGAAGCAACAAAGATCGATATTATAATAGGAACCCAACAGGTATGCGGGTCATCCAGTAAAAGTCCTGACTATTCCCCTTGTATCTTGATATCTCGACTTTTACTTTTCAATGTGTTAAGGAACAAACATCTTTTATCAGAGAAGCCATGACACTTTTCTCCAATCTCAACTGCCAAATAGCCCCCACTGAACTATTAGTGGTTATCTTCATCTCCAGCTATTACTAACGACTTCTCCTCTCCGACTGAAACACTTAAACACCATTATTATTACTATCTGAAAAGTTTTTCCCCACAGGATTCTTGTAATGTTAATTATGTCTTTCTCTTGTCATTATTAAGTGGAATCTATTCTGATTTATGGTCACTTGCTGAACATAAGCACACAAGTAAACTGGCAAGGAGAACAAGCTGTCTTCTTCTGCAAGGCATTACAAGTTGTGTCTGCAATAGATTGTAATGTAGATGTCATTGCTAAGCCTGTAAAAGGTTTTGGTGGCAGGTTGCAGTAATGTACTTGAATATAAAAATACCCTTTTAACCTACACTAGGCTGTTATCTGACTCAATGTTAAGTAAACAGTTTGGCCACAGGCATTATTATATCTTTACATTTATACTTTGAATGTACAAATAAAATTGTCCACAGTTCTGTGTCTTGCGCATAAAAATAGTTTATTATTATTACTTTTTTTTTTATTTCCTTTCTTGCATTCTGTTAATGGTTAAGGTATTTTCTTTAATCAAACTTTATTTAAAACAAGAATTTAGGTCAAAATAACTCTTAATATCTTATCTATCTATATATTACTAAAAATGATCGTGTGTGTGTGTATGTATGTAAGTAAAAGTAAAGTCAGTATCAGCTGGACAACAAAGGAGTCTATCCCCCTTCTTGCTAATGCTAAACCAGGGAGATTGTTCTTGTCTCTGAGGTGGAGTGCCACACCTACTATCAGCTCCCTACTTTACTGCACAGAAGCTGTGCTACTAATGCACTGACTTGGCGAGGACCAGTATCGAACTCAGAACCTTATAGTTCCTGGGCAGATGTTCTACTGACAGCTAAACTGGCCTGTGTGTGTGTGTGTGTGTGTATGTGTGTGTGTGTGTGTGTATATTATATATATATAGAGATGTATGTATGTATGTATATATGTATAATGTGTATATATATATATATATATGAGAGAGAGAGAGAGAGAGCTTGTGGAATGGCCTATTAACAGCGAGGAAGTCTATTGCCTTTTTTCTTGTTCTAGACTAGGTAGATTTTTTTTGTTGAGATGGTGCGTTTTACTGCATAGGTCAGTTTACCCAAGCTGTGCTACTCATGTACTGAGTTGGTGGGTTCTGGTATTGAACTCAGAACCTTGCGATTCTTAGGCGAATGCTCTAGCAACTGAACTAAACTGGCCCCACATATCAGTAAATATCATAAAAACTGAAACTCAGAACATTTTAATGGAAATCAACCAAGAAAATGTTGTTGCTTTCAAATGAATTTCAATGACTGCTTAACTCTTAAAGTCCTATACCACCTCATTCCACCCAGCCGGAAGTCACATTCATTTTTCTAATCTACCCCAAATGATAGCCTTTGTTTAAATGTAATATTAAACATATTTAGAAGTCTTTGATTGAAGGGAAATAACAGGTAACTTTGAATGAAAAAGCCATTTTTGGCCATTTATTGATAAATCCTTATAGGAATGGGGCTCTGGACTTCTCAAAATTCTCAACAGGATGTTAAGAGTTAAAAAAGGGTTGTTTGGGGTGGGTTTGGGGTGGGGTTCTTTTCCCTCTTATTTGAAAAATAGGGATTGTTTTTCTGTGAGCAAAATTGTGATTAATATTAAATCTTTTGCAAGCTGATAATTTTTTTTTTTTAAATCCTTGTAGAGTGGACAAATTATTTTCTATACTTTAACATTGAATTGGCCAACAAGTAGCTCATAAATGTCTTACATTGAGAAATGCGACAAAAATGTCAATACCGTTGGCAACAAAAATGTCACTCTGCCTGTACCGTTGGCAACAAAAAATGTCACTCTGCCTGTATACCGTTGGCAACAAAAAACCGTTGGCAACTGTATATGGCAACAAAAAAATGTCACTCTGCCTGTATACCGTTGGCAACAAAAAATGTCACTCTGCCTGTATACCGTTGGCAACAAAAAAATGTCACTCTGCCTGTATACCGTTGGCAACAAAAATGTCACTCTGCCTGTATACCGTTGGCAACAAAAATGTCACTCTGCCTGTATACCTTTGGCAACAAAAATGTCACTCTAAATGCAAAAAGAACTTTTAGTTTTAGCTCTGTACAAAGGAAATTTATGAGTTTATTAGCTAAGAGGAAGTGGTGCTAAAAAGTTCTTGTCCAACCAAGAAGGAATACCTGGATTCATGAAACATAAGATTATTCCACATATTCATTCCAAATGAAATTCAATAAAAAAATAATTTCTTCTTGGTTAGACCAAGAATTTTTCAGCACTCCCTAATAAATATAAAAATATGCATAAAGTATATTAATTTAACTTGTGATACTCTTATTTTAAGATAGATTTTTTTAAAGATATTACTATTACTCCCAAGATGATTTTCACTTAATTCTTTAAAATTAGTATATGCTGTATCCTGTTTTGGTATTTTCTAAGTGTAGATTAAAAATCAATTAAAGGATAATTTAAACAATAATTGTTGGCTTGTAGAGTAAGCAACAAAAATAACTATAAGTATTTATATGTATTTACCCAATCCCTCTGCCACAGACAGGGTGCTACATAAGGTCAATTTTCAGCAGAATACTGCTGGTTTGAATTTAGAGTTTTCCTTCATCTTGATGGGTTGCCTAACCAAGGCTAAAAGAACCAGTCTGCCCTAATATTTACTCATAGCTGAGGTGGAAAAAAGATGGATTCATGCCTATCCAAAGTGAAACACAAACATCGTTGTCCATTGGGTCATCAATTCCATTTTCCATAATGATAACCATTACACCACGAGCGCTTCCTACAAGTATTTGTATGCTAAATTTTTTAAAACTAGAAAACTGTAATTGATAAAAGTTTTGAAAAGACCTTGATCAAAAACTTATTTCTTTTTCTTAGAATCAGATTCATTACTCTATATATTTGATTTCTGTTCTAATTAAATATTAATTTCCAATTTAATAAATATCAAAATGAAATATATATACACACACACACATCAACCCCTCTACACAAATAGGATGTAACATATGGCCAATTTCTTAAGCAGAGTTTTACAGGTTTGAATTCAGTGTTTTTCTTCTCCTAGATTTACAGTCAAGTTAATTGAAAGGACTGGTTTCCACTAGATCACTGAAGTTGAGCAATGATCAGCCTGTTCAATACTTAGATGGGAGACCATTTAAGCAAAAGCATGTACTGTAAAAAAAAATTAAATATCAAAAGGACTTGATTTGGCATTAAATAACCCAAAAAGGTTCATATCCATAAAGTCAAACTAAAGTGCCTAACCAGGGTTAAAAAGGCCTAGTCTGCCCTACTATTTACCTATAGCTGGAGGGAGAATTATTGGATTCATACCTTTCCATGACAGTATTAGCACTATATAAAATGCAAACAGCCTTGTCCAGGATTTAAACTTGGGTCACAGTCCATTTCCTATGACAATAACCATTATGCCACATGCCTCCATAAAATATAGATATATATATATATATATATATATATATATATATTCCTAAAGGAAAATTATTTTGATACTTTTCTAAGATAAATAAAAGTAAAGTCGTTGGGATGGCCTAAAGTTGGTACAGCCAATCAGAGAGGGAGTCTATCTCCTTTTCCCTAGTGCTAGACCAAGGAGATTGTTTTTTGCATCTGAAGTGGAGCACCACACCTACCATCAGTTCCTTATTTTACCACACAGATCCCTGTGCTACTCATACACTGAGTTGGCGAGGGCCAGTATCGAACCAGGAACCCTGTGGTTCCTAGGCGTATTTTAGAATTTGGTCCTAGAGATGTTTATTAAGCTACGCCCAGTTTTTCACATGGAAAATAGTAGGTGAAGTAATAGGAAATGTGGTCCCCCCCCCCTCCACTTAAAAATTGGCATTCAAAATTATGGCTTATACCCGGACTTGACAACTGACACTAGTGAAAACATGTATAATTACCTACCTTGACACAACAGGATAAATTGGCTGTCTTATCTATAAATACTAAAATTAATATTTATTAAATAATTATTAAATTCATTTCTACTATAATGACAGGATTATTGTATGTATAGATAGGCACTTCTGCCAAGTATTTCCTTGTCTTCTGCTTAGGATCAGTGTAGAATCTGTGCACTATGTCTCAGATAATTTTATTGTTTAAGCAGCAGATGCATAGTCGATGTGGTTTGTTTTACAGCCTATCAACCCTCTTTTGAGTTATTTAATGCCGAATTAAGTCATTTTGATAAACAAAGAATTCAGCTTGTTTACAGTACCTGCTGTTGCTTAAATAGCCACCCAATTAAGTATTGAACAGACTCATTGCTGCTTAACTTTGGTGATCTAACAGGAACTGGTGCTTTCAGCATGACTTGACCGTAATTAGTTGTCATGTCACTTACCTGTTTACCATCAGGTCAGATGTTCAAATTAGGACAGAATTTACTTGTTATTTTTATATATTTGTTTGGATTCAAAGTAAATTCATTGTGTGGTAAATTCATTGCCTGTAAATTTATCATATCAGATTAATTGCTTTTATAATAATAGGGTTTCCTTAAACCTAACTCTTTAGCTCTTTTTATTAAATTCTTAAAAGCAATAATTAAATTCTGAATTTAGCTATGAATAATTCACCTATGATAAATTTTCCGGACATGTTCTGTTTGGTTTAGGATAAAAGAAATTATGAAGAAAATACAGAATAGATAATAATGTTCATTATTACCTATATATATATATTTACCAAGCCCTATTATTTTGTAACTCTTTGCCTATAGTTGCTTCCTGGCCTTATTTTGGGTGACCAAGTATTATAAAAGTAACAGTATTAGTAATTAAATTAACATACACATATTTACCATCCCTTCCACACGAGTAGACTGTGAGACAAGGTCAATTTCTTAAGCAGAGTTTAATAGGTTTGAATTCAGGGTTTTCCTTCTCCTAAACTGGTTGCCTAATCAAGTTAAAGAGCCCAGTCCACCCTACTATTTACTTAAGCTAGAGGAGAGTAGTTGGATTCATACCTTTCCCAAGGGTATTAGCGCTATGAGAAATGCAAACAGCCTGCTCCAGGAATTGAACTTGTGTTGCCAAGTCCATTTCCTATGACAATAACCATTATACCATGTGCCTCCACATTATTAACTATATGTTTTTTTTTCTATATATAAAAAGTAAGTAAAGTAGTTGGAGTGGCCTATTGTTGGTATCAGCTATCCCCTTTTCACTAGCGCTGTTTTTGTCTGACGTAGAGTGCCACACTTACCATGAGCTTCCAGCTGTGCTATTCATGTACTAAATTGATGAGGGCAGGTATCAAACTGTGAACCTTGTAGTTCCTAGGTGGATGCTCTACTGACTGAGCTAAACCGAATTGATAAATATAAATGTACATGCACTGCTTTTTGTTATCTTAATTTAAACATCTTTGTTTAAAAAAAAAAAAATTTAATTTTTAATTTTTTTTATTTATGAATATGCAAATAGTATTCTAATTAATTAGCAAGCCAATTTTTAATGCTGCTAAGATTCAGATTTTTGTAATATTTAATTTTTTTTTTTTTTTTTCTCATGCTCATAAATTACAAAGATTATTGATTTGCATGTGAACTCTTCTTGGCACAAATGCTTAAGACTAAAACATTCAAGTACTTTGGGCTGCCTGCCAACACAAAGATTGTGCACATTGCCAGCAATATTTGCACAAGAATTGTTTGTTCTTCTCTACACAATTGCCAGACTTTGGACTTCCACTATTTTATTCCATCTATTTATTTTTCATGGACTCGAAGATTTTTCTCTGGGAATCGTTTACCCAGAACCCATTGTTATGATAAGAGATATAAATCTTTAACTAATATTCCTCCTAAAGATTGTCATGTATATTCACTTCTCTGTAATGTTTTATATTCACTTTTTATTGAATAAATTAGAATAAATGTAAAATTATTTTCTTAATCACTTCATATTTCAAAAATTACACATAAAATACAATGTGATATACAGGGTGTTTCATAAAATTAGATATTGGATTTAATTTTATGAAATACTCTCTACACTAGATTGACTTATACACAAGTATATACAGCATATTAAAAATTTGACAAAGAATCTTGTCTTTAGTTTGTGAATCTACTTCAGGGTCTGTCTGCCTAGAAAATCAGCATTTGAAGTTATTAATTTTTGGCTTAACTCCAATATCTAATTCTATAAAATACTGTGTGTGTATATGCACACACGCACACACATATATATATGTATGTCTGTATATATGTATGTATATTTTTTTTAAATAAAAAAGAAGGTTCATAAATTTTTTTAAATTTTTAAAAAAAAATTTTTATTATTATTTTTCATTGGCGACACGTGTTTCAGATCTTCTGATATCTTCTTCAGGATTTGATTAATCACATTATATATATATATATATATATATATATATATATATATAATGAGTGCTCAATATTGATAATAGAGCATATATGTAAAGAGTAAACAAATTAACAAATCATAAAATTAATACAATATAGACAAGTAAATAACCACACAGTATAATCTAGATCACCCTTCCTTCCATATCCTCTCACAACAGTATATAAAAGGATACTCACCATGTGGGAATCACTTAGTCTGTTAATTGCATAGGTGAGAAACTATCAGTCAAACAGCACCATTGACTCTATGTCTACACTATCTTAACGTATATATATATATGGGAGAAATAAGAGGAAATTATATATATATAGGGGTATATAGAAATAGGGAAAACAAAATGTTCCAAAAGAAATGAATTTATTATGTTTATGTCGATGTTTAACCATTTTGGTTTATATAAAACCTTCTTCAGGGCAATATGATAAAAAGAAGAGAAAAAGATTTTTTTGTTGTTCAAAAAGTGATGAATGTTATTGAATAACTTGAGTTGGAAATATGTAGAAAAAGGCTCAGAACTGTTCATTGATCAGCATTGAATGTTCATGACATGATTGGTACATGTGAAAATGAAAGTCAAAATGTGATTTCGAAAGTCAAGGGTGTACTTATTTTTGAACTGCTATGCATCCATATTTGTGGTTTACAGAGTTTCCATGGTCTAGAGTATGGTAATAAATAATACCTAATAATATCTGTTCGGATTGTATGATATTCACTAAGATATAAAATCATGGTATCTTTGGTTTAGAAGAAAATGATTTTGGTTATATTGGTAGGTATTAGTTGCGGTGTACTTACTTATGGGCAATATATATATATATATGAGTCTGCGCGTATGCTTCTAAATTATTTAGTTAAGAATTAATGTAAAAATGAATTAATGAATAGAATAAAAGATGAATGGAATAAATGAAAAAAATCTTTTCAAAAGGACCTCTGTTAAAAGAAAAAAAAAATTTTTAAGAGAGGTCACTAATGGAAAAGTCTTCTTCACCTCTACTGGACTCTTTATTGAAGCATTGAATTAATATAATTATTAGATAAGTTATTGGAGAAGATAAAATGTATCTTACCTCTGCGAAGTTCTGTTGAGAAATAATTCAAATTTTTTTTTTTTTTATAGTACCCAATTTAAGGGTTAGATAGTACCATTACTATTCCTCTACAAGGATGGCTTTGGCATTAAATAACCCATGAAGATTGATATGCCATTAAAAACAATGAAACCAAATCAATTATGGTGTATAGCTGATTCTCATAGCTGATTATGGTAGGGTGACTGTCCAGTAGAGATGTTGATAGGTACGCATCCTGTATCTCTGACTCATAAAAATCTAAAAGGATGCAGTTAAATCATATCCATGCATTCCAGTATTTTTCTTTTTTCTTCCATCACCATTTCAAGCTAACTGTAAATACATTTCAATAGTTTCTTAGAAAGGAATTATACAGGATAGGTTACAAGGTAGGAGTTAGATAGCTTTAGTTGTTTCCTCAGATCATAGATAAAGACCAAACAATTTATTAAGAAACTTTAGTTGGGACCCATAAATTTTCCTGGGGACTCCTTCAAAGCAAATAGGTGTGTCCCAGGATGCACTAAATAAAAAGCTATCAGCATCACTGGTCCAGTAGACTTCTTTTTTTTTCTTTTTTTTTTTCAGGAGAAGCAAACAAACAGTGGTGTAATTGTTTGGTGGAGAAAGGAAATGAACAATATCAATAACAACCTTCTTAAATGCCTTTGTTGTGTATTAGGGGTTATTTGGAAAGGTAAAATCTCTTAAGTCAATTGAGATGAAGATATAAAGTTATCTTTTGTTGAATTTGGGACTATTCTTCTTTGATAGTCCACTAGACACCCCAGCACCATCCTTGTCAGCTGCTACAACTCCCCTGACTAAATCTGCAAGTCCACACCTATACACAATCTATCGCTGTCCTTTTCTTTATTTAAACAAAAATATTAGTATCAGTCATAGCATTAATAAAATCTGATGGGCAGGAAAAAGTATTAAAAGAATAAGATTTATTGGCAATATAAAATTTAACTCTGAAACTTTGTCTTCTCCACTCTCACCCCCCTCTCTATCTCTCTCTCTCTCTCTCTCTCTCTCTCTCTCTATATATATATATATATATAATATATATATATATATATATATATATATATATATTGAAAAGCATGTGGCTCAGTCACCAGTGCTTGGTGATAATTCAATAATTGCCACTCATCTATGAGAAGGAAAACATGAAATAAGAATGAGGGTGGGGTGGTGGGGGTGTTATAGAATCAAAACAACCATCAACTGTCATGATGATTGCTATTTAATGTTCTATAAAACGTTTGAAAAGGAGTTGAGTATTCCTGTTTTTTTATATTATTTCAGATGGTGATTAATCCACACTTCAAACCCATTGAGTTAGGAGCCCAGATTTAATCTTGTCACAATTTTCTAAAAAAGAAATCCTCATTTAAGAAGCTTTGTGTGTGTGTGTGTGGTGTGTGTGTGTGTGTAGAGCAGATAATTCTGTTTGTGTAGATGCCAGTATACAACACACAAATTCAATGTGTGCATGTCTCTCTTTCTAAGCGAATCAAAGAATACATTAACTATTCAGCTCTTTGCATACCCTATTCACAATACATTTTCTGACTCAACTTTTCAACTCAGTAAAACATTATTTATTTTTTATCTTTTTTTTAATCTTTTTTTTTTTAATTTTTAATTTCATTCAATAAAGCACAATTGTTGGAACCATGTACTTCAGTATAAAAAAAAATATAATTAAAAAAAACTTCTTTCTTGGACTTGTATATCTATAAAGAATTGATGGTCATTCTGTGTGTGGTGAAGATAGATATAGTAAATGCCCATTCTAATTTGTTGATACTGATAGCTTTTTAATTTAGTGCATCCTGGGATGCACGGATTTGATTTGAATGAGTCCCCGGAAAATTTGATGGGTCCCAACTAAAGTTTCTTGATAAATTACAGAGTTTTTATCTATGAACAACTAAAACCGGCTAACCACTACCTTGTACCCCAGACAGTGTAATTCATTTCCAAGAAAATATTGAAATGTATTTACAGTTAGCTGGAAATGGTGGGGGAAGAAAAAAAACACTGAGAAGCATGGATAAGATTTTTATGCATTGTACCTATTAGTGTCTCTGTAATTGTATGTTTGTTTGGTTTTTTTTTTTTATATATATATATTTTTTCAAAACTAATGTTAGTAACAGCACAGAAACATTTCAATATATTATTCTAAAAACTAAAATTAGCAAACCTTTAAATTAATGCCACCAAAAATAACATAGAAATCTGAAAAGAAATTCAAAAGAAAAGTTTTATCAATTAATGATAAACTTGACATAATTATGTATTAACACCTGATTGGCTCTACACCCTCTCAACAGGGTTTAGAATACACTGTCTGTATTCCCTACTGAAGGGTAAGACTCCACAAAAAAGGGGTATGACATTGAACTGTATTTGATGGTGAGGCTCCAGTTCTATAGTTCTGGATAGTGTGGAGTACTCCTTCATTGCCATTACTCCTAGGTCCACTCTGACCTGAAGTGGTAGTAGTACCTATTATGGTCCCATTTATGGGTCAAATAGATCTATTTAGAAATTATTTGTGCAAAAAAAATGCTCTTAAAGTAACAACTACATAAATAATGTAAATATGAATGTACAATCAATCTTATTCCCTAACTTCTAGGCATAAAATAACCCTAGGATTTGATATGCCATTAAAATCAATTGGCTCTGTAGAATTCTTATATAGACATTCATTATAAAATTTCTTAAAATAGGATCACTAAATCCCTAAGGATGTTATCATAACAAGAGTCTACTGTATAAAAAAAAAAAGAGAAATGAATTGAAAAAAAATTTTTTCTCCAGAAAATTACTTTGCTGCTAAACTTGTTTATACATTTGAAGAAATATAGTCCAGCTTAAAAGTATGGTAAGGGTAACCTGAAGCCGAACTTTTGAAGACTTTATTTTTACAATGCAAGAATCATTGGGGAATCAGAAAAGTTTTGTTAAACATGCCAAGTCTTTGTTATTGGAAAAAATAATGTCTAAAAATGTTCGTTTCAGCTTGCCCATTTTAACCTGCGATTTTAACCTGGACTAATTTCATTTTAGAGGATGTATAATATTTTTTTAAAGTTTATAAGTGTTATGATTTTTATATATGGATTACTGCTTTATCTTAGATTGTTGCCCTGTCAGCTGGGACAAAAAAAATACACAGATACACTTCTCCAGAAGGGTAAGACCCTCCAATGGGGCCACCTGTTGTCAGTGGGTGGTAACCTGTGATGCTTAAGGGCAGAATCTTGGTGGCTGAACAGTCTATGACATGCAACACTCCACTTTGGTCCTTACTTTGGATAGACGGGCGGTCGGAGAGGCCTCCTCCAATCAATCGGCTGGTTAAGTCAAGCCCTAGCACCTGTATGATTGTCCTGACCCTATTACCCTTATGGCAAACCTCCAACCCTTTTTATCATATATATGCTAAAACGCGGTGGTTGAGGGTCTTAGTGTCTTGGGTATGACGTTAAACTGCATCTAATGAAGTTCCGGGAAGTGTGGAGTACCTCTTCATCACCATTACTCCCAGGTCCACCCTGACCCTGAGTGGTAGTACCTGTTAGGGTCCCATCTATGGGCTAAATAGAAAAAAAACATGAGTTTAAAAAATGTTTTTTAAAAATTGAGTTTAAAAAAACAAAATTGAATATCCTTCAAGAATAAATAAAACAAAACGTCTTTGGCATAAATTAACTTAACAAGGGTTGACATGCCGTAAAATATAACCAACCTTAAAAATTGTTGGTTTTTATAAATCCTAACTGGTTTAGAACATGAGAACCTTGCTTGTAATTAAAATAACTAGACTTATGGTCTGAGAGAAGCTTTCCATAAACAGCAGAAAAAAGACTAATTCCTTTTCAGAATATCCTCACCAATAGTTGATTTACTTTTTGTATAATAAAAACCTGCAATTGAGTACCAAGACATTTTATAATGACTTTGAGATTAAAATATTATCAAGCTGCCTGTTGTAAACAGGGAAGTAATTAAATCTGTTTATTTTAATTTTATTTTTTTATATGATTGTTTTTTTTTTTTTTTTTTTTTTAATAATTATTATTTTTATTTAAATTAAACTATTAAAAAAAAATATTTATCTAATTAAACTGTGCTTGGCAATCATCTTCTACATTTTATTTTGATGCCTTTTTGTTTTATATATTTATTTATAATTTTGAATGGTCCATAATATTGTGCATGCATGTATGAGTGAAAGAAAGATAGAACAAATGAAATTTGGGGAGACAAAGAGAGACCCAGAGTAATGTGTATGATAGGGAAGAGTATTATTTTACCCATACCACTGGGATACCATTTATCAGTTGATGTGGATTGGATGATGATACATAATTATTAGACGATGGTTTTCCTTTTTATTTCATTTGTTTCATCATTTCACTTTCTTTGTATTTTCTTTCATCTTTATTCATTTTTCTGTTCTCCCTTTCATTCTCTCTCTCTTTCATTCTCTCATATAACATTTTGCTTTCTTTCACGTTCATTCTCTCACCCTTCTCTTTTCCAGATTTCCTTTCTCTTGTATCTTTCATTTTCCTTTTTTAATATCTTTTTCTTGTTCCCTATCTCTTTTTATTGTTTCTCTCTCTTTCTCTCTCTCTATTTTTTGGTTGCTCTCTTCATATCTCTTTCTCCTTTTCCAATATTGCTACCTCTGTTGCTCTTTGACCTTTTTTATTCTCTCTCTCTCTCTCTCTCTCTCTCTCTCTCTCTTTTTGTTGCTGTGTTGTTCCCACTCTCAAGATTTTATTCTATTTGTCTCTTTGGCCTTTTCTCTTTTCTTTCTTTCATTATCCTGTAGTTTTTCCTTTTTATTTTTTTTAAATTTTGTCTTTCTATTTTATGGTTCATTTAATTTTTCCATTGTCAACTTTATTTTATCTCTCCATTACGTCTCCTATCTTTTTTCCATCTCTTCATTCCCTCTTTTTCCATCTCTCTATTCTGTCTCTTTTCCCCATCTCTCTATTCTGTCTCTTTTTTTCCCCCATCTCTCTATTCTGTCTCTTTTTTTCCCCCATCTCTCTATTCTGTCTCTTTTTTTCCCCCAATCTCTCTATTCTGTCTCTTTTTTCCCCATCTCTCTATTCTGTCTCTTTTTTTCCATCTCTCTATTCTGTCTCTTTTTTTTCCCCATCTCTCTATTCTGTCTCTTTTTCCCCCTCATCTCTCTATTCTGTCTCTTTTTTTCCCCATCTCTCTATTCTGTCTCTTTTCCCCATCTCTCTATTCTGTCTCTTTTCCCCCTCATCTCTCTATTCTGTCTCTCCCCCCCCATCTCTCTATTCTGTCTCTTCCCCCCCCCCATCTCTCTATTCTGTCTCTTTTTTCCCCCATCTCTCTATTCTGTCTTTTTTTTCCCCCATCTCTCTATTCTGTCTCTTTTTTTCCCCATCTCTCTATTCTGTCTATTTCACTACTTAATTGAGTTTTCTTCCCACTTCTCTCACCTTTCTCTTTATTTTCCTTTCTTCCTTTTACAATAGAATAATATATAATTATAAGATAATATTTCTTTCCAGCCTTTTCCTCTTTTTTCTTCTTCTCCCTTTTCCTTCTTTATTTCTCTTTAATAAATAGAATTCATATGTGAACTATGATTTAAAGCTGGGATGGCATGTGGATTATGCTTTCATTAAGCAAAAAAAAAAAAGAAAATAATAATAATAAAATAATAATAATAGTAATAAAAAAAAAGAAGAAAAATTCTAGTTAAGCAAATGCCAGGCTAGAAGATGAACATAATTATATAAACATGCTGCACATTGATGTTTATGTTGTGTGAGATTAATACATTGGCTACTGGGAATGAAAATATCCAATGACTCATATTTTATTAGCAAAATGACTTGTCTTCTTTGAAGGCCTAATGGAGAACCTATGTTTCCAACTGAAATTGTTTTCAAGTTTATATTAAACAATTGTATGTATGAGTGTGTGTATATACATGGACACACACACACACAAACAAGATATATTCATACAAATTTTCATATGCATGTTTATTTTTGTGTGCATGTTTATACAACAGTATTCATGGAATATATATATAAATTCTAAAATCATAAAACAAACTATTTTCTGCTACTTTAAGTTTCACAAATTATTCTAATCATCAGGTGAGCGATTAAATATCAACCACTCTTTTTAGTTTTTATACTGCTCATTAATTAATTTAAATTTTATTTTTTTATCTTTTAATTGACTGACACTAATTTTATTATTCAGTATGTGTGTGTGTATATATTATATATATATATATATATATATATATATATATATTTTGTGATATTTGTGAACTGATTTGACGTTTTTCTCCGACCCAAACACCACAGAGTGAATGAGCTCTGATGATGATTTTTGTAAAATCGAAATATTGATCAGTATCAGCTATGATTATATTATAAATTGTTTTCTCTTTAACAGCATTGTGTGATGTTTTCATTCCACCTTTTCATATATATATATATATATATATATATATATATATATATATATATATACTTTCATTCATAATATATATAATGTAATAAGCTATCTGATAAGACTAGGCTCATATTGACTTCTGGTCGAAATAAATTTATAATAGCCAAATGATGGTTTAAGTTTTCTTTCTTTTCAGTATCAGCCGGACAGCAAGGGAGTCTATCCCCTGTTCCACACCTACCTTCAGCTCTACACCTTACTCCACAGATAAGATAACTCAAGTTCTGCTATTCATGCGCTGAGTTGGGGAAGACCAGTGTCGAACCCGAAACCTTGCAATTTCTTGGCAATTACTCTACCAACTGAGCTAAACTAGCCTTATATATACTAGCAAATATATGCACCCTCCGGGTGCAAGTATTTAAGTTTTAATATAATAAAATATCATGTTAACTTAGAAAGGCTAAAGAAACTGAATAAGAATGCAGATAAAAAGATTTGGAACAGAGGGGGTATGATTGAAAAATAGAACAACTTTGAAACTAACTCTTCCATCATTTTCCATCACTCCCGTCTTTCATTGGTAAATTTTCATAATTTAACTATTTAGTTAAAATAGGAAGTAAAGGATAATATCACAGTTATTTCTTCTTGTTAATGAATTTCTTTTAAGATTTATCCCAGAGAATTTTGCTTATATTCATTAAGATAAACCCAAACAATTAGAAATCAATAATACCCAAGTATATATTTATTAAAATCAAATTTCTTAGATCAATATGCAAATTAGCCTTCCCATTCACTCTGTAAACCGATATTTTGTTGTATATATAAATACAATTACATGTTAATAGTATGTATATATGGTCAACAGTCTTAATGATGTATAACAATTTTATTAATAATTGAGGTTTAAATAAAAACAAAATCAGGGAGATTGAGATGTAAATAACAAAGGGAATTTTGACTTGTATAGTAATATAGTTTCGGTTACAACAGACAAACTCACAATCTCCATTATAATAAGATATATACACATACACACCTACACATGTGTATATTTATGTATGTGTGTATTACTTGTAAGTCTCTTTTTGGTATAAGTAAATGTAATATATGTCTGTATTTCTGTGTACCTAAGTAAATCCCTTATTATAAAGCTATTACTAGATATTTCAAAATTTACCTATCACTTTTTCATATCTACACTTACATACATAAATGTATATCTATCAATGCCTTATACTAATATATAGAATTACTTGTGTAGGATTTTCTGATTATATATTCTCTCTTCTTTCATTTGAAATGCTTCCCTGTGTTGCTTCCTTGTTCAATAACTCTGAATTCTCAGAGAATTTATTAGTGCAGAGCCGCACATCTCAATAAGAGATTTCTTCTTTGACTGCCTTCTTGAAAGAGATTGCTGCCCAAACGCAGTAACTTGCTCTCCAGTCAGTATTGAAATGTCTGTTTTATACAAATTGGAAACCTGCCCAGCTCAACTCCATTTATGTCTCAATTCGATAGGAACCAGTCAGTCATACTTAATATGCATACACCTATAGATAATTATAGCTTCTCTCATATCCTACCTTTTCTTGTCTCATTGAATGACAGCAGAATAATAAAGAGCTCGGGTATAGAAGCAAGCAAGCACTCCTGATATGATGGTTATACTATTGACATTACATTAATGATATTTTGTATTATGGATTCACATAGTGCCTAGCATAGTATAGGTATAGTATAAATAGAAATGCCAAGTCTATTTGCATTAGTATTGAATGTGGTTCCTTCGTATAGTATGTTTCCATAAGGTGGGTTCCATTCTGGGGTTCTGTGAGGTGTCTTTTTAATAAAATTTAATAAAATCATCTTATAAAAAAAATATAAATACTGTGGTACCTTGACTTAAGAGTTTAATTCATTCTGCTTGTAACTCAATTTCTTTGTGTATCAAACCAATTTACCTCATTAAAATAAACTGAAATGCCATTAATCAGTTCTACCCCCACAAATACCTTAATTTTTTTATGGTTTTTAAATAATGATTTAAAAAAAAACATTGTATTATATAAAAAGCATAATAAAATAGAATGTAATTGAATTGTGTGCTGTAATGTTTTAATGTTGTTTTTTTTTTTTTTTTTATGAATAATATTTTTCTTTGGCGTAATAAATTTGGAAACTTGAATGTTTTTTGTGAACTCATCAACATAAGTGTATCTGAAGTCAACGCTCGTACATCAAATTTTAACTCTCTACATAAACCATAAAATCAACTTAGTGACAGCTCATAACTCAGAAAACTTGAAACTTAAGGTACCACTGTATTTACAAAATAAAATATATCAGAAAAAATTACTTTTAAAAACCCTATGAACAATTCAAAAGGAATAGGCTTTTTTTCCCCTTCTTTTTTGCTTGTTTGTTTTCCATTGTCTTTTTTTTATAATTTTTTTTTTTAATCAACATTTACTGCACTGTATTTTCCTCATTGTGTTCACTGGCTATAAATATAAAGATATTTTACAAAAATAAGTATTATCAAAGGCCACTTCACTATTTTCAGTATACTTACATTAATTATTTAAATTCTTTTTGAAGTAGAGGTCATTCAGTAGGGAATTTTTTAATTATAAGAATTGTTTCTATTTTAAACATTCTTTACAGTGCAACTTATATACAGTTTTGTTTCTTTTTTTGGGGAGGATGGGGAGTTGATGATGTAGTTCATCAGCTACATAAAGTATTTATCTACTCACCATAATATATATATATATCAATTATTCCTGTCTCTTTTCTGTTATGCTTACATATGTTGTTAGATTACTGGTCTTACTCAAGGAGGTTGACTTGTGTAAAGATATCATAGTAGGAAATGGAATCGGTGAACAGAGTTCAAATCCTAAACAAGGGATTCAAAAAATGTTAACACTTTATTAAAAAATGCAGTACTGATATTTTAGAGTATTCCAAGAATGTGTTGACAAGGTTGGTACTCTCATAACCTTTTTTAATCATGTGTGTGTGTGTGTGTGTGTGTGTGTGATGCTGATAACTTTTTAATTTAGTGTGTCCTGGGACGCACAGATTTGATTTGTATGAGCCCTGAGAAATTCAATGGGTCCCAACTAAAGTTTCTTAATAAATTGTAGAGTTTTTATCTATGAACAACTAAAGCCGTCTAACCCCTACTTTTGTACCCCATACACTGTAATTCATTTCCAAGAAAATATTGAAATGTATTTACAGTTAGCTGGAAATGGTGGGGAGGAAAAAAAAACCTGCTGGGACAAGATTTTTCTGTATCCTATCTCAGTCAGTTAAGCATCTGTCTAAGAAACCACAATATTCCTGGTTCAATACCAACCATGCCAACTCGGCACATGAGTAACACAGCTTGGATCTGTTTAGTAAAATGGGGAGCTGACAGTAGGTGTGGTGTATCACCTCAGATGCAAAAATAATCTTCCTTGTCTAGCACTTGTGAAAAAGTGATACACTCCCTTATTGTCTGGTTGATACCAATAATAGGCTACTGCGCCAACTTTACTTTATTGTGGCCTTACCGTTAATCTATCATTATACTAAAGCTGAGTAAATCAATGATTGTTTGCTAAAGACTTTTTTCCTATTTAGTTTAATGACAGAAAATACATCGCAAAATATTCTTTAGTTTTGGGATTAAGTTATGTTTGAAAAAATTCCATTTTATTTGA
This sequence comes from Doryteuthis pealeii, assembly GCA_023376005.1. Lineage (NCBI taxonomy): Eukaryota > Metazoa > Mollusca > Cephalopoda > Myopsida > Loliginidae > Doryteuthis > Doryteuthis pealeii. The sequence goes on along the minus strand of CM042138.1, from coordinate 88,399,474 downwards.
TTCTAATTTGTCGTAATTTGCAATTAAGCCAAAAACTCATCTGTCTCTTATTTCACATTCTGCATATCACTTTCCCCTTCTCTCTATATATTTTGATTAACTATTCTTTATGTAAGTTATTTTTCTCTGTGAATAAAAGAGAGAGATTGGAGAGTGTGAGTGGTAGATGAACTTATTTATATGTTAATTTTCAGCAACTAATGGCTGTCTTATATATAAGACAGGTCAGTGTTTGACTTAATTTCAAATTTTAGCAAAATGATTTAAATGTTGTTTTTTTTGTTTGTTTTTTTTTTAATTCTCAGGTTGTATTTATTTTCTTTAATTTAATTTGTTTTGCCAACTAACTTTCTTCCTGATCACAATTATTTACCCAGAGCTCAATAGATGACCCAACATGTCGCGTTTTTTCTAGTGTGTGTGTGTGTATATATATATATATATATATATATATATATATATATATATATATATTTATCTTGATGTTATTTGGAATGGATAGTTGTTCCTTTGGATAATGTGATCCAATTGATCCTGATAATCTGGAACAATTAATAGTAAGATCCCTCTCCTGCTAGATTAATTTTATACCTGAAGAAGAAGGATAAAAAAAAAAAGAAGGCAGTACAGGCATGGTAATAAATGCAACAAAGTTTTTTTTTTTTTAAATATCAGCCCCCCCCCCCCCAAAAAAAAAAACACGTTCAATAAACTTTGCCTTTGAAATATTGATCTTTGTAGCTTATTAATATAATTATTGTTAAAGCACCTTTCCTCTAACACTATTGATTTTTTTTTCTTCTCCCTCACCAAAAAATAAATATATATATATATATATATATATATAATATATATTCACATTATTAAATAATGAATTAGATTCAGATTATGTGAAATTCTTTGAAAGGTTTTGTGTGTGAGAAGGGAGGGGGGTCATTTGCAATGTGTATTTATGTTAAAACAGTCCCTTAATATTCCCTTTCAAATACATCACCCTATCACCAAAGGTTAGAATATGCTGTGTCCTTTGCAGTGTGATAAAAACCTGCCCCCCTGCAAAAATGTGTGTCCTGAGCAAGACATTAAACTACATCTGATGGCAAGGCTCCAGTTCTGGAGATTTGAGGTGTGTGGAGTACTTTTTCATTGCTATTAGTCCCAGGTCCACTCTAATCCGAAGCAGTAGTACGTGCTAGGGTCCCATCAATGAGCAATAGATCTACTTGAAAATTATTTGTATTTAATAGGAATACTTAATACCACATAATTGTGTATAAATTATTTGTCTTAAGAATAGTTATTTGAAGGTATAATTGTTTACTCAGGATTATTATTAGTTACTTCAAACCATACAAATGATTATTATTAAATAGAAATAACTACTTGAAAACATAGAATTATCAGTATTAAATAGGAATGCTTGAAAGATACAACTGTGTGCAAATTATTTGTATTTAGATAGGAATACTTGATATCATATAACTATGTGCAAAAACTCTAAAGAAACAATTACACAAAAAATGTAAATATAAATCTAGAATGAAAACAATTCCTTAACCTCTATGTATAAAATAACCCAAGGTTGGTTGACATGCTGTTAAAATCAATTAAATAATCATATTGCCCTTATGGCAAGCCCCAACCCCTTTTTATCATATGGGTGCTAGAAGGCGGTGGCTGCGGGTCTATATGTCCTGGGAATGACGTTAAACTCTATCTGATGGTGAGGTTCCAGTTTTGGAGGTTTGGGGAATGTGGAGCACCCCTTCATCACCATTGCTCCCTGGTCCACTCTGACCCGGAGTGGTAGTATCTATGGGTTAAATAGAAAAATGTATTTATAAAAAAATTGTATTATCCATTAAGAATTGATTTATTTCAACACTTTATCGGCATTAAATGACCCACTGAGGTTGATATGCCGTAAAACAAACCAATCAAATAATCATATTTCATACCGCTCTAAGTGCAATGCCGTTTGAAAACTAAGACAATTGCCAGTATTATGTCCAGAATTTCTTTATGAAAATGTTATCCATTACAAGAATAAGTCATTTACCTATGAAAGGACATTTCTTAACAAAATACAGTCTCATTTTTGAAAAGACAAATGTTTTTGTTTTATTTTTGTTACCAGATAATTTAGTATTGTGTGTGAGAAAAGTCATCTAGATTATGTATACAACTTTCACATGTTTATTTATTATCAATCTATTCACTAACCTTTAAAAATCCACTATATCAAATAACTGGATTGTTCTGTCTTTCCTGAGAAGAAAACTCTTCTTTTCTATTTGAAACTTCTACAATTTATACAATGTATACTATTGTTTTGTTCAGAAAATGATTGACACAAACAGATATAGACAGATATGAATAAGTATATTGGATAAAATCTCCAACATAATAGAATATATATGACTTGTAAACCAGAATTAGGTGGAGTATTTATTTAATATAATGTTTCATTCATTTACAAGCTGTATCAGATAATTGGGGAATAAAATGTCCATTTTTGAAAACATGTAGACCATTTAGTATTCTTTTCAAAAATTTATTTAAAAAAATCAACTTTTTGCAATCATTATCTGATGAAGTATGTAAATGAGCAAAACTTTATATTGAATAAACACTCCAGTAAATTTGAGTTTTCAAGTCCTATTTCTTCTATATAGACAGATATATAGCTAATGTGAATGATTGGACTTATCTATTACATAATAAACAAAATCTAATGTGTAGATCATATACATTATTTATTTTCTCCTCCAATTTCATTCAGTTGTCAGTTATGACATTAAAATACTCATTTAAATTGCCTCTCTGTATGTATTCATATTTATCTGTCTATTCATATTCGTTCATTCATTCATATATATATATATGTGTGTGTGTGTGTGTGTGTGTGAGTGTCTGAATGATCTATTCATATAGATATACATAAATAAACACACACACACACACACACACACACACACACACACATGCACGTGTGTTTGTGGGTTTATATCTATCTGAATTGTCTATTCATATCTATTTCTATCTGTCTATCAAGCTATTCATATCTATCTACAGTTGTCCATCTCTATTTCTGTGCATTTCTATCAACCTCTCTTCATCTCTATCTACTTGTGTTCTTCTCTTATCTATCTACTTCTGTTCATCTCTGTCTACTATGTCTAATTTCTATCTATCTATCTATCTCTATCTATATCTATCTATCTATCTATGTTCATTTCTATCTATCTATGTTCATTCTATCTATCTATGTTCATTTCTATCTATCTATGTTCATTTCTATCTATCTATGTCTATGTTCTATCTATCTATGTTCATTTCTATCTCATTTCTATCTATATATGTTCATTTCTATCTATCTATCTATGTTCATTTCTATCTATCTATCTATGTTCATTTCTATCTATCTATCTATGTCTATCTATCTATCTATGTTCATTTCTATCTATCTATCTATCTATCTATTTCTATCTATCTATGTCTATCTATCTATCTCATCTATCTATCTATCTATGTTCATTTCTATCTATCTATCTATCTATGTTCATCTATCTATCTATCTATCTATGTTCATTTCTATCTATCTATGTTCATTTCTATCTATCTCATCTATCTATCTATTTCTATCTATCTATTTCTATCTATCTATTCTATCTATCTATCTATCTATCTCTATCTATCTATCTATCTATCTATGTTCATTTCTATCTATCTATGTTCTATTTCTATCTATCTATCTATGTTCTATCTATCTATGTTCATTCTATCTATGTTCATTTCTATCTATCTATCTATCTATCTATGTATCTATTCTATCTATCTATCTATCTATCTATGTTCATTTCTATCTATCTATCTATCTATGTTCATTTCTATCTATCTATCTATCTATGTTCATTTCTATCTATCTATCTATGTTCATTTCTATCTATCTATGTTCATTTCTTTCTATCTATCTATCTATCTATCTATGTTCATTTCTATCTATCTATCTATTCTATCTATCTATTATCTATGTTCATTTCTATCTATTATCTATGTTCATTTCTTTCTATCTATCTATCTATGTTCATTCTATCTATCTATCTATCTATCTATCTATCTATCTCTGTTCATTTCTTTCTATCTATCTCTGTTCATTTCTATCTATCTATCTATCTCTTCATTTCTATCTATCTATCTCTCATTTCTATCTATCTATCTATCTATCTATTTCTCTTCATTTCTATCTATCTATTTTCTTCATTTCTATCTATCTATTTCTCTTCATTTCTATCTATTTCTATCTATCATTCTATGTTCATCTATCTATCTATCTCTCTTCATTCTATCTATCTATCTCTGTTATTTCTATCTATCTATCTCTGTTCATTTCTATCTATCTCTGTTCATTTTCTATCTATCTCTGTTCATTTCTATCTATCTATCTATTTCTCTTCATCTATCTATTTCTCTTCATTCCTATCTATCTATCTCTCTTCATTCTATCTATCTATCTATCTCTCTTCATTCCTATCTATCTATCTATCTCTCTTCATTCTATCTATCTATCTATCTTCTTCATTTCTATCTATCTATCTATCTCTTTTCATTTCTATCTATCTATCTATCTCTGTTCATTTCTATCTATCTATCTATCTCTCTTATTTCTCTATCTATCTATCTATCTCTATCTATCTATCTATCTATTTCTCTTCATTTCTATCTATCTATTTCTCTTCATTCCTATCTTCTATCTATTTCTCTTCATTCTATCTATCTATCTATTTCTCTTCTATCTATCTATTTCTCTTCATTCTATCTATCTATCTATCTATCTCATCTATCTATCTATCTCTGTTCTCTATCTATCTATCTCTTTTCTTTCTTCTATCTATCTATCTATCTCTGTTCATCTTCTATCTATCTATCTATCTATCTATCTTCATATCTCTATCTATCTATCTATCTATCTTCTATCTCTATCTATCTATGTCTATCTATCTATCTATCTATCTATCTATCTATCTATCTATCTATCTCTGTTCATTTCTTTCTATCTATCTCTGTTCTTCTATCTATCTATCTCTTTCTTATCTATTTCTCTGTCTATCTATCATTCTATGTCTCATTTCTATCTATCATTCTATGTTCATTTCTATCTATCTCTCTTCATTTCTATCATCTATCTCTGTTCATTTCTATCTATCTATCTCTGTTCATTTCTATCTATCTATCTCTGTTCATTTCTATCTATATCTCTTTCATTTCTGTATCTATCTATCTATCTCTCTTCATCTATCTATCTATCTATCTTCTATCCTCTATCTATCTATTTCTCTTCATTTCTATCTATCTATCTATTTCTCTTCATTTCTATCTATCTATCTATCATCTATCTATCTATCTTCATCTATCTATTATCTCTGTCTATCTATCTATCTATCTATCTATCTATCTCTCTGTTCATTTCTATCTATCTATCTATCTATCTCTGTCTATCTTCTATCTATCTATCTATCTCTATCTCTTCTATCTATCTATCTATCTCTGTTCTATTTCTATCTATCTATCTATCTATCTATCTATCTATCTATCTATCTATCTCTTCTATCTATCTCTGTTCATCTATCTATCTATCTATCTCTGTTCATTTCTATCTATCTATCTCTGTTCATTTCTATCTATCTATCTATCTATCTCTGTCTATCTATCTCTGTTTCTATCTATCTATCTCTGTTCATCTATCTATCTATCTATCTCTGTCTATCTATCTATCTATCTATCTCTGTCTATCTATCTATCTATCTCTGTTCATTTCTATCTATCTATCTCTGTTCATTTCTATCTTCTATCTATCTATCTATCTATCTATCTATCTATCTCTGTTCATTTCTATCATTTTTATTGTTTGCTTTTGTACTTCAAATTTAAAGAAATGCATTCCATTTACTTTCTTTCTTGATACTCATTTTATACATATAAACTGAATAACTTGGAGATGAATGTGAGAAAAAATCAATTGCAGTTGTTGCATATGGTCAAGTGAAGAACCATTACAGCAGCAAGTATGTTTGAATAAATACATGCACATTTGTTTGCATTAATGCATTTTTATTACAATTTAGAAGAAAATAATGAGTGTTTTCATGCACTTATTTATATGCTAAAATTATATGGTCTCCGCAGTGTTGTCAGTATTAGCCTGATAATATATTAAGGGAATTTTCCTGCATTTATTAATTTGAATTGTATAAATAAAATGAAAAGGAGTTGATAGCAAATACAAGTACTATTCAAATAAACTCTTCAATATCTTTTCTAATTCTACTTTCATCTTTTTGTTTTTTTGTATTTAATCAACTATAATATTAACCAAGAAAATACACAGATCAAATTTTATATATTGAGAGAGATATTACTATATACACCCACATGTACACCTACTACCTTTCTATGTATTTCAATACATGAGTGTAAGTTGGCCAGTATATTAAAGTATCTGTATTTTTATAAGTATTACCATGTAAAATGTAGGTGTTAGTCGTTGATTCATTCATAATATGTATTGCTGTATAGCTATTATATTATTTCTGTCCCAATAGTCGTTACAGTTAGGGTATGAAATATATATTCATATATAACAACTATTATAAGAGAGAAGTAGAATCAATTTAAAAACCATTGGTTATGTATATTTGCTACTATGTATCTGTGTGTATTACATGGAATTGTATATAAACCATATGTTAGTGCAATGTGTAATTTCATGTTTACAAAGGTTCACAATTTGACAGATACAATATTGCTCAAAAATAAGTATACCATTAAAAATCTTTTTAGAAAAAGTTAATTTTTTTTTTCTAAACCAAAGATACCAGGATTTCATTATTTCCAGTGGAATATTATACAATTGAAGCATATCATTAGGTATTATATATTCCCAATTATATTATTAGATATTATTCATTTTGTTAATGAATAATATCTAATAATATAATTGGGAATATATAATATTTCTTTATGATTTTCAGGTGTAGATGTTTAAGTCTTCTAGTTGTTTTTCATGTATCTGGATCTAGATGGTAGATGGAACATTTTCTGTAACAATTAGATCCTGATGTACAAAAAAACAACTAGAAACGTCTACACTTGAAAATCATTAAGAAGAAATATTCCATGGTCTTTAACAATACCTGTATAGCAATTAAACTCTCTAACCAAAAATATAAATATGTTAGAGTCCAAAAATAAGTATATTCCCCTTACATGTATTTATATAATTTTATTCATGATTACAGAGGGGTTGTAATTTTATTTTTTAAATAGTTTCAATGCTTTGGTGTTTGGTAATAAATAATACCTAATAATAACTGTTTTGATTGTATAATGTTCCACCAGAAATTATAAAATCTCAATATCTTTTGGTTTAGAAGAATATTAACATTTTTTATGAAAAATTAGTTGGGGTGTTCTTATCTATAGGTGATTCTGCATGCATGCATACATACATACATACATACATATATATAAGCAAGTATTGTCAAAGAATACAAATATTTCTTTATGATTTTCAGGTGTAGATGTTTAAGTCTTCTAGTGTTTTTCATGTATCTGGATCTAGATGATAGATGGAACATTTTCTGTAACAATTAGATCCTGATGTACAAAAAAAAACAACTAGAAATGTCTACACTTGAAAATCATTAAGAAGAAATATTCCATGGTCTTTAACAATACCTGTTTAAATAATTAATACATACAAGGTGTGTCAAAAAGTATTGAGATTTTTTGGTACTTTTTGACACACCTTGTATTCTGAAAAAAATTAATGTTCATTTCTATCTTGGTAAATACAGCTTCAAACTCAGTACTTTTATGACACATCTTGTGTGTATATGTATATGTGTGTATATGTATATATATATTTTTGGAGGATATGTGCTTAATTGAAGTCATACCTAATTTCTGAAAATTAATTAGTTTATAATTAATGAATTTAGGCGGGCATAAATGTTCAAATGTAAGGCTAAACAGATCGAGAAAATGTCAATCCCTGAATGTACGGTTTAGCCTTACATTTGAACATATATGCCCGCCTAAATTCATTAATTATTAACTAATTAATTTTCAGAAATTAGGTATGACTTCAATTAAGCACATATCCTCCAAAAACTGTTGGCTAAAAGCCATATCAAATAAACACAATGTTTATTTACGTATATATATATATATATATATATGTAAACAACTTTTAGCTATTTTCAGCCGACAGTATATTTGGGAGAATATGTGCTTTTTAATTTTAGTCAGACCTAATTTTTGAAAGTTAATTCATTTATGTTTAATTAGGCGGGATTTAAACTACTTAAATGTGAGGCTAAACAAATCAAGAAAAATCAATCTCTGAATATATATTTCGACCTATTAGGTCTCATCAGCAGAGTTATAGATACGAGGACCGCCTAGCGTGTGACTCAAACCCTTTGTGCCGAAACGGCACGCCGGTATCTTACCATCACGTTTCGGCACAAAGGGTTCGAGTCACACGCTAGGCGGTCCTCATATCTATAACTCTGCTGATGAGACCTAATAGGTCGAAATATATATTCAGAGATTGATTTTTCTCGATTTGTTTAGCCTCACATTTAAGTAGTTTAAATCTCGCCTAATTAAACATAAATGAATTAACTTTCAAAAATTAGGTCTGACTAAAATTAAAAAGCACATATTCTCCCAAATATATATATATATATATATATATATATATATATAAATTTTCTTCAGAGGTGAAAAAAATTGATGTGGTATCAAAACAAACAGCAATAATGTATTAATAATAATATAACACAATTAAAATGCATAAGAAAATACACTGGTAAGAATTTTTCAAAGAAGATGACATACTGTAGTTATCAGCTGAATTTTAATTGGGAATTTTTACTGTATGATGTTTGATCTATTGTGATTAATGTTCACTTCTGAATAAAATTCATTAACAAAGGAGGATATTAGGTTGAAAAATAAATATTCTTCTGTATAAAATTGATACTTTTTTCCTTATTTAGACTTATTGATGTACCTTTGTATATATTTACCCAACCCCTCCACATGAGCAGGATGCAACACAAGGGCAATTTCTTAAGCGGAGTTTAACAGGTTTGAATTCAGAGTTTTCCTTCTCCTAGACTGGTTGCCTAACCAAGGTTGAAGAGCCCAGTCTGCCCTACTATTTACCCATAGCTGGAGGGTGTATATTTGGATTCATACCTTTCCCAAGGGTATTAGTGCTATGTGAAATGTAAACAGACTTATCCAGGATTTGAACTCTGGTCAACGAGTCCATTTCCTACGACTCTAACCATTATGCCACGCGCCTCCATGTACCTTTGTACCATACTGTGTTAATGTTTGGCTAGATTTTAGTGTCAGTTCATTCATAGAAATCTTTAAGAATTATCTTATATCTGCAGTATTGTCAATGGCATATATAAAAGTACATACTCTGATCTTAGCATGTGTTATATTGTTTGCCAAGGTTTTCTTTTGTCAGCTAATGCACCATATTTCTTTGCAATGAATATTCTAGACACTGAGTGCATTTAATGTCTACCTGATAATCTGCTGAAAGGTGATATTCTTGTCCTGCTCACTATCATCTTCTATACATTCTGTGACTTCACATGGCTTTTGAAGTGCAATTTTCTTGAAAGGATATAAGACTTTTTTTTTTTTTTAAATTGATTTTTCTTTCCACTCAAGAAATTATAAGTAAAAGTAAAAGTCGTCAGGGTGGCCTAAAGCCAGTATCAGCCAGACAGTGAGGGAGTCTATTCCCTTTTCACTAGTGCTAGACCAAGGAGATTATTTTTGTGTCTGGGGTGGAGCGCCACACCTACCAAACAAATCTCTGTGCTATTCATATGCTGAGTTGGCGATGGCCGGTATCGAACCAGGAATCTTGTGGTTCCTAGTCGGACACACTACTGACTGAGCTAAACCAGAACCAAAGCTAATAGAGAGAGAAGTAAATATGGAAGACAGATCTGTATGCTAATTAAAAAAAAAACAAAAAAAAACATTTTGAGTATTTTTCCTTATAGATGATATATCATATCAGTCTGTTTCTCAGGTCTGTAATACATGGGTAGTAATAGTCCTTACCCTGCCACACTGGTTCATGATGTGTTAGCAGGAAGTTTGAATTCAAAATTAATATTCTCCTAAACTAGTTGCCCTCCCAAGGTTCTAAGAAAAGTTTCTAAGAAAACTGGGTTATTTTCAGAGAGGAGTTTACATAAAACATGCATTAAAAATCGGTAATAATTTGAAAATATTTAATGAAATGCTGTGCAAATGTGTTTGAAAAAAGTAAACACTTATTAAATTTTGACAGCTTGGATGATTAGAGAACTGGAACTGACTTATACTGGAGCTGAATGCTGATGTGTAGTTGGATGTAGAATTTCACAACTCACAATTTTTTTTTTTAATATCCAGAAATTAGGCAACTGGATATTGCAATATCTAGTGAAACTCTATACCCTTTTTCTTTTCTTCTTTTTCTCTTCATATCTGACCCTGAATATCTGACCAGATACAAATTTCAGTACATAACTATTTGTTAGTAAGCCTCACCAAAAGTCACTTTATTCTGCAGAGTCTTCAGTAATGTAATTAGCATTCATGATTGTCATGTAAGAAATTACTGATGTGAACTAAATTTAGGCGTTGATTTCCTATGAAATAAAATACAAAATATATAGATAAGAATCTAGGCTGTTTCAAATTTAAGCACAAAGTAAATTTAGTGCTAATTGAATTTGCCTCAGATAGACAAAGGTAGAAAAACTTTGTTTGTCTCTCCACTATAGTTAACTAAACAGTTTGATGCAGAGCTACCAATTTGGTGTTTATACTTACTGGACCTAGGAGATTTTAATATAGAATATTTGTTGATTCTCATAGGAAACGTGGGGGTTCTCATTGAGAAAGTGCCTCTAACAAACAATAACCAACTGGAAGCCATGTTGCTGCAAAGAATAACTAATCCTACAAAAAATATTTGTCTTATTAAAATTATTCGCATTTACTTAAACATTATTAATTAGGTTTATAGCTAGTTTTTCCATGCAACAACTAATGAGCCTAGTCTACTCTACTATTTACCCCGAGCTGGGTGGGGGTGGGTTTGGTAGAAGAAATGTATTCATGCTTTCTCTTAGAGCATTAGTGGGAAATGGAAGACAAACAGCCTCATCCAGGATTTGATCTTGGCTCAACAAATCCCATTCGACTAGGAACCTCAAGATTCCTGGTTCGATACCGGCCCTCACCAACTCAGTGTATGAGTAGCACAGGGATCTGTGCGGTAAAGTAAGGAACTGATGGTAGGTGTGGCGTTCCACCTCAGATGCCAAAACAATCTCCTTGGTCTAGCGCTAGTGAAAAGGGGATAGACTCCCTCGTTGTTTGGCTGATACCGACTTTAGGCCACCCCGACGACTTTACTTTTTACTTTATGAATGCCTCTTAAAAATCATTCAGGGAAGACCAATAATTGCTCTGGCCATATCCAAATTAATAGTAAAGAGTCAAGACATCTAGATAAATTTTCAAACAGAACCCATTTTCATTTTCAGTAGCTCCCTAGCCGATTTGAATTGACCAATCAGACATCAGATCATATGACTATTTCTTTCTCTTACAAACAAACATATTATGTGGCCTTTTCACAGGGTCCCATAAAATATTCAATCTTTTCTTACTTTATATTCATACATGTTTGGAGATATTTGTACATGCTTTGGAGATATTTGTACATGTTTATCATTATTCAATCTAGGGTATTTAGAAGACTGTATGTGTCATCTATATATTATTAATATTCCTAGACGGGTGGTCAGAGAGGCCCCCTCCAATCAATCGGCTGGTCACGTCAAGTCCTAGCACCTATATGATTTTCCCAACCCTATTGCCCTTATGGCAAGCCCCAACCCCTTTTTATCATATGGGTGCTAGAAGGCGGTGGCTGCGGGTCTACATGTCCTGGGAATGACGTTAAACTCCATCTGATGGTGAGGTTCCAGTTTTGGAGGTTTGGGGAATGTGGCGCACCCCTTCATCACCATTGTTCCCTGGTCCACTCTGAACCAGAGTGGTAGTACCTGTTAGGGTCCCATCTATGGGTTAAATAGAAAAATGTATTTATAAAAAGATTGTATTATCCATTAAGAATTTCAAAACTTTATCAGCATTAAATGACCCACTGAGGTTGATATGCCATAAAACAAAACAAACCAAACTATTAATATTCCCCTATATATATATATTGGGGAGCATGCATGTATAAATGGATTCAAACAAAAGTATTACATCACTGAGAGATTTTTATAAGAACAGTAAACAACAAAACAAATGTCGCTGGAATAGCATATTGTTGGTATCAGACAAACAGTGAGGGAGTCTATCCCTTTTTCACTAGCACTAGACCAGGGAGATTGTTTTTGCATCTCAGGTGGACCTACCCACTTTACTGCACAGTTCCAAGCTGTGCTAATCATGTGCTGAGTTGGCGAGGGCCAGTTTCAAACCTGGAACCTTGTGGTTCCTGGGGGATGGTCTACTGACTGATCTAAACCGGCCCTATATCTAAAAGCACTAACTTTGGGAATAAAGCTATTTTCAGTCCAAATAGCTAATGGATTATAATTCTGTCTTAAACAACTCATATATAATCCAAAAGTCCAGAGAAGAAATCTTCCTTATGACATAAGAGTTTTATTTAAAAAACCTGTCGCAGTTTGAGAGCTCAATGTGTGCTCTTAATGTTAGAGTCACAGAGCAAATATATAAGTAAAGAAATAAGTTATTTCTTTACTTATATATATATATATATATATATATATATATATAAAAATAAGATTTGGCATTAAATAACCTACAAGGGTTGATATGCCATTAAACCAAACAACCATGATGAGATACCAAAGCTATACTAAGACTGGCCAGCATTGTAATCCTTGACTATTTTAAGATATAAATGAAAATAATTTTTTCAAATAATGGTCGTCTCTGAACCATGAATAAGGGAATGGTTATTTTTCAGTTTGCAGCCATTGTATTAGTGAATGTACATTAAATTATCTTCAAGTGGAAATTGAACTTATGACTGGACAAGAGACCCAAATCTGACATTGATTGATGAATGTTTTAGTCAATTTGACCTTTTAATATCTAATTTATCAGGCAGGTTGAGTGATAACCTGACTACATGATATGCACTCTGATGAAGTACTAAGTGTATCTAACAATTTAAAAGCCACTAGAATTTATAGGATGAATATACATTCTAAATAAAGTTTTCTCACTTCCCACTTAGATTAATCTCCAGCATTAGAATTTCATTGTTCTGATTAACATAGCTCAGTGGCTAGACCATTGGTCATTAGGTGATGAGGATTATTTTCAATCCTCTTTCTCATTGTAATTCTAGCAGAAAGATAATGATAACAAGCTGGAAGCAAAAAATGTTTCTCCTCCTAGTTTCACCTTATGCTGTGTATATAGTTTATATAGGCTTAACCATTGTTAGTAAGTTTGATTTTCACTGGGCGCCCTATACTTCTGGCTTTGTGCCACATCTAAGCTAAGCTTAGTAAATAACTATATAGGCTGGTTCGTATAGAAAGCAACCAAAGGAAATAAAGAAAAATGTAGATTTTAAATGAGTCAAATTACAATCAACCTTAAGTTTAATTTCAGAGATTGTAATTTCATTCATGAAATTAAATTGGTTAGAGACACGTGGTGTAATGGTTACCATCATAGGAAATAGATATGGCGAGACAAGTTCAAATCCTGGACATGGTTGTTTGCATTTTACATAGAGCTAATACCATTGGGAAAGGGATGAATCCAACTATTCTCCTCCAGCTTTGGGTAAATAGTAGGGCAGACTGGGCTTTTTTAACCTTGGTATGGCAACCAGGCTAGGAGAAGGAAAACTCTGAATTTAAACCTTCTTGTTAGTCAAAACTACATTGAGAGATCCTCCTCCCATTGTTTCATACAGTCGTCGACGGGGCGGCCTAAAGTCGGTATCAGCCAGTCAGCGAGGGAGTCTATCCCTTTTCAATAGCGCTAGACCAAGGAGATTGTTTTAGCATCTGAGGTGGAGCGCCACACCTACCATCAGCTCCTTACTTTACCGCACAGATCCCTGTGCTACTCATACGCTGAGTTTGCGAGGACCGGTATCGAACTAGGAAACTTGTGGTTCTAGCCGAACGCTCTACCGACTGAGCTAACCCGGCCCTTTCATACAGTACAAGAAGTGAATATTGTATATTAAGTTGACAATAGATTTATGGTCACAAAATCATTCATTAAATTAAGTTTTGAAGTCACTATTTGCTCTTTGTTCTTTCTATTGTGTTTTAATTTCAACCTTATGAAATTAATATTCATTTATAGGTCAGCACTAATTTTTGCCTTTTGGCAGAATTTAGAATATGACAAATGCATCCTCTGCAGTAGAGTGTAAAAAAAAAAAAAAAAAGGGTGGGGTCCTGGGTATGGGACTAAACTGCATCTGGTGGTGAATCTCTGGAGTTCTGAGGAGTTTGGAGTACCCCTTCATTGCCATTACTCTTAGGCCCATGACCTGGAGTAGTTAGTATCTGTTAGGGTCACATCTATGAGTAATATAGATCTGTTTAAAAATTATAAATACATAAATATGTAGAATCATATCGGTGGGTAAACAAATGATTATTATTACTGTCAGATATGAATAAATTGAAACCATTTAACCATTAACAAATTACATTCAAACTTCAGTCCAGGGAACAGACATCTTTATTCAAAGCTATCCAATCATTCTATTCAATTAAATTTTATGAATGGTCACTATATTAAGCCTTTTATTATTAGTGATATCTCTAAGCATAAATCTTCAGGCTTACACTGTATACTAAAATATTATTCAATCTAATATACCAGGTTTAATGGGTTATTATAGAATTACTAGAGATAAAAATTTGTTTTTTGATAAATTTAAGAAACAATAAGAAAATAATCCCAATATCCTATGTGAATAGTATTTTTTTTTAAAAAACTTAACTAATTAAAAGAATGATTATTGTATTTGAAAATAGAGATTCTGTGAAGGTATCTGGTGGAATATGTGGGTGTTTGTTTTATTATTATCTGTTAAAGTTGAAATACTAAAAGTTTAAGCAACACACATTGAACTTTGTGTACACTTTGAAATGTTGATATTCAGAGAGAATGTTAGGAAATAGGCCATCAAGTATGTCACTGCTGTTAGATTTATCAAATATTGGATTTTTCTGAAGATTCTTAAATTCATTCTTGTTTTGTATTTTTAATACCTGATAGAGAAGCTCTCTAAATGTAAGAGTTAAAAATATTATATTCTAGTGCTAAAGATCTTTTTAGCACTTTGATTATATAAAATAGATTTTGAACTGTGGTAGTATTTTTATAAGAGACAAAAAACACATTTGTAACATTTTCCATACCTGTGTATATGCCTATTATACAATAAAAATCATTGTAATCTAATATAATTTTTTTATTTACTTTCAGGATACCAACAAGTTATAATCAACAACTAAAAAACTACTACCATGGATATGGGAAGTCATTATTAGTAAGTATTACAATTATTAATTCAAGATCTCTCTTTTCTTCAGACATTCAAGTATAAAAAAAAAATGATTTAGATTTTAGTATCAATCTTTTCATATTCATGGATTGTTTTCTATGAAGAAAATTAAATATGAAAATATTTTCAGTTAATAATCTTTTAAATTTTCATTTTGTATTCTAAATTCTATTTATTCATTTTTATTTATTTTTCTATGTTTTTTTATTATTTTGTAAATTGTTTCATTTCATTTTTTTTTTATTTGTTTTTAATTTTTTTTAATGTATGTTATTACTTTTTTTTTCCTTGATTTTATTTATTTCATTTTTATATTATATTTAATTTTTCTAATTTTCATATTTTTATTTTTTAAACTTTCTATTAATTGATTTTTTTTTTAGTTTCTATTTTCATATCTGTATCTTTTTAAATTTCTTATTTTTTATTTCTTTTTTTTTATTTTTTTTTTTTTTTACAGTATACCTATTTACTTTAATACATTCCCTTAAATTTTGTTTAATAAAAGATATTTATATTGTTTTCTTTTGCAATTTTCTCTAAGGGGCATATATAACTGCTTTTTTCTCTTTTGTGTCTTTTTTCCCCTGTCTATTCATATGACTTTGAGGTTATATATTTGTACTTGATTCTTTTGCTGATTCCTTGCCCCTCCATATCTTTCTACCACAATTTACTCTCCTTTTGAGAAACTGTAGTATTAAACAATAAACATTACAAAAGATCATGTGGACATTAGCTAAGAAAATAGAATGCAGTTAAGAATGTAAGGAAATAAATCAATTTGATTTTTATGTTGAATTAATGTTTATTCTGTATTTATGAATAACTATTATTTTGCGAAATAGATAAATGGAAATAATTTACAAGAAATATATTAATTTAAATTATTTTGTATTATACTTTAAAAATACAAAATTATTTAAATGTAGAAAACAACAGCATTATTTCATGTTTTATTTCTTTAAAAAGAAGATGTCCTCAGATAAATCATTTAGTTAAAGATTATTTATAAAACCTTTGCAGAATTAAATATTTAACTATTCAAAGACAGTTCTGAGTATTTCTTTGTTAATTTTGTAAACCGTTACATTAGTGATACAATTACAGACAGGAAATAAGCAGTTTACTTTTTTTGCATTAAAAAGATTCATTAAAATCAATAATTATTTTTTATTAAAATCCACATTGCTATTTAATAAAAATATTTAATATTAATTAATTCAAATATTACAGATTTTAAAACTTTTTACCTTAGGTATGTAGAAAGCACACACCTGCTAAAGCCCTTTTTTTTTTTTAAAGAATTCCCCCCAAATCTGCTAATTATCAGACTTTAATAAAGATTTTGGTATTTAAAATGATATTTCTTTTAAAAGACATTTTTCATAAAATTCTAAAGACATGTTTTTTTGGTTTTTTTTAAAATTGTTTTGTTGTCATGCGCCCCCACCCAACCATTTTGCTAATTTGACTCACTTAATGACATGCAAGTGAATAAATTTTACATGTTTTAAAGATAATTCCATGGAGAATTAGATTTTGTTTGTATCTTTTATAAAGGTTTGTCTATTTTGTTTGTATCTTTTATAAAGGTTTGTCTATTTTGTTCATATGGTGGATGCCTTATATTTCAGAAAATTGGAAAATAAGGTACAATATTGCTCTTCTAGGATTTTTTTATTTATTTATTTTAGTGGAATAATCTTCTAGAGATGTTGTTAATAAAACAAAAAAAAATTTTAATTTTTTTTTAAATGGCTTAAAATTGACATCACTGCAGGTGACCCCACTAGTTATAAGATATATACAAATTATTTTTTGATTATTAAGTTTTGACAATCTTTTCTTTTATCTTTTTCATTTTTATTTGAAAAACTAGTAAAGAATTAATGATAATATTTTTGTTGTTTGTGCTAAAAATGTTCCATGATATCTATCTATCTATCTATCTCATGTCGGAGTGGACCTTGGAGTGATGGCAATAAAGGGGTACTCCACAGAGCTCCAAAATCAAAACCTCACTATAAGATGCATCTCTTTTTTTGGGTGGGGGTCTTACCCCTCTGCAATAGATACAGTTGGAATATTCTAAGCCATGCTGACAGAACAGTTATGATTAGTTTCTTGAAATGGTGTAATTAGTTGAAATACCATATAATTGTGTGCAAATTCTTAGTATTAGGAATACTTAAAGGATACTAGTTCAAATAAATTGTGGAATATAATAAACATATTTCTTGTATTAAAAGTTTACTAAACACTATGAACATATCAAAGTACTATATATCCTTTGTAAGCCATTGATCATTGTCTTAATGGTAAGACAGTTGAAATACAACTCAAACGTCTTTTAGTTATGGCTTTTGAGTTAATGTTAGATGGAGAGAGAGAATGGTGTGTTTAGATAAAAATGAGGTTTCTTTATTTAACTTTGTCTGACCACTCCCAATTGTAGAGAAGAACAAATCTGACTTTCACCAATGCTTTTTGATATTTTTATGCTTAAAGTCACAATTGTATGTATACATAAATCTGAGCATCCATTTGATATAAATATATACATGAATACGACATAACTGTATTCAGACCAAAGCCATTAATAAGTTGACTTATGGTCAAGTAAAGTGGTGCTTTAAGCACTAGTTCTCATTAGATCACCAAAGTTAAGCATTTATGAGCCTATTCAGAACTTAGATGAGTGACCATTTAGGAACAGCAGCTACTGTAAGCAATTTTCTGTGTGCCAAAGTAAATCCTATCAATAAATATGTTTAAAAAATAGTGAAAGAAATACTTTAATACAAATTAAATCTAGATCTAGTTTTTGATGTAAAACTTTTGATTGATTTTAATGGCATTTCAACTCGTCTAGGGTTATGTTTTACATAGAGGTTACGGAATACCATTCATAGTTATATCTTTTTGTGTAGTTCTTTATAAGAGTTTTTTTTTTTCTTTTTCTTTTTTTCTTTTCTTTTCTTCTTTTGCATGGAACACAAATATTTTTTAAACAGATTTATGTGAGTCATCGATAGGCCCCTAACAGATACTACCACTTAGAGATTAGAGTGGACCTGGGCGTAATAGCAAGGAATGGTTACTCCACACTCCTCAGATGTTCAGAACTGGAACCTCACCATCAGATGCAGTTTATTGTCATACTCAAGTCACCCCCTTTTTTTGGGTGAGGGTGGGTGTCTTACCCATCTGCAGGGTATACAGTCAGCATATTCTAAGCTCAACTGACAGGGTGTGTAAAACTTTTGAAGTTAAGTCTGAGTAAGGGAAATTGGAAAAAACTAGTTATCAGTTGTAGTAGAATAATACTACCTCTGTTCCATAATAATAGTTGCATTTAGTGTATAAAATGTATATGTAATAATTATTATGTAACATAAGTAATAGCAATAATAAAAATGTACAATTACTCTACAGACAGAGATGATACTTATTTTGAAATTGGTTATATGCTATAAAAAGGAGGTGTTTGTGGTGTAATGGTTATTGTCGTAGGAAATAGACACAAGGTCACATGTTTAAACCCTGGACAAGGCTGTTTGCATTTCACATAGTGCTAATACCCTTGGGAAAGGTATGAATCCAATCATTCTCCCTCCAGCTATGTGCAAGTAGTAGGGCAGATTAGGGTCTTTAACTTTGGTATTGTAACCAGTCTAGGAGAAGGAAAACTGAATTTAAACCTGTTAAACTCTGCTTAAGAAATTGACCATATGTTGCATTCTGCTGTAGTGGGGAGGGGGGGTTTAAATACATGTATGCTATAAAAAAAGACCAGATAAGATATGAGGTTCTGAGTTGTCACTTTCTGATGAACGGTCATTGAAGGTGTCCTTATAATATAATGAGCTCTTGAGAACTTGGGATAAATTTTTAAAAATCAAATAACTATTTTGATGTTTTGTATATATCTTATTATAATGGAGATTGTGTGTTTTTCTGTCTGTAACCGAAACTATATTACTAACTGAGTCACAATTAACATAGTTATTTACATCACCTTCTCCATGATTTTATTTATATTTAAACCTCAATTATTAATAAAATTGCTTCACCTTTTTATTAGTGTTGTCCATATCTACATACAAATAACATGCAATTGTATTTATATATACAAAAAATAGCGGTTTGCAGTGTGAATGGGAAGGCTAATTTGCATATTCATATTAAAAATGTGATTTTATTAAATATGTGCTTAGTATTATTGATTTCTAACTGATTGGTTTTATTTTAATGAATATAAGCAAAAATCTCTTCAATGAATCCCATTAACAAGAAAAAATAACTGTCATTTTATTCTTTATTTCCTAATTTAACTAAATAGTTAAATAAGTAAAATTCAGCAATGAAAGACAGGAGTGATGGAAGAGTAAGTTTCATTTCTATTTTTCTATTATACCCCCACTCTGTTACATATCTTTTTATCTGCCTTCTTATTAGACTTTCTAATTTAATATGATATTTAATTACGTTAAAACTTAAATACTTGCACCTGGAGGGTGCATATATTTGCTAGTATCATTAAAATAAATTGTTTAGAAGAAAAGAAATTTGGATTCTAGAATAATACCATGATCCTGATAGGCCCCCTAACAGATACTACCACTCCAGATCAGAGTGGACCTGGGAGTAATGGCAAAGATTGGCTACTCCACACTCCTCAGATCTTCAGAACTGTAATCTCACCATCAGATGTAGTTTATTGTCATACTCAAGTCACCCCTTTTTTGGGGGGAATGGGGTCTTAACCCATCTGCAGGGTATACAGTCAGCATATTCTAAGCTCAACCGACAGGGTGTGTAAAACTTTTGAAGTTAAGTTTGAGTATGGAAAAAATCAAATAACTATTTTAATGTTTTGTATATATCATTAAAATAAATTGCTTAGAAGAAAACAAATTTTGATTCTCGAATAATACCACGATCATCGCTTTTATCTTTCAGATAAGAAGCAGTATTCATAGTGAAATAGAAAAACAATTATCACAACAATTACAGAGATAATTAAATTTGCAATTACTAAGTTAAAAAAAAAAATAAATAATTACATTGAATAAGATTAATGAATCTGATGTAAACTAGATTCATCTGCCTTGAATTTATCAAATTCTCTTCTGTGTTTATTGTACAAAAAAAAAATAATATTAATTTAAAACAAAATGAATATAGAGAAATAAGAGAATGTTCGCAGTAGAATCTTCATAAGAATGTTGTAATCTAGGTTACATAACAGGTCTTAATTCTGAGTGTGTGTGTATATATATATATATATATGTGTGTGTGTGTGTGTGTGTGTGTGTATATATGTATAATACACTGCAAAATGTTTGAATGAATTTGAGATACATCTATCATTGTACAAAAAAAAAATTTAAACAAATGAATATAGAGAAATAAGAGAATGTTTGCAGTAGAATCTTTATAAGAATGTTGTAATCTAGATTACATAAAAGGTTTTAATTCTAAGTGTGTGTGTGTGTGTGTGTGTGTTTTATATATATATATATATATATATATATATATATATATATATATATTTGCACCTACTAAAACATGCAATAATTATACAGTGAGATTTTGAAGATCCCATGTAGAATCATCCCTTACAACCAGTTTTGGATACCTTACATATATATATATATATATATATAAAACATAAAGTCGTCGGGGTGGCCTAAAGTCAGTATCAGCCAATCAGCGAGGGGAGTCTATCCCCATTTCACTAGTGCTAGACCAAGGAGATTGTTTTTGCGTCTGAGATGGAGCGCCACACCTACCATCAGCTCCTTACTTTTTGGGGGGAAGGGGATAAATATTTACATGTATTTGTCGATAAAAAAACAACAGCTAGGGACTTCAGTTAAAATAAAAAAAGAACTAAATATTTTTATTTTTTATTTGTAATTGATTGTTGGAAATAAATATATTGAAATAAAATAAAAATACCGAAAAAATGTTTTAAAGAGGGGGAGGGTTAAAATATTTACATTTACTTGTTGAAAAAGGAGTGACGGGAGTAAAAATTTACGTTTTTCACCAGCTAGTGTTTTTTAAGGCAGGAGGCCGGGACGGAACTCTGCGAAGAGCACCTTTTTCTTTCAACATTTCAGCCAATACTAATTCTACAACCTTTATTATCAGGTGTACAATCAATAAGGAAAGAGAGGTTGTGTATGTGTGTTGTGTGGGGGGGGGTCTTCAATCCTTTTCTTTACTAAGTAAAGAAATTCACACTAGTCCATCTTATATACACTTATTCATAGGGCTCTCTTCAGTTTTCTTCCATTTCATCACTATCTTTCGTTTATAGTTTTATAATTTTAAAAAAAAATTGCTACTGAAGTAACAACTTCAACATAAAATAACTAAAAACAAGTGCATCTAAAAATCATCTGTTAACCAACAACCGGAATTTGACAGTGTAAAGCAAAACATGTCCTTTAGAATCTAGGTCTCAGCTAGGGTGCTTATTAGTGACTTGTTTCAAACAACGGTTTATATTTTTCTTTTTACGGTAATGGCAAAAAAAAAAAGACAAAAAAGGTAAATAAATTAGCAAACTAGCACAGAGAGAATACAAGACTGTACGACTGGGTAGGAAAGGTGATCCAATGGGAATTGTACAAGGAATTATATGCTGACCATACTACCAAATGGCATATGTACAAATTATAATCCAGCTCATTGTGTATTGTTTGGAACTTATCCCAATGGGGGGGGGGGGTACTTTGATCCATTCTCCCTCCAGATATCATGTTCCACATCAAATATTTCTACTTTACTTTTGGGTTTGACTTTCAAGGATTGACTGGTTTATTTTTACACATTTGCATGGAACTTTATACATGGAATCTTTTGTCATACACTTCTCAAGACCAACCTCAGTCATCATCATCATCATATGCCAACATTAGCATGGATTCTCTTGACTCTCTCTCTCTTTCTCTCACCATCCATCCCTATTAGACATTGCTCTTGGCAAGTTCTTTAGACAACATCCAGTTTAAGCACAGAGAAAATGTTTATAAGATTTTGCTGGTGGGCTCACACAGGTGTGTCCAGGTGAAAATGTTGCTTATAAGTTTGTCCTTACTTCTCCAGCGTGTCTTGCTCATCTTACTAAGATGGTTTGTGAGATGAGAAGTAAGTGGCCATACAACTGCTGTTTTGTAGGGTGCCATTTCCAGGAATGCTTACAGTAGCTATGTAGTTGGTATCTCTGGGGGTTTGTTCCCATTTTCATCATCAGCATTTATGTAAGGCAGATTATTTTGGAGGGTATTGTTATACAGTTTTTTGGAGGCACATTTAGTGTGGTTGTTATCACCATAGAAAATTGAATCAACAACCTGAGTTTAAATCCTGGACAAGGCTGTTTGTGTTTCACTTCATGCCTTTGTAAAAGGCATGAATCCACCTTTTCTCTTCCCATCCAGCTATGGATGAATAGCAGGACAGACTAGGCTATTTAGCCTTGACCAGCCTTTTCTTTACAGTGTCTACACTTAATGAAGGCTGTAGAATAGATCAGCCAAAATAATGTAGTAACACAAAAAGTTAAAAAAAAAAAAAAAAAAAAAAACGAGGAAAAATGATTTCATAAGTTCAGACTAGCTCCATCTTTTGTGGCTGACTTCATAGTTATGGTGGGTGCCTTGTTGTGGAGTAACGGTTAACAAGCTCGACTAACAAACAATTACTAGTGAGTTTGATTTTCACTTGGATGCCTCTTACTTCTGACCTTATGCCAGTCTAAGCTTATATGACTACTCCATAGTTATGGCCATGTAGAAGACTAAATTTAAAAAATGAGTACTCGTAGCGCCATTGTCAGTGAATTTCTTTTGGATGTTCTCTCTGGCTTTGTGGCAAACTTGGCTTACTTTAACTAAATCAAATACATCATGCTCTTGATTTAGAGATCAACTATATAAGTATAACTTTATATTGGTAGATATATGTGCTGTCTAAATTGTATTTGTACTTTTATCTAATGACCATGTTCTTTTTGGAATATGTTGGTTTGGATCCTGTAATGAGAAACCATTATCTTAGACGCTAAAAAACCTTTCATTTACAGTTTTTGATAAATAATGCAACCACAAACAAGCAAGCAAGATCTTTGTATATTTTTTTTTTCCTTTAATCATTGTACTTTATAAATGGATTTTGGCTATTTTTGGTGGACTCTGCATGTATAGTGCGCCTTGTGATTGTAGGAAAAATGCACCTACTGCAGCAATTAATGATGTATCATTATCTGACATTTTTGCCTTTAAGCGAGAGAAGTAACATCATCGTCTCTGATGATGGCTTTCATTTGTGCATTGTCAGATGGCATGGACCCGGTTGACAATAATAACAATAATGCTAGTGGAAGTGTGAGTAGCTGTGTCATTGGTAGTGGTATGGTTGCTGATGGTATGGCCTTGGCTGACAGAACAATGTATATATATATATTTATTTTAATACCTTTACATTCCCTTGAAAATTATAACTGTTTTTGTTTCATTTATAACAAACTAATCCAGAACATTTGCCATTGTTTTCCTTGCTTATTAGGCAATAACTTTTTGTTTTATCTTTTATTATTATTATTATTATTATTATTATTTTCAAAGTTTTTTCTTTGTTTGTTTTTGTTTTTTTAATTTTTTAGATATTTTAATAATTTTCTTTTTTTTTTTCTTTTTAATCCTTTATTTCATTCATGCATTATAACATTATGCATCTGTAATTTAGAAGATTATATACCAGGTCTCGTACTCTCTCTCTCTCTCTCCCTCTTTATATACATACATTTTGAATGACTTGACATTTTCACTAACGAACTCCAGCAGTTCATAAATTATGGTGAATTAAACTATATATATTTTTATTGATTAGGTTTTGTGTGTTACTTTTCAAAAATCTTTCTTTTTTTTTTTTTTAATGCTAATAAAATGTTTTCTACAAGGGATCTCTTTTGAACATTCCGCCATTTTTATTTTCATTTCAATGTTATATTGCCACTTTTGTTAATTTTATCTCTCTGATGAAGCTGAAGTGTGCGGTTTTCAAACAACCAAAATAAATATTCCAACAAAATCTTTGTGTACACAAATACAAAGAAAAAGAAATATCCAAGTATCAATAACATGCATGTTACAATCACAAGTTTTTTGTCCTTTTGTAAAATTGTTTCCATATTTATTTTCTTTGATAAATTCATTTTAGTATTATGCTGATAAAGGATGTGTTCACACAACTCCTCTGCCACAATCAGGATGCGACACAGGGTCAATTTTTAAGCAGAGTACAGCTGGTTTGAATTCTGAGTTTTCCTTCTAGACCTGTTGCCATACCAAGATAAAAAAGCCCATTCTCTCCTATGATTTGCCCACCAAAGTTTGTGACAGGGAATAGTTGGATTCATACCTTTCCAAAGAGTATTACCGCTATATGAAATGCAAATAGCCTCATCCAGAATTTAAACTCTGATCGTTGGGTCCATTTCCAACAATGAAAACTGTTATACCACAAACATCTTTCTTGTGCTGGTAAAGGTTGCAAAATACTATTTGATAGAGATGGTTATTTCCATATGTAGTTTTTATATGAGATGTGTTCAAAAAGTATGGACACTGAAACTGTATTTACTAAGACAGAAATGAATAATGAATAAAACATTAATTTTCTTCAAAATCGTCCCCTTAGCATACTTATTCTAGTAATAATACAATTTTAGCATTATAACCCAGAACACTGATTATGAAAGCTGATGCACTTGCTCAATCCTATGTTTTACTAAAAACTGCTGTTCAAAAAGTATCAAGACTGGCTTTTTAATATTTTGTTTTCCCAAATTGTCACCGATTCATCTAGATATTTTGTTAAACAAGTTTCTCAACTGCACACATCTTCATTTAGATTTAAAATTTAAAAAGATTTGAAGTTTTGGTCATGACACGCTTTTGATCAAACCGTGTATACGCAATGTCCAGAATCTCTTTCACCAAATATTTGAGAAAATTACGATATATGGTTTGATGTTAATGACTTACCTTAGCATCTATGAGTTGATTAAATTACTTACATCCAATCACAGTTAATTAGTTCTCAGTCATTATGAAATAGGGAGTAATAAAGTGCTTTTGTTGGTACACGGCAATTATATTCCACAGCGGTCTAAACTTGAAACTTCATATTTGCATCATTTGGTAATAAACAAATATTAGATCACTTTAACATACTCCTCCTCCCCCTCCTCCTTAGAAGGACCATTTAATTATCATCTCCTGCTAAGTTTTGTCAATTGTACATCATTTCCCCCAGTAACAGATTATGACATTAATTCATGGAGATGCTGCTTTAAAGATTATATTAATATTGTGCAACAGACACACACTGAGAAATTACAGTGTATATACTATATATAAGGAAGCACTTGTGGTGTAATGTTTATCATCATAGGAAATGGACATGGTGAGCAGTTCAAATTTTAGATGAGGTATTTCACATAGCACTAATACCCTTGGGAAAGGTATGAATCCAATTATTTTTTTTCTCCAACTATGGGTAGATAGTAGGACAGACTGGGCTCTTTAACCTTGATTAGGCAGCCAGGTGCTGCTTCAGAGAGTATATAAAAATTATATTAATATTGTGTAACACATACACTGATATTGAAGTCAGTCAGTCTACTGTTGGTTTGAACAACAGCAACTGGCTAAGCACAACTGAAGCAGTCTCCAAGTCAGTTGGTATTTATGGAAATCAAGAATGGTCCATTCATGTATTTGGGTGATTCCATTCCTTCAGTTCTGATTGGCTGCTTGGTTTCAATGATGTTGAGGAGTTTCATAAATACCCTGTCATTCTGCAGTAAGGTTGCAGCAAGACAGGTTTGTATTAAGTTACAACTGCTTGTTGCTATATCTTACCAATTCGACGGTAATTGGAACTTAGCTTGATTATTCTACAACTGAGAAATACAGTGTATATAATATAATATATATTTATAAGGAGTCACTTGTGGTGTAATTATCATAATAAGAAATGGACATAGCAAAGGTATGAATCCAACTATTCTCCTCCAAGGTGGTCAGAGTTTGTTTCCTGGATGAGGCTATTTACATTTCACATAGCGCTAATACCTATGGGAAAATTGTGCATCCAACTATTCTCCTTCCAGCTAATGGTAAATAGTAGGGCAGACTGGGCTCTTTAACTTTGATTAGGCAAATAGTCTAGAAAAAGGAAAACTCTGAATTCACACCGCTTAAAAATTGACCTTCTGTCACATCCTGGTCATGCGGAGGGTTGATAAGTACATACATACACACAAATATATATTAACTCAATTAAAGCTATAAATATAGCTCTTATTGTTGCTTATATGTTATGTCCCCTTTGATAATTGTATTATCAAGATAGATGGCACTATTGACCAGTTTGCATAACAATTGTGGTGCTTGGTCATTGACCAATCATGGTTGACCTGTGGTAAATAATTGTTTTCTCAAAGAAAGAAAAAAAAGATAATTGAAAATGAGGTTCTTTAGTTCTTGTTAGAATAATTTCTAAAGATGTGTAAAATGTGTCTTGCGAGATACAAAAAAAAATTCTAGTTAACCAATTGAACACTTAACTCTTTGGCCCTCAAATACCTGTACCTGAACTCACAAAATTCACTAAAAGAATGATCACGAAATATATTCAGACTTTCACTCCAGAGTGAAAACATCTTTCAGTTGTCCCATCATTCTCTTAAAAGAAAATCTGTAAATGGTTGCTGTATCAAGTTTTATTTTATTTTTTAAACTAATTAATGCTCTTTTTAAGAGTTGATATGAGTTATGTCCTCTTTGATAATTGGCTGTTTGGAGGTAGGTGGATGATCAAAAGAGATGTCACTGTTAACTGATTTGCATAACAATTGTGGTACTGGACTATTGACCAATCATGGCTAACCTGTGGTTAAAACCAGAGGTATATAAGCTTGATATGTAAAAGTGTAATATAACTTTTTTTAAAAAAACATCTGGCATACACAGGCTGAGTGGTTTAAATAATCAATCAGCTCAGTTCCAAGGGATAAGTGTTGGGTTTATTGCCGAGCAACTGAAGCACTCCAAAAAGGAGAATACCAAAAAGGACTGAGCTATTTTTGGCACTGCTTTTAGTTGTCCATTTGTGTGCATGAGTGTTTTCACCAAAAATCTAACCTTGTGTCACATTTTGCCTTTGGCAGAGGGGTTGGTAAATAAGACTTCATCTTGAAATGCTGAAGATGTGAAGATCAGAGAGTAGTGCAAAATTCCAACTCTTGGTGATTAGAGGACAGCAAATTTGAACATCATAGTTTGTTTGCTTTTACTTTTATATATATATATATATATATATATATATATATATATAGACCAAATTTCCTTTTCTTCTCTGTTTTGTATTTATTTTAGGATGGGTTTCTTTCCCATTATATTACATTGTGTTACATTCATAATAAACCACCTCAGCCAATCTTAACAAATACAATAGCAGGAAACCAATTTGTGTTCTTTCAAATAAACTGAAGCCATATTCAGACAATGGCATAATGCCATAAATCAGAATCTACTGCACTTAAAGAAGGTTAATGAGATAACCAGGCACTGAATGAGATACAACTCCTAATATTTTATGCAATGAATGTGTCTTGTACTTGTATTGTACAATGTATTGTGTTGTCTTGCCCATTGTACAACCTGGTATTCATTTTTTTATTTTTTATTTTTTTATTTTTTTACTGAACTAGTTATGCTAAAGTGTTTACTCTTAGGTTTGTGTCTATGTTCTAGCTTCTTGTCAGGTTGCCTACCTAAAAACATGGAAATGTAAACTCAATTTTTGTTTATTTTTGTAAATGTTAAAGAGAGAAAATAATCTAATTGTCTGATTTTCTAGTTTTTGTGCTTCGTGAAGAGAAAAACAAATTTAGACATTATCAGTGTTGTAACTTGAGTATCAGTGTTAACAGAGTTTATTAGGACGAAAACACAAGTATTAAGTATAGGGGAAAAGGTTTACTAAGCAAAGATACAAGGTGAACTAACAATCGTTAAGTCAAATTAACAAGCCCTGTGAGATCTTGTTATCTCTCATTTCCGAGGTTTCGTCAGACATTATTTATAAGAAAAACAGATGATTCCATTCTTATTATTTAGGTACTCACATGACAATCAGCATTTTTGTAGACCTGTTCAATTTAAGCCTATAAATTTGAACATTTTCTTTTTTCTTTTTTTTAATGTAAAAAGCTGGATTTTCAAAGAAGATAATCGTGACAATTAAGAGATTTTTTTTCTGATATGCACTACTCTTTGATTTCCTATTCAACAATATAAAAAACAAAAAATGTGCCCAAAGGGGATTGCGATTAAATCTCAGGGCCTAGGGGGAGGGGGCTAAGCATTTTAATTATTTATGTATCTTTTAATTCCAATATCATCAATATTATAATACATCAATCTTTTTTTTTTTTATCAAATCTTGATTGAAATTTTTGAAAGAAAAAAGACTAAAACAGCACGTTTTTTCTATTTTTTTTTATTGGTTCTACATTTTAAATAAATTATATCAAAGGGGCTGATTAAGAAGGGAATAATAAGCTAGAGCCACAAGATGTATTTGTTTTTCCACATATTCAGTCTGTGGTTCAATAAACTTGGCAGATGTTTCTTTAACCCTTTCAAAAGAAATTCAATAAAATTCTTTTTCTTGGTTAGGCTGAGAATCTTTCAGTATCATTATCATCATTGACAACCATCACCATCACCATCACCAGGTTCTCAGCACAGTATCTAGAATATACACAGAGCTGATCGATATAGGCTTTTGATGGTCAGCCTAAACTGGTGTGTCCATTTGTTGGTATCTGCAGGAGAACGTCACTTATGAGTTCATCCTTGCTTCTCCAGCAGTGTCCAGACTGTCTTAACAAAAAACTAACATCTGCTCTGACAAGGTGGATCTAAGTACATATAATGAATTGGAGGGCTATCTGCCTCTTGAAATGATTACCAAGAGAGTGGATTTCCAATGTAAAATGAACATTCATTTACAGTGAGATTGACTGTAAAACATAAAGGGTAAGAAATTCCACCTATAAAAAAAAAATCTTTTTTTAAATTTGCAAAAAGCAGATCTTTTAGTGCAGTTTAAAACCTTTCCAGGTATGACTAACAGTTCCTGAAAGTTGATTGAAATCTGTTAAAAAATGGTAGTCTTAGCTGTATGGTCAGATGAATGAACATTTGGTGAATTATAAGATAATTGTATCAATACATTTTACTCTTAAATACTCAAGAAAGATTGAACTTTTCATTTAAGAGAGAAAAACAAAGAGAATTAGAAAGATTTAATTGTTGTTCATTTCTGAATATGACACCACTTAACCTTAGCATGCATGGTTTTCTTGGGGGGTGGCGGGTAATACTTGTACATTAGGGTAGGTCAATTTTGGAACTGTAATGTCTCCCATGGGGCGAAAGTTGCAAATTAACAGAAAGAATTACAACACAAAATATTTTTCTACAAAACTTTACCTTCATTTGAGAAAATAGATTTCAATCTTTTAAAATGTTATCACTTACAGCTTAATTATTAGGTAAAAAGCAGCATATCAGATGTGTCGGTGGTGATGGGGGCATATGTTCAATTTGAATTCTAGTTATAATACTTTTTGTTTAAAATGACAATCTTTTCTGTTTTAAATATTGAAATTGCTAAATTTTCTAATGAATTTCTTGGCTAAATTTTGTGAAAACGAGGATTTTTGGTGCATTTTAGCAGACGATCTTTGATATTATTTCCTTAAACAACGGTGTAAGTAAGAGATCTAGTATTTGGTATCAGTATTCATTATACCAACACACAACTTTTGCTTTTTGAGAGAATTTGATTTTTTTTTTTTTTTTTTAAGTGAAAAATCAACCTACCTTCTATTGTACATAGCTTTAGTTTGCAATGAGAGTTACTAGCAGAAAATTAGCCTCAATCTATCTTGCCATATCTTACAGTATGAGTAGCATAACTAAGAGACTAAATATAAAATAACATCATTGTTTTGCAACTAGAAATTATTAAAAACTATTTCCAGGTTCTATATTTTAATAACCAGCCTTTCAGATCATTTGGCATTGGAAAGATTGAACTGTTAATATATTCAAGAATAATAACTCTGTTGTGGGTATCTGATTTTTTCCCTCCTCAGTGGAACTCTTCTTTTTCTTTTTTTCTTTTTTTTTCTTTTTTATCTTTTCTATTTGAAGAGTAACAGAATCCTAACAAAATTCTTAGGAAATTTGAGCAGTGTATTCATCTAGAATTTTTGATTGAAAACATTCCATGTACCCAGGAGAAATATGGATGTATATCATACATATTCGCAGTCTGTAAATATTATATTACTAGCAATAACAATGCTTGTGATTGGCATTTCTCATAGTTAGAAATGGTAAAATTGAAACAACTTGTATAAATAAATCCAAGAAGAAAAGTGGTAGCTTTTTTTTTTGTATTATTTATGGTGGAAAAGAGAACTGTTTACATATTTCTGATTTGATTTAATAAAATTATTTATTTATATTATGTTTGTAATAGTAACATTTATTGCTCACATGGATTTATATTGTGCTTCTGTTATTGATAAATACAATATCCCTGTGTAAATATTTTGAATAAACATTGAACTGGTGTCAACAAGTCCCTTTTTTGTATTCTTTTCATTTGAGAAGGTATTTGTTGCTGAGTTTTCCAATGCCAAGAATCTAAACAAAACTCTGTTTTAAAATAGATTAATTCTGGTTTAGTCAGATCCTTAGGAAATTATTCAGGGCATTTTTTTTTATAAAGTGTTCCTTTATGCTCTGGTGCATTGGGTTTATATGCCAACTGACAGTTATTGAAACTAATGTAAATGATATTAAAGTATCAGTTTCCAAACACCTTTTCTTTTTATGATGATTTTTTTTTATATGTTGTATATAAAATAAAAAATCATTAGGAAAAAAGGTGAGCATTTTTGCATTCACTTTTTCAGCTTATTTTTATCTGCACATTTTTAAAAGAATTTCTTTTTATCCGATATTTTTACATTACTTGAATATTAATTTCTTTTCAAAGTTACAGTTTATTCACTTCACTTCCTTTATTTAGAGACTTTAGATTCTGTATCTTTAAATAGAAAAAAATAAAAATAAAAATTCAGTAAATCAAACAAAAAAAAAACAAAAAAATTAAAGCATATTCTCTTAATTATTTTATCATATATTTCTTAACTTTTAAATATTTTATTTTGTAAATCTTTGATCAAAAATTCTTTTACAAATAAAGTTTTTAAAGAAAAAAGTTTTATCAAAAGGTCTCATTTTAACCTTTTTTAAAAAAATTTTTGACAAAAAAAATTCTTACAATTGATATAATTTATATTATAAAATATAAATTTCATATGACAGAAAAAACATAACCAAAATATTTAACCATATTATAACAAAATCATTGATTAATGAATAAATTCTGCTATCTGTATAAAGATTGATGAAAAAAAAAGGAACTTAAATTTTACCATCTATAATTCGCAGATAGGTCACACTTTTTAAACCAAAAATTCTTCACAAACATTTTTATTAGAGCAATATACTTAAGATATTCTAAAAGAATAAGGTCATTTCCAATCCAAGTTGTAAAGTCTGCATTTGTGCAGAACGTCATTTTTTTTAATCATTCAAATTCTCAGTATAACAGATAATTGTGAAATGCTAATTAGCTTAGTTGTGGCACAAGGCCAGGAGTTTGGGACACCCGGTGAGAATTGAACCCAGTTACAATAGTCTGCTAAACTAGTTTGCTAACCATTACACGCTGTGAGGTTCCCATGAAATGCTAATCAAAATCTTTCATTACTTCCTAAATAAAAACATTGGTACCACTGTTACAACAGAAACCCAATAGCTTCATAGTTTGTCTTGTAAGAAGTAAAAAAATCTTAAACCACTATTTAGCCACTTTTTGCATGAGTGAACCACCTAAACTAACTTAAGTGTTTGTTTTTTTGGGGGGAAGGGGTTAAAGAAAATGAAAATAGTTCTCCAGATCAACTGTATCATTCAATCTTTGGGTTGTATTGATTTTTGTTGATTGATAATGATAATATCCTTATAACAATAGACCTTGCCAGAGAACTGAAAAAAACTGTGGAAGAAGAGGGTGAAGGTCATACCAATTGTAGCCGGTGCCCTTGGCACAGTCCCCAAGGGTTTGGGAAAGGGACTAGAAGAATTGAAAATCAGAGGAAGAATCAAAACCAACAACAGCACTGTTAAAATTGGCTAGAATACTCAGAAGAGTCTTGGAGATCTGAGGAGACCTGCTGTCACTCAGTCTCCAGTGAATAACCACCTGCTATCGCTGCTGTGAAAAACTCACAATAATAATAATGATAATAATAGCTAATAGAGAAAAAAAAATATAGGTGGCATTTTATATCAGTCGTTAGAGCATCCACCTAGAAATCCCAAGGTTCTGATTTTGATATCAGTCCTTGCCAAGTCAGCGCATGAGTAGCACAGCTTGGGTAATCGGACCTGTGAGGTAAATCATCTGGGAACTTACACCTCAGCAAAAGCAATTTCCCTGGTCTAGTGCCACTGGAGAAAAAGGAGATAGACTCCCTTGCTGTTTGGCTGATACCAACAATAGGCCACCCCGCTGACTTTATTTTTTTTTTACTATTATCACTAATTGAAGCTGATCATATTTGTATTTCATTTTCATAGCTTGTGGCGGAAAGAAAAAAAGGGACATGTTTATCAAATGAGTTATATCACCTACCCCAGAATACATGACTGTACACATTAACTTAATGTATGCATCAGAGCCATAATATCAGATAACATTTTATTTGCTCTTCTGTTTGTGTCAAATGCAGCTGTTCTTTCTTAAGGATTATAGGAAATTGCAATCCTCTTCTATGGCTTGCAGCCTCTATTCCTTTTTCTTACTCTTACCACTTTGTAAGTCTTTTAGCCTAAATAATTTCAAGTAAGCACTTGAAATTCCAGTCTTGTTTAAGGGATTATCATTTTACATGGCTTCTTCACAGATATGTTCAGTTTCTGCCTTTGGCATTTCTTAGCTTAAATACAAGCCCGACTAACGCGTGTTTTCTAAGATCCTTTCCCCATTACATTATCAATTTATTTCATCTAGGCACATTTTCCATTATCAAAAGAAAGGAGAAAAAAGAACATCTTTTTACAATCAATTTTTTTCTTTCTTTCTTTTTTTCTATGTTTAATTATGTACATTCTTTTCTCTTTCAATGTAGCCGAAATTTGTGTCTTTTTGTAAATTTGTTAATTATGTAATGGAGAGTTTTAAAACACTATTATTGTACTTGATGCCAGTTTTTGTAATTTTTTTCATAGAATATCTTTGAATCAAAAATTACCTTATACTAGCTGAAGTACCCTTCTATGCTGGGTAAAAGATCAATTGAAATATTTACACTGAAAAGTTACAAACAATAATTATTACTATAAGAGATAAATCTTCACGACAGAAAAGATATTTATCAATCATATTTTTTATAGTTATAATTACAAACAATAATTGTTACTATAAGAGTTATGGAGGTGTGTGGTGCATTGGTTATCACCGTAGGAAATGAACATAGTGACCAGAGTTCAAATCCTGGATGAGGCTGTATGCATTTCTTATAGTGCTAATACTCTTGGGAAAGTTATGCATCCAGCTATTCTGCCTCCAGCTATGGGTAAATAGTAAGGTAGACTTGTGTCACATCCTACTTGTGCAGAGGGGTTGGTAAAATATATATATATATATATATATATATATTATATATATATATATCTCAACATAGTAGAAAAGATATTTATCAGTTATATATTTTATATTATCTCATAAAGTTAATATTATTCTGTAAAATTTTAAGTTTTGCAAACAAATATTATTTAGAGTGACACTTGTCTACTTTAAACCACTCACAGCAGCTCTCCTACCAAAGTACAAAAAGCTGATGGTTAGTTCATTATAATTGAGCGGAAGGACTCAGATTACAACAACAATAGGACTTTATTTGAATAGAATGAGTTCTGAGGTGAATAGACAGTGGACTTTTGAATATTCCATCATACAGGTAAAATATACCAAGAAAATTTGGTACAGCCATGGGGGAAATTTGGTAGGCAAAGATTTAAGACTTATTGATTTAAACAGTTTTGTTTTTTGTCTAGATTGCTAGTTCTAAGTAAGCAATAATGCTATATAATTATTTTACCTTTCCATATTGAAGAGCTTCCTATAAGCCTAATTAGTAATGTTTAATTAAATGTTGTAATTGTTTTAGTAAAATGAATAATTTTTTTTTTTTTTTTCTTTTGAAATTTAGAAATTTAAATTCTATACAATTGTGATGGTTTTCTCACTGATTATTATTGTACTTCCTGTGGGTTTTCACACCAATTTTAATTAGTGGTCGTTCCCTAGGGTCTGAGTGACAGAAAGTTTCCTCAGGTCTCCAGGATTCTTCTAAGTATCTTTTTGATCTTAACAATACTGTGGTCTGGATGATCTTGATTCTTTCTCAGATCTCCAATTTCTCCAGTCTCCTTTTCAAGCCCTGGCAAAAATTAAGATCTAGAGTAGAGTCTTTACAACGAACCCCATCCCATAAAGAAAGCATTGATGCTGATAGTTTTTTAATTTAGTACATCCTGGGACACACATATTTGAATTGAATGAGTCCCCAGGAAAATTCATGGGTCCCAACTAAAGTTTCTTAATAGATTGTAGGGTTTTTATTTGTGATCTGGGAAAACAACTGAAGCTGTCTAACTCCTGCCTTGTAGCCTATCCTGTGTAATTCATTTCAATAGAAAATATTGAAATGTAAAAAAACTAAAAAAAACTGGGACGCATGGGTATGATTTTACTGCGTCCTTTTAGATTTTTGTGAGTCAGGGACGCAGGACACATAACTATCAGCACTTCTGAGAAAGTGTTTGTTTTTGCTTGTTTTTGCTTTTTGCGTTATTTTTTTTTGCTTGTTTTTTGTTATTTTTATTTTAATTAAAGAAAATGGTTTTATGTATTTCAAGTGTATACATTTTTAGAATAAATCTTAAAACAGAATTATTCACTCTGAAAATAACTAGCTTTTGCTCTGAAAATGTACAATTCATTTGCCCGGGGGGGGGGAGACGTATCCAGTACCCTCTACCCTCACCAAGTACACCTAAGTGTTCAGTTTTGTGATGAAATATTAATAACTCAGTAACGCTAATGTGATTTATCAATTTATACGTTTTTCTTTTCTTTTTCAGCTGTGATAATTCTAAGTGATAATTCTCTTTGATTATTTTCTATCTTAATTCCCTGGAATTTAGAGAGAAAATGTTGAACATGTTCTATTGGGAATTTAGAGATGTTTTAGTTAAGATACTCATGAGTATGACTAGCTTTGGTTTAAATATGATTTTATTGATACAAGGATCAGCTGAAAAGTTCATAGGCAGACCAAGATACTCTCATGAATGTGATCAAATGAGGTTTATTTTTTAAATAATTCCCCTTGTGATGCACACACTTCTTCCATCGGTGTTGCAGTGCTTGGATCCCATTGGTCAAACAGATCCTCAATAACAAATATGATATAATCATATGAACTTTTTAGCTCACCCCTGTATATAGTAAAAACTCTGAATATTTACTAGAGAAGTAGAGAAGAATTCAGTTTGATTTTTTTTTTTTTTTTTTTAAATTTAAAAAAGCATCAGGAGAATATGTTTGAGATGGTTTGACCATTTTACTCGATTGGTATCATAAAGCAATAATCTCTAATAATAAATGCAAATGTCAGCGTGTCACATTTTTTTCAACTTTACTCCTGGAGTAATAGTTGGATTCATACCTTAGCCAGGGGTACTAGTGCTATGTGAAATGCAAACAGTCTCATGCAGGACTTGAATTCGGGTAGCTGAGACCACTTCCTACTATGATAACCATTATGCCACAAACACCTCCAATTGCTTACATGTGAATATTATTATTAGTTATTTGAAATCATGTAATTGCTTGAAAAAAAAAAGACTTTTGCATTAGATAGCTCAACATATTGGAATCAGGCTGACTCTATCAGCAAATCAAAAATATTCTGGGCTAAATTCAGATTCACAATCCTGAAATTTTGGATTCACAAGTTTTAATTACTGTGATTGTTTTCAGCAGATTTTTTTCTGTTTATATATATATATATATATATATATATATATATTTATGTGTGTGTGTGTGTGGTATTTTTAGCAATGAATTCAATTGTACGATAATTTTTATAACTTGGAAATAAATCATAACCGTAATATTGTTTATCATGCAGTTTTGCAATATGTTCCAAATAAACAAATTATATCATTTGTTTTGATGAAAACTCTTAATTGTTTGAAAAATATCATTCAAGTTTAATCAAATTTAATATGTACTCAATGCATGAAATGTCATTGTTGGACTGAATGTCAAATCAAGAGCCCTGCACAGCAGTTAGCTTAATTGCCACCCGATATGGTGGCTTTTAAGCTAGTCAGTGTATAAAAGCTGAAATAGTCTAATTCTTTGGACCGAGCTAAATATAAAAGGGAAACAACAAAAACAAATTTCATTCTGTGTGTGCAGAGAAGATTGTCTTAAAATAAACAACGATAGTTATGAGGTAGACATTTTCTTTCGGCTAGCTCACTCATTTTCATTTTGATTATGAATCACAATGTTTAGATCCGTTATCTGCAATCTTCATAATTCCCAGATTCCATCTCTTAAATTAAACATTAGATTTTGGAAATTGCTTGTAGATCACAACCATACAGTGTTTTCACCATTACTTGTGAATATCTATTGGCAAAAATATGAAGCACTCTCTATTTAGAAGAGGGCATTGAAACAATTTCATACAACAGTGAGAATCAAAGAAGTAGAAGAAGAGATGACAGGATATCTACAAATTTGTGCTCTGCTTGATTGACACTTTCATGACCAAATTGGTTCCAATAAAACTGGGCTCCCTTTCTAATTTCACTGTTTACTCTAGAATTCATGTAATGTTATTGTTGTAATTCAAGTATCAGTGTTAATTGAGAGGGAAAAAGTTTACCAAGCAAAGATACAAGCTGAACAGAGTAATTAGTAATTGATAGGTTAAATTAACTAGTCCCATGAGATCTCATTGTTTCTCTCTTCTGAGGTTTTGTCAGACATTTTTTATAGGAAAAACAGATGATTCCATTCTCATTATTTAGGTACTATATGACTGAACACAATAGTGAGAATCTAAAAAAAGATGACAGGATATCTACAGATTTGTGCTCTTTTTAATTATTGACACTTTCATGACCAAATTGGTTATGGTGACATCCAGTAAAACTGGGCTGCCAATAAGCAGGTTCAAGTCTTGTCGGAAGGTCTTTTGTTTCTAATTTCATTGTTTACTCTAGTGTTATAAAAAGCAATATTGATAATGGTTGTTTCTCTGAATCCAATTGGACAGCATAGTGGATATAGGCGTTGAGTCAATACAGTTCTAAGTGACAGTTATCTCTAGGCTGCAGGTTCAATCCTGGTCAAGGGCAGCAGTAACATAGAATGATTAACACAGCTTAATACTTGTACCCAGTCATTGTTAACAGAATGAAAACAATCTACCTCCATGGGTTAAATAAAGGGTTAGGTATGAAGTTCTGTGAAGGCTCCCAAGAAATACCTGAAAAAAGCCATAGGACACATAGGGGTGTCCTGGGTATGACACTAATCTGTATCTGATGAAGATTTGGAGAGTGTGATTTACCCTTCATTGCCATTACTTCCAGGTCCACACTGACCTGAGCCATGTGCAAAAAAAAAAAGAAACACAAACTCTTAAACAACTGCACAAAAATGTAAATATGAACATACAATGAATGCAATTCCCTCACCTCTTGGCATAAAATAACCTTAGTCAGGTTGATATACCATTAAAATCAATCAAATTCCAATGTCAAATATCCATATAAAAAAGTGTTATCTAGTCAATAGAAATTGATAAAGGAGAGTGATTATTTGTGTTGGTTATCTTTAAGTTCTTTACGTATTTGGAAGATACTTTGTTTTCTTTTACTTATTTTAGAAGAAAAAAAATTACAAAATGTTCTCAAAAGAAAAATTTAACAAAAAACAAAAAAGAGGAAAAATCTCTACAAAGAAAATTTGGAATTTGTAAGCCATTAATTCCTTTTTCTTTGCGAATAAGTGGATTTCACAAATAACAGTTTCTGTTAAGATGAGACGGCTTTTTTTTTTCTATCTATTTTAGTAACATTGTCTGGTATAACTGCAGAAAATTTGACAAATTATCAGCTTTTACCCTTTTTTCCCCCTCCAATTAAAAAGGTGACTGAATTGATTTTACAAGAGTTATATATATTAGTAATGAGAATGGTTTAGAATTATCTGTTAGCTTTACAAGCATATTTCATATTTTGATTGAGAAGATAGCATTTTTTTATTCAAAGAATATTTTTTTAAATAAAGCCCAGCTACATTTTGTTTGTTCTTATTGTTGTTTTTAAATAAATGAAGCACTCAGTCAAGAAGTTGAACACTTTTTGTTTAGTAACAAATTACATAATATATTTGGGCATTTGATCTTAACTTTTTGAGAATTAAAATATGATCTTTGTTGACAGATTCTTTAAGCATTATTAATGGAAGCAAAAACTATAACAACACAAATAGATTGACCATGATCTTTCTTTTATTTAGAAAATAAACTATTATGTTTTATTACAAATAAAGTTTCATGGGTTTCGGTCAACTTATATTGTAAAAAATAGGATTTAGAATTTTAAAAGGGATTTTTTATTTTTCTGAATTAAACTTGAATGAGTTAGCGAAAAATACAAAGTCTGTAAGAATATAAGCCAAGAACAAGACCCACAGCAAGTTTTATTATTGAATATATTAACCCTTACTGTGTTGTTGTTAGAGAGTTCATGTATGTTTCTTTGAAGGTATATGTGATAGATGGTGGGTGGCTTTGTTGGTTGTATTAGAAGCATGGAAAAGTACAAAATAAGAAATAATGACCAAAATTCAAAATGATGAATATCATCTTACTTTTAATCTTTCATATTTCAGATAGATCTGTCTTTTGTCAAAAAATTTTGTTGAATTTTTATTTTTTATTTTTTATTTTTTAAATTTTAATTTCAGTGTTCTTTTGACTTCGTATCTTTGTCATTTTTATTGCCCTGTGGTGTGATCTACAGTTGAGGGCAGAAACACACTGGTCATTTATACTAGCCTTCATATATATATATATATATATATATATATATACACACACACACACACATACACTAAAACCCTCTGCACGAGCAGGAAGCGACACAAGGTCAATTCTTTAAGCAGAGTTTAACAGGTTTGAATTCAGAGTTTTCCTTCTCCTAGACTGGTTGCCTAACTAAGGTTAAAGAGCCCAGCCCGCCCTACTACTTACCCATAGTTGGAAGGAGAGTAATTGGATGCATACCTTTCCCAGGGGTATTAGCACTATGTGAAATGCAAACAG
The DNA here is from genome assembly GCA_023376005.1 of Doryteuthis pealeii. Lineage (NCBI taxonomy): Eukaryota > Metazoa > Mollusca > Cephalopoda > Myopsida > Loliginidae > Doryteuthis > Doryteuthis pealeii. The sequence continues at coordinate 88,359,131 of CM042138.1, read as the reverse complement.
CTTCATCCAGGATTTGAACTCAGGTTGACGAGTTCATTTCCTACGACTCTAACCATTACACCACACGCCTCCACATAGTCTTCATATACATCAGGACTGCTATGTTTGTAGTGGGACTCAGTTCTATGCATGAGGAACATGGACGTCCCTAAGTCTAAATTTAGTCCTGATATGTGTGTACTGAGTTTAATCCTTATTGTGCAAGTACACTTGAGACACAGAAACCAAGTTAACTCATTTTTGGTAGTAGAATACTTTCCATTTCACAATAATATTGTATGCACATCTTATTTTTACTGGTCAATAGAAAGATGTTGTGAGAACTAATTTGCATATAATTAGCATATTACATCCTCAGCTTGCAGAACATATTTCTAACTTTAGAACAAGATTGAAACTTTAATTTCAACAGCAAAGCAAAATGGCTGAAAGTAATTTCTTTGATTTGAACTTTGGTAATTTTGATTCTAACATCAAATTCAAAGGATTTGACCCTGAAAATGTAGTTTCATTATAATCTTGAATTTAGTGACTATTTGTTCAATAATAGGTATATTTGAATACAATAAATAGTGAATATGGACCAAAAAACACGTTTTAGTTATTATTTGTGTACATAATTTGTGGGTATCAATTTCAGCCAATTTGAACAAATTAATTCAGTATCTGGATGTTAGTGTGCAAATTTTTAATCAGTGCAGTTAATTAGAATAAGGCTGAAGATTGGACCAGCTTAAACAATGTCAAAAATAAATTAGTGAATGAAAATGGGAGTGGGAAGTTAATTTAGAAAAAGAAAAAAAATTTTGAACAAGAGATTTGTTCACTTAAATAGAATGGACAAAATATTGTGCAAAGAAAACAATGAGAATAGCCTAATTTTCTTTTCTATTTTTCTGAATAATGGACTTTGCTAATTTATCAAAATAGAAAAAAAAAAAATTTCCATCCATAGAGTTGAGTTAACATTGTTAGAGATACGGGCTCTACCAAGTGTCTTAATTATCAAAGAATATCTGATATTTTCTTGGCTATTGATCGAGATTTAATTTGATAAAGGAAAGTTATATTTGGAATGACTTTATATTAAGATCTCTGTGCTTTACTAAATGTCCTCTTATAAAATGTGATCAGTAAAGTTAAACAGTGGAGATTGTCTGTGGTGAGGAAAGGAGACCCAATTTCACATAATGGTCAATTATGCCAAGAAGGTCAATGCACAATATGTTATCTTAGAAATAGTTGTCTGATTGCTACAAATGGATATGGGGGGTGAGAAAAAGGTGGGTATAATATGTAATTGGTATGATATTGAAATGAGGAGGGCTGATGCTAAACAAGAGATATTTAAAGCAGAGATTATAAAGGTTTTTTTTGTGTTTGTTTTGTTGTTTTTTTTTTGTTTATTTTTATGGCAAAATTTCCATCTGCAAATAAATTTAGTTTCTATCATAAATTGGAATTCTTTAGATTCTTACATGAATTTTCTTATTTTAGCATAGTTGGAATAGCAAGAACACAAGAGAACACTACCGCCTTGTCCACTTAACTGTTGTTGTGAAACGAAAAAAAAAAAAAACTCTTTACCTAAATGTTCGTAAATGGAGAAGAAAAAAAACCTCTTACCTAAAATGTCTTTACATTAAATATAAAAATAAACTTTTCAACTATACTCATTATCATGTCTCACTGACCGTATGGATTTCCATAACTCTCTCTCTGGCTACACATCCCTATCAGTCATCACTACTGGCAGGTCCTCCTCACAACAGCCAATATCTGCACAGAGCTGATCAATGTAAGTCTTTGCTGGTGTGTCCATGTATAGGTGTCCACAGGAGAATGTCAATTATGAGTTTGTCCTTACTTCTCCAGCAGTGTTCTGTGTATTTTGTTTGTCTTACTTGGAAGGTTTGTGTGATAGAGAGTAAGTGGCTGTACAGTGCCAAAATTTGTGGGTTTGTCTAAGAATCATGGCCAAACCCCCCAGGGACCTTTTTTTTTTTTTTTGTATAAATACTGCCATGACCTCTGGCTCAAATATTAACTTTGGGTAATTTATGAGGAAGTGCGTCCCGGTCTCCTGCCTCAAGAGCGGCTTCCCGGTGACTATTAAAATAACGACCCAGCTCAAGCTATTCAAAACTATCCATCTATCTATCTATCTCAATTTGGTCATATTTATCTATATTACTTTAAATACTAAGATTTTTTTTTATTCATGTTTGTTTAATGTCTTGTTTTTAGTTTAAATAAACAAGAATTATGACAAAAAAAGCGACCCCCCCCCCAAATACATTTACATTGTCGAAAATATTTATCTCTATTTGTTCGTATCTATCTATATTATTTTGTTTGTTTATCTATCTATCTATCTATCTCAGTCTATTCAAAACTATATATCCATCTTCATATCTAAACAAGAATTATGACAAATTATGATAAATAAACAAGAATTACGAGCTGGGGTTGTTATTTTGATAGTCACCGGGTAGCGGTCTTTAAGGTGGGAGACCAGGACGCACTTCCTCATAAATTACCTAACTTTGCAAGGTTGACTAACAACGTCACTGGAAATCAGCAGAAATCAAAATATTTCTGACCACACCAGAGATGCTGATAGGTAAGTGTCCTGCATCCCTGATGCATAAAAATTTAAAAGGACGCAGAAAAATTATATCCATGCGTCTCAGGTTTTTTTTTCTTCCCGCACCATTTCCAGCTAACTGTAAATACATTTCAATATTTTCTTGGAAATGAATTACACTGTATGGGGTACAAGGTAGGGGTTAGATGTCTTCACTTGTTCATAGATAAAAACTCTACAATTTATTAAGAGACTTTAGTTGGGACCCATCAAATTTCCCAGGGACTCATTCAAATCAAATCCTATGTACTAAATTAAAAAGCTATCAGCATCACTGCCACACAAAATAAGATTTATTTTTATAAGGAATGCCTTTTCTTTTCTTTTCTTTTTTTTTTTTTTTTTTTTTTTTTTAATCTCATAAACTGAGACAAATTTAGTAAGATCCTTGTTTTTACATGGCCAGCTATATGTTGGATATTCACCAGTAAATAGTGAAAAAAAAACTTACATATATATAGTAAAGTAAGTAAAGTCGACGGGGCAGTCGGTACATTATATATACAGCAAGGGAATCTATTCCCTTTTCACTAGTGTTAGACCAAGGAAATTATTTTAGTGTCTGAGGTGGAGTGCTACACCTATCATCAGCTCCTCACTTTACCGCTCAGATCCCTGTGATATTCATACGCTGAGTTGGCAAGAACCGGTATCGAACCAGGAACCTTGTGATTCCTAGGCCAACACTCTACTGACTGAGCTAAACTGGCCCTAAAGAATATGGAAGAAAAAGAAATATTGTGTACAAAAAGGTTCCCAGAAACTAATTGGAATTTTTCTTTCAATTTAACAGTTTTTGTTGTGTATTTATATCATGTTCATATGGCACTCATGGTGTAATGGTTATCATCATAGAAAATGGATATGGTGAGACGAGTTTAAATCCTGGATGAGGCTGTTTGCATTTCACATAGCGCTAATATACTTCGGACAAGTATACATGCAACTATTCTCCCTCCAGCTATGGGTAAATAGTAGGGTAGACTGGGCTCTTTAACCTTGGTTAGGCAACCAGGATAAGGAAAACTGAATTCAAACCTGTTAAGTTCAACTTAAAAGATTTACCTTGTGTCACATCCTACTTGTGCAGAAGGGGTTGGTAAATATGTATATCATGTTTATATATATGCATCCATAAAATATTGCTAGAATATATATGAGAATTACTTCATCAAAACATTTTGTCTCTTATCTTTTTTCCTGAGCCGGGTACCTCTGCTAGTATGAACATTGTTTGTTTCTTTGGATTTCTTTTTGGATAAAACTCACAGAAGCCATATTGAATTTTTTTTACAAGTGGGAAGAGGAATGTATTATTATTATTATTATTCAACCACGCTAATACTCTTCTGATAAAAATGAATTTCAGCAGTAAATTGTCTTTTCTAGCAATAATCTTAGCCATAATATTAAAATTCATAAGATAAAACCCAACTGACAGTGGAGAATTACACAGATCTTGTGCAAGGAGTAGCAATATCCATTAGAATCTATCACTGTAAATGGAAATTGTGCATGGCACTTGTCACATAGATTCTATTCAGCCTGGGATTACCTCTGTTATTGACCCTTAGATTTGGCATTGATTCAAGTGGTCAGTCTTCAGATGGTCCTTCTTAGCAATGGAATGTAGCCAGTCCAGTCAGAAATTGATGACACTTTTGCAGTTTATATGAATTATCAATAGGTTCTCCATTTTGGTTCTTCCCATGAAAATTGCTTCTGACCATGGAAGATAGTCACATGGATTGTCCAAATACTTGGGTAGTTGTCATCCACCCTCACCACCACTAATAGGTGGCAGCATATTTTATGGCATACAGATTTAGATTCACATAGATTCAATCATGTTATCGGTATCATTTGCCAACTTTCTTTTTTGTATTGTGGAAGATATATTATTTATCACTTTAATCTAATGACAAATGAAATCTTTTACAGATAATAGCTTCTTAAAAGATTCTTATTAAAATATGATAGAAATAGCTGTTCAAAATTTGGAAAAGTATTTTCTGAATATAAGTTAGGATCCTTTCCATTTAGCAGTCTGTAGCAGATGACGATGACGTCACTCTATGTCGTTCATCAGTTGTGGATCCTCTGGTGGCTAATTAGTCCAATTCTGGACTTGCAGATGTGGTCACACATATTGCAAGGGAAACTTCCATCTGCATTCTGTGGTGCATGGCGATGAAGATGTTGCCGCTCTGCAGCCCTACTGATCTTAATATTGAGCTGCTCAGCTCCTGTGTGGCACATGTCTCACCAACCCTATCTGTTGGAGGCCAGATCTTTCAGATATTATGATGCATTTCTTCAGTACTTAGCAAGTGACATTTTCTCACCTATCCAATCATTGGACCAATGATTGGTCCGATTATTGCATAGGTGAGAAACTGTCAGTCACTTGTTTTTTACCTTGTCTTTTTAAAATATTTTTATTCATTTATGTGTGTGTGTGTGTGTGTGTGTGTGTGTGTATATATATATATATATATAAGATGGTAAAAAAATGGTTGTACAAACAAGAAATTATATTTTTTAATAATTACTTACTTTTTCATTTTTCTCAACTAGTTTCAATCTTAGATCAAGAGAATGTAATATTTTCCTCCAAATTTTTCTAAAACTTGATTCACCACAAAAGATGCAATAAGGAAGGAACCCAATCATTTAGCATATCCATATGTTAAATAAACATTCTTTTTTTTTTTAATGTGCCACTTATCAAACAATAATCCTGTGAATTCATATTATTAATCAACAGAGAATACAAGGCAATTTTATTCCTGCCAATATTAGATACTTATAGGCAACAAAAACATCTATAATATCATATATTAGAATAAGTATATATTTGTTTATTTATTCTAAGTTTAAAAGATAGAAAAAAAGGAGAGATGCCCAAGGACACATACAAATAATAATGAAATAAGACATGGACACATGAGTTTGAATGTTATACCCTATCATTACCTCAAATAAATAATGGACCATTCCATTTTAATTTGGGGGGAAGAAAAAGAAAGCAAATATAAGAAAAGAAGAAACAAAAGACAGAAGAAATGCTAACACTATACATCAGATGCAGTAGAAAGCACGTGGTGTAATGGTTAAAGTCATAGGAAATGGACTCGTCGCCCCGAGTGGCAATTGCATTTCACTTAGCGCTAATACCCTTGGGAAAGGTATGAATTCTACTCTCCCTCCAGCTGTGGGTAAATAGTAGGGCAGACTGGGCTCTTTAACCTTGGTTAGGCAACCGGTCTAGGAGAAGGAAAACTCTGAATTTAAACCTGTTAAACTCCGCTTAAGAAATTGACCTTTTTTTTTGGTAGGAAGGAAGGAAGGGAAGAGAGGAATGAAAAATTTTTATTTTAAAAAAGGAACCAGTATCAAGAAAAATGTTCAGTTTTTCACAGAAGATATGCAAATACTCCACTCCTTTTTTTTTTTTTTTATTTTTTTTTTTTTTTTAGAAAACACAATAACCATAAATGCAAAGAGGTGGATCTTTTTTTCTTTTTTTTTTAAACAGATAGAAATCTAAAAATGATTTTTAATAATCATTAAATTTATATCACCACACTTATGATTATTAGTTCCTCACGGAATATGATAAGTATTTATTTTCTGTATCAAACAAAATATAATTAAGAATTTTGTTTCCCAAATGAATAGAGATATTAATAATTTCATAATTCTGCTGTTCTGATTGAAGGACATAGAGAATGAAACATAATAGATACAACAAGAAAAACAATTTAGTATGATAGCCAAAACAAATTCATGAATGCTTATCAATGTGGCTTTTGATTGGTTGATTGCTTTTCCAATGCTAAGTAATTATGATTTTGTTTTACATCCTCAAACCACAAGAGGGCACTAGTAAGATAACAGGCTTTATCAAATAAAGATGTAATATGTTGTCTTAATGGCAGGTGTCTCTATGCTACAGAAATATCAGACTGTAGAGGAGCGGATGCTGTGTAGCATATGAAAAGGTAGAAGGGATACAAATAGCAAAATATTCATTTGCATGCATCTTGGTAATGTCAGTGGTTGACATTTATAGAAAAAACTTCAATTGATAATAGTTATTTATCAATCACTTTAACATTTAAACAGAAATTTATGACATCAACAATGAAAGAGTTATACATGATCTAACAGCCAATAATAGGAATTTAATTTAAGTATTATAAGATCATAGCTGGATTATTCAAATCATAATTTATATTCTTATCTTCCCAATAAATTATACTATCAATATCCTTGCCAATGATTAATTATGTTGGACCATATGACCTTTAGGCACCCCTTTTTGATCTCGATTAAGAAAGGACATGTTTTTCATTTACACTGTCAATATCCGGTTGTTTTAACAGACGGTTTTTAGATTATTTTTTTTTTAAATTCTAACCCTAACCCCTAACAAACAACCGGATATTGACGGTGTAAATGAAAAACATGTCCTTTCTTAATCGAGATCAAAAAGGGGTGCCTAAAGGTAATATGGTCCATTATGTTAATACTATTGTAAGAAATCTACCAGCCACCATTTTATCTTTATTTTGATGTGAATTTAGCTCAGTCGGTAGAGTGTCCGGCTGGGAGCCTCATGGTTCCTGGTTTGATACTGGCCCTCACCAACTCAGCGTATGAGTAGAATAGGGATCTGTGTGGTAAAGTGAGGAGCTGATGGTAGGTGTGGCACTCAGTCTCAGACACTAAAAAAACAATCTCCTTGGTCTAGCGCTAGTGAAAGGGAGATAGACTCCCTCGCTGATACCAACTTTAGGCCACCCTGAAGACTTTACTTTTATTTTTACCCATTACTTGAATATTTTTAGATTATATAATACAAGGGTAAGGCATGTAGTGTAATGGTTACTGTCATAGGGAATAGACATGATGAGTTCAAATCCTGCACAAGGCTGTTTGCATTTCACATAATGCTAATACACTTGGGAAACGTATGAATCCAACTATTCTCCCTCCAGCTATGGGTAAATTATAGGGCAGGCTGAGCTCTTTAACCTTGGTTAGGCAACCAGTCTGAAATAAGGAAAACTCCTGAATTCAAAGCTGTTTAGCTCCGCTTAAGAAATTGACCTTGTGTTACATCCTACTCGTGCAGCGGGATTGGTTGGTATATATATATATAATACAGGGGTAATCCCAAAAGTAAGGTCTCCAAAGTGCTGGAGATGCAGGGAAATTTTGTACAGCTATAATTGGCAACACAGTTGTGTTAGTTGTGCATGTGTAATAGGCTCCCAATTGATGCTGTCAAGTGAGAAGTTAGCGCAATTATTCAGTTTTTGAATGCAAAAGGCATGAAACCAAAGGAAATTCATCACCAATTAATAGAAGGGAAGTGTATGGCAAGTCATCATTGGATGTCAAAGACATCCGCAAGTAGTGTAGGGAGTTTGCAATGACAATGAGGTTCAACGCTTCCTCAACAATATGGTGGCAAGCTAGTATAACATGGACATACAAAACCTGCCACAGCATCTACAAAAATGCATTGACTGAAATGGAGATTATGTATAAAAATAGATATGTGTTCAAACTTTAAATGATGTAATATAATTGACAATAAACAGTAAACATTTCTGTGATTTCTAAATATTTTGGAGACCATACCTTTGGTATTACCCTCATATATTTTAGAAAGAGAAAGACTACTTTCTCAGAATATTCAGTGTAGTGATATTAGGCAGCTGTATGTAATTTGCATATGAAGGAATGAGATTTGATATATGAGGGGGGGGGATGATATACAAGAAGAGAACATTGAACTACAATCTTGAAACAGAATAACTTACTTGACAACGTCAAAGCATTTAGTTTATTTCTTTTTACTTTGATATAAAACCAATTAAAACCTTTTCTTTTTTTTTCTTTTTTTTTCAAATCTTTATCAAAAATCATTTGTTAATGATATTTTAACTCTTACTTTTGGAGAGTTCCATTTCTGCTAAATGTAAACTTATGAAATGATATTTTTAACTCTTACTTTTGGAGAGTTCCATTTCTGCCTAAATGTAAACTTATGAAATGATATTTTTAACTCTTACTTTTGGAGAGTTCCATCTCTGCCTAAATGTAAACTTATGAAAGAAGCATAGTAATTTGGAATTGAAAGTCTTAACATATGGTGAGAAAATATGAGCCTTTTTTCACCTGTGTGTAAATAAGATATAACATAAAAGATATTTCAAATATATATCAACTGATATGAAATTCACATGTACTTACACGTACATTCAAGTATTCTATGGGAACAAATGTAAATGTATAATTTAATAACTTTCAAACATTTATATACAAGGTGTGTCCAAAAAGTATTAAGATTTTTCAAAACTTTTTGACACACCTTGTATATATGAATAAAAAATAATGTTCCATTCATTAATTTTTTTTTCAGAATACAAGGTGTGTCAATAAAGTACCAAGTTTAAAGCTGTATTTACCAAGATAGAAATGAAGAATGAATTGAACATTTTTGGTGTTTTTTGGGGGGTTTTTTTGTTTTGTTTTTTTAAGAATACAAAACATGTCAAAAAGTACAAAAATCTCGATACTTTTTTGACACACCTTGTATAAATGGTTAATATTCTCTCATGTTTATCATAATAGACGAAAAAAAGACGAAGACCGAGATAGGAACATGGGTATAAATGTTATGTCTAGTTAAAAATCTTGTGTTTTCAGACATGAAGATCCTTATAAGTAAATATTCTGCTAATAAAGATAAACTGAAATATAATTATATTTCTAGATATTCTAATAACTGTTTGCCCTAAATTCTTTCCAATCACAAATGCTATTTTAAAATAAAATAAAGACTGCACATATCTGCCTTTCTTTCTTGAATTTCTTTACATTTACCTTTTTGTTTTATTTATATATTCATTTATTTTTTTGTTGCTCCTGCTGATTAAAATTTCAAGGGTAAATTGGCCTAGAAATAATTGCACTGCAAAATGGATTATGCTTGCATGTCAAGATGTGTGCACAGCTGCTAAGAAAAATAAATTTAAGCAATTATATTACAAATATAATATCCTTTTCTGAATATTTCTCTCTCTATTGATTGCCACAGAAATATCTACCAGATGCATATTATGCATCGGGAGAAACTGCATGTATAGATTTGCACAAAGACTTTTACATACAATAAAAGTTCAATATCTGCACTTATCTACTAACATTCTGCAGGGTTTTGTATGCACAAACATTTTTTATACACATGTATATGAATGCTATTACTTACAATCTTATCTATCACTAAAATTCTCATATATATATATATATATATATATATATATATATATATATATATATATATTATATGAGGAAGAATGAATAAAGAAAAGAAAGAATAGAGTGGATGATAAAAGATGAATTTAATCAATATCACTTACACATGTGTTTTGGTCAGTTCATCTGTGTGAAAATATTTCGCACACAAAGAAGATTCGACCTTCATCAGAGTGAAATTTTATTTTGAATCTGTGTGCAAAATATTTTCACACAGATGAACTGACCGAAACACATGTGTAAGTGATATTGATTAAATTCATCTTTTATTATCCATTCTATTCTTTCTTTTCTTTATTCATTCTTCCTCATATTGTCGGATTCATTTCCAATTTCCATTTTTACATACATATATATATATATATATATAATATATATATATATATATGAGAGAGAGAGATTTGTCGAGGTGGCCTAAAGTCAGTATCAGCCAGACAGTAAGGGAATCTATCTCCTTTTCACTAGCACTAGACCAAGGGGATTGTTTTTGGTGTCTGAGGCAGAGTGCCACACCTACCATTAGCTACTCACTTTAACGCACAGATCCATATGCTACTCATACGCTGAGTTGGCTAGGGCCGGTAGCAAACCCAGAACCTTGTTGTTCCTAGTTGGACACTCCACTAACTCAGCTAAACCAATATACAGGGTGTCCCAGAAGTTACACACCATCCTGGTTTTCAAAAATACACCTTTGTTGATTTCAAATCACTGTTATTGAGAATAATTATAATAAATGCTCAAATTGAGAGATAGAAAATTAATTGTGTCAATTACTATCTATGAATATGTTTTTGAAATAAATAAAGGTGTTGTTTTTCAAAACCTGGATAATACATGACTTCTGGGACACCCTGTATATTATTATTATATATATATAATCATAACCCAGCAAAAATGGTATATGATAGTCATAGTGACATTTTTATTACAGCAATACATATAAAATGCTCTAAATTAGGATTGAAGCAATTTCCAGTCCAATTTGCAAATGAATAATGATTTTGAGGAGTCTGCATTTGTATATCAAATTTTTATTCTATCTATTTATTTAAAATTTCATATTTGTATATATTTAACTATAACTCAGCAAAAATGACACCAATTGAAATTTTTATATGAGAAATATACTTAAAATACTTTGAGGAAAGTATACTCTACATCTTTGTTTTAATTCTTTTTTTTGTTTATGAATGTTCCATTGTGGTGTAATTAGTTAACAAACTAAACTTGTGGATCCATTACTACTGAATAACGAGTTTGGTCCTCACTGGATTCCTCATACTTGTGACATTGTGTCACATCCTAACCATGGCAAATGGGTTGGATAAATACCTAATTAAAATATACTAACTTAAAGAAAGCAATTTTCAATCCAATTTGAATCTATATAATAATTTTGTGAGTTTGCATTCATGCTGAACATATATTCTTTAATCATATAAATTCTTGATATAACAGAGATAACTATGAAAGTCAAATTAGAATCCTTTACTCCTTCTTAAATAGAAACAGCAATATCATCATTGACTGCTGTTAATGTTATATACCTGTTTACATCAGGTATATAATGGTGAGAGAGAGAGAGAGAGAGAGAGACGGGATGAAGAGTTCTTACTTGTACTCTTGTCTATCTACTTTGTTGGTCATCATTTTCTCTTGTGGGCTCTGCTGTTGGGTTGACTTCTTCTTTCTGGTTGGGCTGACTTCTTCTTTTTGGTTGGGCTGGGTATCTGTGTATTCTTATTTTAATTAATCTACAAGACTTTGTTGGTTTTTCTTTAAGTCTTTGTTAAGAACAACCCCAGTCCAGGATTCAACTGCACGGTGAGAGAGACGACATCTTGGTGGGACAGACTTCCACATCCGCTCACTCTGAATTTCTGGCCTAAACTAAACTAAACTAAAACTTCTGCTTCACGCCTTTACTGGCACTTTTCCGGAAGGGTCAAGCGGAATGTCACCACAAATCAATCTATCTAACTACAGTACTTACATAATTCATTGGCTATCCACATTAAGTTGGGAAATTGCTTTATTCTCTCAGAACATTTTGACAATATTTTAACAATAACAAAAATCTTGGTATGATAGATACTTTTGCTGTGTTAGGATAACATACATAAAAGAAATCAGTCCATCATTATTAATTTAACTTGAAATGTATCACATTCCCATATTAAGCAATCAATCAATTTTCTTGATAATTATATAACAAAAGAAATATTAACCAATATTATATACTCCAACTAGTGTCTTGTTTGGTTGTTATAAGTCAAGTAATCAAATTATAATATGATAATTTTGCCAAAAAAAAAAAATTTTTAAAATTTTAAATATAATATTTTTATTCATTTTCATAGTCAAAAAAAAAACAATTTATTAAGTGTTTATGTTTATATGATAGTGTGTTAATATTGTAAATTTTTGTACAAATTATGAAATATCTAACATACACTTTAATATGTACGTTTGTAAATTTGGAAATTTCATTATCATTATTATTCTCTGCACATTTTCGTCTTTTCTGATGTTCTCTGAAATGCAGAAGATACTAAGCCTATCATTAATAATCTGTCCACATTTCACATGTACATAAAAGGACACCTTGTCTCACAATATTATTACCAAATTAATAACTGCTCAACATACAAAATCAATACTGTCTTTTCTACTCTTTCCAAGCTTGCAATGAATTAATATGGTGAGAGGTGAAAACTAATGTACCATTATTATTATTTCATAGCAATCTGTAGAAAGCTGCCAATGCTCTCGTGTAACTAAACAGTTGCCTTTTTGGAAGATGGGAAAGAAGTAAAAAAAGAAAAAGAAGAAATTTGTATTTTATTCTTATTTATAACTTTTTTTTTTTTTTTTTGAATATGGGAAAACTACAATCCAAAGAACAAAAATTGGATTTTCCTATTTATAATTTTTTTTTTTTTTTTTTTCGGTTATAAATTGGAAGGGGGAGGAGGAATATGGGAAAAAACTAAAATCCATAGAAAAAAATTGTTATTTGTAATTTCTTTTTTTTAAAAACTTTTTGTTGCTATTCATAACTTTTTTGTTTTAAATTTTTTTTTAATATGTGAAAGAACTAAAAACCAAAAAAAAAAATTGTATTCTGTTCTTTTTTGTTTAGATTTTATTATCATTATTATTATTTTTTTTTTTTTTTTTACATGAACCAGCATTTAATTTATCCCTTTATTAGAGATGTACATTATTTAAAAAGAAAAAAAGAAAAGAAAAAAAAGACATTTCTACCTGTGTAGTCTTTGTGAGATTATTGAGAGATTTTCTTAGAGCATAAAACAAAGAAAAAAGTCATTTTGTGAATTGTCTCACTTATAGAAATTCCCATATTCACTTATGAATGATGTCAATGTTCACATTGAATTTTTTTTAAAATTACACAAGGATGCTGCATGCTGTTTTGAACAAATCCTGTAAACAACACCTTACAAAACAGGAGCAAAACATTCTGGGCACTGCTTGAGAAGTAAGAATGAACTTGTAAGCAATGTTCTTCAGCTCTGTGCAGACACTAGGTGCCATCTAGAGGACTTACCAAGAGCGATGGCCAAGAGGGAAGGATGTCGAGAGAGAGGATCATGGAATCCATGCTGGCAGCACCACTTGATGATGATGTTGATTTAAAGATTTTTTTTTTTTTTTACCAGCATATTTTCAGAATGTTTGTTTTAGATCAGGGGTCAGCAACCCCCCGACCCACAGGCTACATCCAGCCCTTGAGTGGTTTTCACCCAGCCCGCCAACTTAACAGCTGGACTCTGACTATCCAATTAGTATTGAATAGAAATACAGTAGTTCGATCAGGTTAACCCATTAAAGACTAGAGGCAAATTTGTTTTATTTAAGCCTTACAAAAAAGACAGCTTTTTGGACAGAGCGTTTGAGTCTGAGAAAATTTATACTTGATACCATGCCCTTTATCGAGACACTGCATAGCCAATTGTCCTCCTCTCTCCAAAAGGTTGCCGACCCCTGTTTTAGATTCTTAAAAGTAGGCAAAAACTAAGTTGTTGGATAAGGATACAATGCTGAAAGATTTTAGAAAAAAAATTTTTTTTTTACCAAAAAAGTTATTTTTTTAAGTGGTCTCAAATCAATGTGTTATTGTTAAGATGTTTAAACACTATGAATCCCTGTTGTTTTATTAATACTGAAGTTAGGTATGTTCAGAATGGTACTTTTTAAATACAGGGGTGTTTAAAAAAAATTGATATCATTTCATAATTTAATAACTCTACCAATTCTCTGTATTGTTTTGTTTTGTGCCCTTTGACCTTCTTCGGATGTTTCTCATCGAACTCTGGAACCTTCTTGTCAAACTTGGGAGCCTTCATGGAACTTCAAACTGAACCCTTTATTCAAGGGGTAGACTGTTCTCATTCCATTAACCATGACCGGGTACAAGTGTTAAGCTATGTTAAGTATTCTGTTGTTTTCACTCATGGTCAGGATTGAATCTGCAATAAAAAAAAGATTGAGACAAATATTGACTAATTCTCATACAGATGATCACAAATTGAATAATGAGAAACAACCAAAATTTTTTGTTTAATGTTTAAACACCTTTTCTTTCTTTTTTTTTCAGTGAATTTAATTTTAATACATGAAAAGATAAAAACAATTAAACATATAATTTTGAATTGTTTCTACACATGCTGTTAAATTTTGAAATCATTTCAATGAGAATTGGTCAAGTTATTAGATTATGAAATGATATCAGTTTTTCTGAAACACTCTGTAAATACGCCAATAGATTTCTCTGTGTTTTATAGCCATCAAATTTTAGAAGCAAATATCTGATTAAGATTGTGCATATCTGTATAGAATAGATGGTAGCATGGGATGGGTTAAGGTTCTAGTAACCCTTTTTGCCTAGGGGCCCCAGGGCCTAGATCATTGCTAATCTCCCCCCACCCCCGCTCAAAAGAATAACACAGCTTTGTAAAGTATAGTTGTAGCATGAATTAAGGCAAATATTAAACTGTATTTTTTTTCTTTTAGTGTTTTAATGTGCTCTTAATTTGAATTTTACTTTTCATTTTATTTTTGAACAGTTCTTAAATTAAAATTACGTTCTATTGTGTCTATTATTGTCCATTCTCCAATGAGAAGTAATTTTAAAAACACCCGTTTGAAAGCAGGGAAAAATTAACGTTATTAACGTCACCAATGAAAGAGAAAACTCTCATCCTGAGAAACTTAGCTTTTCAAAAGACAAAAGACAAAATTCATTTTCCGTCTTTAGAAAATTTTAGATATACTCCTAGTGATGAAAACTCCTTGGAGGAATAACAATTTAAAAAAAAAAATACATATAAATATTTCTAATTACTGAGAAAATCTAAGGGGAATTTCAAAGATAAAAATATCCTATCTAGAAATGTATATTTATTTGCATTTCATCTTGAATTTGGCCCCAAGTGGTGTCTTTCAAGTATCGACTTTGATAAGGAATTACAAACGATATGTTCATGTTGTTCATTAATATGTTGACAGGAGGTGTGCATGATTGTCATAGAAATAAGGTAAGAAAAAAAAAAAGTACATCAGCTTGATATGACTAGTTACTGTAGTGTAGATAATTTGTCCCTATAAAAGACTTGGTTGTCAGAGAAGGTGCTTGTTTTGAGTAAGCATCAGATCATTAACTGTTGTCAGGTGATGTTTGTCCTTTTAGACTAGAGTAATTCAATAGGAAGCAGAAAGCTGGAAAATGTTGGTTTGTACTTATACTAGAAGCAGCTACCCGGTGTCACCCGGGTATAAGGAGGAGGGGGTTAGTCTCGTAGATCCACTATTACTGAATCATGAGTTGGATCTTCACAGGATGCCCCATTAAAAATCCCTACATAAAAAGACCTTGTATTGATTTTGCCTAGTGGAGTGTCAGAAAAAATAAAGTACACACATTTATTTAAGAAATGAAATATGTAAAAAATGATACTTATATAAATGATACTTATATAAATATACAATGTCTCCTATAAAGAAGTACACCCTGACTAATTTCTACTAAACAAAAAATATCAGAATTTTATTATTTTTAGTGAAAAATTATACACACACTCTGAAAAGAAAATTGGATCTTCACAGGATGCCCCATTAACTTTTAACACCCTGTTGACAATTTTCTAAGTCCAGAGCCGCATTCCTATAAGGGTTTATCAAAAAATGGCTACAACTGGCCTTTTCATTTAAAGTTGCCGGAGTTGTTTCCTTTTAATATAAGACTTCTAGATTATGTTTAATACTTCATTTAAACAAAGGCTATAATTTGGGGTGTCTTCCGGCCAGGCGGAATGAGGCGGTATAGGATGTTAAGAGTTAAAATCCCTATGTAAAAAGACCTTGTATTGATTTTGCCTAGTGGAGTGTCAGAAAAAAATAAAGTACACACACTCTGAAAAGAAAATTCAGTGTCTCTTATTTAATAAATGAAATATGTAAAGAAAATGATACTTATATAAATATACAATGTCTCCTATAAAGAAGTACACCCTGACTAATTTCTTCTAAACCAAAAATATCAGAATTTTATTATTTTTAGTGAAAAATGATACAATCAAAATGAATATTACTAAACTCTACAGTATTGAAACTCTAACCCCAAATAAAGTTGCATAAATAGATTTAAAGGCTGTATTTGTTTTGGGACTGCTATATATTCCTATTTTTGTTTACAGTGCCTCAATGCTGTAGAGTTTGATGATAAATAATATCTAATAATATCTGTTTTGATTGTATAATATTCCACTAATTATAAAATCCTGGTATCTTTGGTTTAGAAGAACACTAACTTTTTATTGAAAAATAGTTGGTGCATACTTATTTATAGGTGATGTCATAGATTTTAATGCACAATTAAAGTCAGGTTCAACCAACTCCTAAAATAATTATCATTTTATATTAATTTTGATATTTAAAATTGCTGGTCTTATTTCTGAGAATATTTTATGACTTTGAAAATTTGTTTCATCCACTTTGACTCTAGCAATTTGTCAATAATCTTAATATTTGCCATAGGAATAATTTTATCTCTCTCAAGAACATATTAAATTCACTTCAGCTTAAAATTAATTTTTGAGGGCAGTTAGAAAATTTAAAGAGTGCTATTAACCCAATACCAACTAGAATATTTAAAAAATTATTTTGATAATTAGGATGAAGGAACTACCAAGAATAATGTTTACACAATTTAAATTGGTTGGTAGGTTTGTTTTACAGCATGTAAATGCTTATTGGGCTATTTAATACTGAAGTCAGTCTTTTTTTCTTCTTTTTTTTGCAAGCAATTTCAAGTAGTATCAGTTGTAAAAAAACAAAACAATTATAGCTTCATGTAAATGTTCTTAATACAAGTCATTTACAAGTTTGTACAGTTTCAAGTATTCCTATCTAATCTTATTATAATGGAGATTTGGTGTTTGTCTGTAACCGAAACTACGTCACTGCTTATGTCACAATATGCTCAGGAATTGTGTAAGTTTAATCAATGGGTATTTAATCTACTGTCAAAATCATTAATACATAGAATAAATCTTATTTATTAACGATGTCTCTATGAGAATCTGAGTTAGATCCTCCCCCCCAAAGCCCATGTTATTAGTGCATTTAAAATCCTGCAATGTATCTTATATATCACTAAGAATATATGGTGTGGTTAATTTGCATAATGGTTTTAACAAAACCAGGTTTAACAAATAATTACATGGTGTTACCAATCTCAAATATTATTGTTTTATTCTCCAACACATTAAAATCAATCCTATGAATGATTTTATGTAGGAACCAATTAAAATATAATTGAAATAAGTGTAATATTTTTATAGGCATTCTTATCTAATTTTCTTAGTCTTTCTAATTTAATATATTTCATTACATTAAAACTTATGCCTGACGGAGGGCGCATATTCTTTCTAGTATTAATTAGTAATAATAATCATTTGTAAACAATGATAACTTTAAGTAATTATTCTTAATACAAATAATTTGCACAGTTATGATTTTAAGTATTCTTATCTAATACTAATAATTCTTAAATGGACCTATGTAACCCATAGTTGGGACACTAATAGATATTACTACTCTGGGTCAGAGTGGACCTGGGAGTAATGACAATGAAGGGGTGTCTACACTCCTCAGAACACCAAAATTGGATCTTCACTACTGGCTGCAGTCTAGTGTCATACCCAGGACACTTCAATTGGTACAAATATTTAATTTGTGTAAAAAGTTCCATCCGACTTATACATAAGCAGTGGGATCTAAAATAATAGATATAGCTACCTTTGTAAATTTTCTGTGGAGAATGTTGCTTTTTAGGTTAAAATAAATTTTAAAATTAGAATCCATGCAGAGCTGATTGATATAGGTTTTTGCTGGTCAGTCTACACTGGTGTTTCCATGTGTAGTTGTCCACAGGAGAATGTCACTTATCAATATAAAAGCTATAAGCTATAGTAAATATTATTCTTTACTCTTTATAAATGCACACAACTGAAACTAATGATTTTTATTCTGATTCAATTTAATTTATATATTAATATCATTATAACTTCTTTTTCCTTAGAATTTGAAGTGTATCAGTGGGGTGTAGGTAAAGTGAAATGAATAAAATCTAACTTTTCTATCCCCATGCATATAGAGAAGTTACAGGGGTCAACAGACAAACAAAAGTAGGTTAAATTGAACTTAACGGACTAAATTCTACCATCGTATGTAACCCCGCCGAAAGAAAAAGAAAAATACCAAAAATCAGGGAATTAACCGAATTTAATGAAATTTTCAGTGTTGATATATTAACGAATAAAAGATATAATGCACCAGTTATTTTATTTGAAAACTTTTACATTTTTTTCAGGTCAGTTAACTTTGAACCACATATCTTTGAGATATAACACAGATTCTCTAAGATATGTGGTTCAAAGATAACTGTTCTGAAAAAATGTAAAACTTTTTAAATAAAATAACTGATACATTATATCTTTTATTCATTAATATATCAACACTGAAAATTTCATTAAATTCGGTTAATTCCCTGATTTTTTTTTTTTTTTTTTTTTTTTCCTTCTTTCAGCGGGGTGACATACGATGGTGGAATTTAGGTCCGTTAAGTTCAATTTAACCCAAAAGTAGATTCTTAAAGTGTCAGTTCTGCCTATGACAATTTTGCCAGAACACCTGTCCCAGTCAACTGCTTTCCATACTTTCACTTTAAGGCTACAAAAGTATTGAAATTGGCATTAACAATTGCTTTTTTTTCTCTTTAAATTCAATAAAAATTTCATTATGCTTAAAAAGCAAATGGGGGGGGGGTCCCTGTGGTGTAGTGACTAACATTCTGGACTGTGACATCGTAGTAAGCGAGTTCAAACTCCAGTTGTGCTATTACGTTCATTTTTAGACTAATACCCTTGGGAAGGGTATAAGCTCCCTCATCCCATCAGCTATGCATTAAATAGTACCACTGCTACTCTTCTACAAGGATAGCTTTGGCAGTAAATAACCCTTGAAGGTTGATATTCCATTAATCAAAGAAAGCAAACAAAAATACATCAAGTTAATAAAAACAATTTTATTATATTTTCAAGAGTCTGAGCATAGTGTGTGTGTGTGTCTGTGTATATATGTATATATGTGTGTCTGTATCTGTATAATGTATGTGTCTATATATGTATATGTATATATGTGTGTCTGTATATGCGTGTATATATGTGTGTCTGTATATGCGTGTATCTATGTATGTGTATAATTCAACAAAAATAGCACATCATCAAGATTTTTATTAGAAAAATACACTTAAAATTCTCTAACAATTTCAAGTCCAATTTACATCTGAATGTTATTTGTAGGATCTGCACTTGTTCTAATCATAGATTTTAATTATCTGAATTCTCAATATAACAGATAACTATGAAATGCTAATTAGAATCCTTCACTCCTTCCTAAATAGAAGTATCAAGATTGTCATGAACTGCTTGTTACAACAGGAACAACCCTAGTGATTAGTAAAGATAATTCATTTTGATATAAAGTATATTTTTAATAAGATTCACAGAATAAACACCAATAAAATAAATTGTGTGTGACTTAAAAATTGAAGCTATTGATTAGTTGGTTCATTTGGTGTTGCTTGTTTTTATATTAAATTTTATCTTTCCTAAGTCAAGAGAAAAAAATCTATTTATATGTAAAAACACAATGTGACTTTATATAAATATGTGAAGAAATAACAAAAGACTTAGAGATTTAGCATTATAGTCTATTTCAGGGAGCTTAGACAAAGTGTCTAACTCTCCCGACTCATCAGATGGATTCGCATCTGATGAGTCGGGAGAGTTAGACACTTTGTCTAAGCTTCCTGAAATAGACTATAATGCTAAATCTCTAAGTCTTTTGTTATTTCTTTACATATATATTTGCTCTGTGACTCTAACATTAAGAGCACACATTGAGCTCTCAAACTGTGACAGGTTTTTTAAATAAAACTCTTGTGTCGTAAGGAAGATTTCTTCTCTGGACTTTTGGATTATATATATATATATATATATATATATATATATAAATAAATACGCTTGTTCCTTAATCTTCTGACCGTTATCATCTTGCAATATCCCCTGGTTAAAAATGAGATTGTTTCAAATTGTCCAAGACAAAATGCAAAAATGTAAATCCTGATTATCTGGTGTTGCTTATCTGCAGAATTCTTATTTCTTATGAGTGTCATCACCTCAACTAAATAATTGACCATTCCATTTTTTTATGAAGAAAGAAAAGAAAAAGTAAATACTACATAGAAAAAATAATAATAATAATTACATATAGAACTATTTTGCAGTAGCTCTTAAGTAAACATATCAAATATTGTAATTATTAAATCATCATACTGTAGTATATCCACAGGTCCTACTAGTCTTGGTTGTATAACTTAGTCTCAGTACTGCATAATGAGAAATCCCTTATGGTAACATGAGAAATTTTAGAAATTCAAATATAGTTGTACTTAACCGGTTGATTTTTTTTTTTTTTTTTTTTTTTTTTTGTGTTGCAAGCTAAAATTTTGGTTATGAGCTAGCTTTAGATAACTTATATTAATAAGTTCACTTAAAAATTCTAAGTTTACAAATTTATGCCAAAAGAGAATATTATTTATTAAAAAAAATAAACATTAAAACATATTACAGTACATAATTCATTACATTCTATTTTATTATGTTTTTGTACAATACAATGCTTTTTTCTTATTTGAAAAAAAAAAAAAAAAAACGTAACAAAAAAAAAATTAAGGTGTTTTTTATGGAGTTGGAACAGATTAATGACATTTCAGTTTATTTCAATGGGGGAAAATTGATTTGAGGAAATTGAGTTACCAGCAGAAGAAATTAAACTCGTAAGTCAAGGTACACTGTATCTTGGTTGCATAATTTGGTCTCAATACTGAATAATAAGAAATTCCTTATGGTAACATGAAAAATTTCAGAAATTCAAATACATTTTTTCATTGCTAATAACTGGATAGACTACACTACTTAATCTCCCTCTCTCCCGGGCTTAGAATATGCCAACTGCATCTTCCGTAGAGGGGTAAAGTCCACAACAAAGGGAGGTCCTGGGTATGACACTAAACTGTACCTGATGATGAGGCTCCAGTTCCGAGGCTCTAAGAAGTGTGGAGTACCCCTTTGTTGCTATTCTGACATGTCACCGAGTCCATTTCCTTTGATAACCATTACACCACACACTTTCTATATAGGTTGGTGATCTCATCTCTTGTGAAAGAGTGTATTAATCTGCTTGCAGCCTGAAGCACCACTTAAACATTCTTTGTGACCAAGTAGTGCCTGAACATAATCCAAGAAGATCTCATTAGTATTCTATTTATGCCAAATATTGTAAATTTCTTCCTTAACCAGACTAAAAACCAATACCTACACTAATGATGACATTTTTAAGTAAGTCTATCTTGTTGAAATATGGATTCAGATATCATCATTAGCACTAAATTTACATGAAACAGAGATAGACAAAATTCATTTATGTTGTCAAAATTATTATTTGGGATGCTACCTGTAGTAACACCTTCTTTTGGGAGGAAACTTCATGAAATTGCTGACAGATCCAGGTGTCATTGCTAGACAGGCTGAACATCATAAACTGGCTTGGTACTACTTTTTCCTTTTGGACAGATTTCTCTTCATACCTATTGCAGTTAAAATGTCTCTGTATTCCACCAGATCGGTACTAGGATGGTTGGCCATAGGAAGATCCCCTGTGAATCATAAACTGGTTAGGTATTTTCTTTCTTTAAGAATAAATAATGGAAAATATATATATTAAAAACCTAGCATTCCTGATTGAAAGAGCATGATTGGAATGTGGAGCAAGTGAGATTATTCGATATTTAATGGTGTAATGGTTAGAGTCATAGGAAATGGACTCAACCCGAGTTCAAATCCTGGATGAAGCTACAGTTCACATAGCACTAATACCCTTAGGAAAGGTAGGAATCCAACTACTCTCCCTCCAGCTATGAGTAAATAGTAAAGCAAACTCGACTCTTTAACCCTGGTTAGGCAACCAATCTATGAGAGGGAAAACTGAATTCAAACCTGTTAAAATCCGCTTGAGGTGGTCACTACTAGAATAGGCTCAGTCCTAATTAGTGATCTATTTTCACTAAGTTAAGACATATGTGATTTGATGATTGAAATAAGAAATATTAATAATATTCAGTAAATGTTTATACTAAATATTTTGTGGATGACAACAAGCCTGATTATTTGACACAATTTTCTCAGTTGCATATATTTCATTCACAAATTTACAAATTTTCAAATTGCATACATCTTAAATATTAAATAATCTCGCTTGTTCCAAATTTCAATCATGTTCTTTCAAATGGGAACACATGGTTTAAAAAAAATACAATTGGGATGTAATTCCAATATATATATAGTCATCCACAGACACTGTGTTTCGACTTATCGTGTCTCATCAGTGTGGCTAGACATTAGCAGGCTACCTCCAGCCAGAATGGAAACCTGATCGATTTATCATCAGGCAGACTCCTTAACTACTCAGCCATCAGCACCTACAGACTGGTACAAGGATTTTAACAGATAAATACCTACATCTGTATATATGTAAAGGCCTCCAGAGAGTGCTCTATCCGTTTTATAGGAGAGAGTCTGTTGTAACTTGGTTCTTGAATTTTTAGAAACCAGATGTACCAATTCCACCATTGTTATTTATTAATAAAAAAGGTTGGTAGGATTCTCTATCTCAGAAGCTAACATCTGACTGGAGGCTTGTATCAAATTTATTACAGTTACCTTCTCAAGCAATTGTGACAGGTTTAAAACTATACAAGAGATAGAACATTTTGATATTAAAACAGATCAGCTTTAGAAAGATTAAGAAGAAATGTTGTTTTTTTTTTTTTTAGAATAATACCATAAGAGAAGTGCTAAAATTTAATCCCACGGATAATATAACTTTATGCAGGTAAAGTAAGATGTTAAAACTAGTGATTCAAGGAATAATGGCATTTCATTGTGTCAATACCTTTTGTTTAAAGTAAGTATTTACCTAACCCATTGGCCACGAGTAGGATGTGACACAAGATTGTAAATATGGCGGCATTCAGCAAGGATTGAACTTGCTATTCAGTAGTAATGGATCTGTGAAACTAGCTTGCTAATGATGACACCACGATGAGATGCCTTTTGTTTAAAATAATAAACTGAGCGCAAAAGAATTAGACAGATTTAGGCATAAAAAAAGTGTAGTATCTGTTCTTGCTCAGCTATGTCTTTGGAGAAGACACGGAAAAAGTCTAGATGGGCATCATCTCAAGAATCTCCATTGCACCAAAACGGGAATGGCCAGCACGACTGATTATGGGGACTGTGGCTATTTTTGGCCTTGCCCATGTGTACATATTTACCAACCCCTCCACGCGAACAGGATGTGACACAAAGTCAATATTTTAGTTGGAGTTTAACAGGTTTAAATTCAGAGTTTTCCTTCTCCTAGACTGGTTGCCTAACCAAAGTTAAAGAGCCCAGTCTGCCTTGCTATTTACCTGTAGTTGGATTCATACCTTTCCCAAGGGTTTTAGTGCTATGTGAAATGTAGATAGCCTTGTCTAGGCCTTGCCCATGTGTACACATGCTGCATTTGAGGTAATGCAGTTAAACAGAGATATTCATGAAGAGAAAGTTGCAATAGATAACTAATCTTAAAATATGTTATAATATTATATCTGGAGGTGCCCATGGTGTAATGATTATCATTGTAAGAAATGGACACAGTGCTATGAGTTCAAATCCTGGACAAGGCTGGTTGCATTTCACATAGTGCTAATACTCTTGGGAAAGGGATGAATTCAACTACTCCCCCCTCCAGCTATGGGTAAATAGTAGGGTAGACTGGACTCTTTAACCTCAAGCATGGGAGAAGAACTGAATTCAAACCTGCTAAATTCTTAAGAAATTGACTTTGTGTCAATTCCTACCGCTGTGGATAATATGTGACACATGGTTAATTAGTGCAAACTACCTCATCCAGGATTTGAACTTGACTCTCCAAGTTCATTTCCTATAATGATAATTCTTATGCCATGCTCATGTGTGCTGTAAAAATGTGTGTTACTTAAACTCTTAACATCCTATACCGCCTCATTCCACCCGGCAGGAAGTCACATTCATGTTCCTAATCTGCACCAAATGATAGCCTTTGTTTAAATATAATATTAAACATATTTTAGAAGTCTTTGATTTACAGAAAATAACAGGTAACTTTAAATGAAAAAGACATTTTTAACCATTTTTTGATAAATCCTTATAGGACTTATATGGACTTGGAAAATTCTCAATAGGATGTTAAGGTCTTTATGCAATGCATGCTATTATATTTAGAAATGGATGATTTTATGGTTAGTGAAGTAAACTAGCAGACAATTGTTAGTGAGTTTTGATTCTCAATGTTTTTGTTTTACTTCTGTCTGACCTTATGCTAAACAAAGTTAAACTCAGTAAATGAACATTATAAAGAGAACTAGTATCAAGAAAAATATCAAGTTTTCCAGAGAAGATATAAATGTACACCTTTTAAGAATGGGAAAATTAATGAATTTACCAAACAACTCTACCATGGGAAGATGTAACACAAAGTCAATTTTTAAGCAGAATACAGGTGGCTTAAATTCAGAGTTTTCCTTCTCCTGGACTGGTATCCTAACCAAGGCTAAAAACACAATTTGCCCTACTATTTACCTATAGCTGGTAGGGGAACAGATGGGTTCATGCCTTTTCCAAGGGCATTAGCACAAAGTTAAATGCAAACAGCTTCATCCAGGATTTGAATTCTGGACACCTATTTTATTTCCTAAAATGTTAATCATTACACCAAGCATGACTCCTATACTAGTTATATAAAGTATTCTCCCCCAGCTATGGGTAAATAGTAGGGCAGACTGGGCTCTTTAACCTTGGTTAGGCAACCGGTCTAGGAGAAGGAAAACTCTGAATTCAAACCTGTTGAACTCCGCTTAAGAAATTGACCTTGTGTCACATCCTGCTCGTGCGGAGGGGTTGGTAAATATATATATATATATATATATATAAGTATAGTATCTATTACAGTGTATTTATAGTATATTTCATATATTATCTGCACCTGGGGTGATGCAGTTAAACAGGGATATGTATGCATCCTAAGAAACAATTATATTGAAGAGAATATTTCAATGGTTAAAATTGAAAACATTTCAATATGCAAAAATAAAAAAACATGAATGCAGGAGATTTTATATAAAAGATAGTAAATCATTGTATATATTTCTCCTTTCTTTTGTATAAGATTCAAAAACTATCATTGATTTTTTTTTTTTTTTTTTTTTTTTTCAGTAAAAGGAAAATTATAAAGAACAAAAAAAAACAAACCTGGCTCTTTTTGTTATAGAATAAAGATACATGACTGATGAGTTGGGTGTGTGTAAATATTATGCATACAAACCTTTAGAAATAGAATAACTTTTATCATGCTAAGTGATGTGAATAGTGATATTGATATTAGGCAAATTTTATGTTGTTTTCAAAATGTAAATTTAAAAAAAAAAAAAAATCCTTTTAAGATTTCAGACTTGATTTTTATTATTCAACTTATTGTTGTACTTCTAAAACTAGAAATTTTTCATTTTAATAATGTTTTAAAATCAATTACTATTGTTTTATGCAAAAGCTCTTAATGTATGCATATCTGTATTCTTTTGTTATGTAGTTTCTATACACAATTTGTTTTCTTTTTAATGTTAAGTGTTAGAATGTAGCCCAGAATACAATATATTTATTAATTCACAAGGGACATTTATTAATAAGAGATCATGGCATTAATATTCAGTATTTACTATAATTATTAGAAATGAAACTTTTGTTTTATTAATGAAGTGTAGTTGGAAATAGCTTTCTTGGTAGAGAATCAAATTATTAGTTGGTTCATTAACAGTTTAATATGAGGAATGATCTTAAAGTAAAGCCTCCCATTTATAGAAATCTACAACAGATACAAGGAATGCAATAGCACCATTAGATAGAGCAAGTTTTCTGTTACAAAACATTTTTTTTTATATAGTCCCCACCATTGGCTATGAATTTTTGCCAGAAAGGAACAAGAGACTGCACACAATACTCATAGCATCAGAAGTTAATGTTGGTAGTATGGCAGTAGAAGTTCAACCTTCCCACCAATAACCATTTTTTCCCTTGTTACAAGTGCAGTAGCATACAAGTTATATAGTTATATATTTATATATTTAGATAACCTACATGTATAACTGTATATTTATCTTTTATATATATTTATATGATGAGTAGATACACAAGCAATGTATTTATGATATGGCTTTTTTCAGCCGACAATTTTTGGGAGAATATGTGCTTAATTGAAGTCGTACCTAATTAATAGGTATGCCCGCCTAATTAATTAATTAATTAATTATTAATTAACTTTCAAAATTAGGTACGACTTCAATTAAGCACATATTCTCCCAAAAATATATTTATATATATAACATGTGTTGCTGGTGAAAATGCATAGGTAATGATGACTATATGGTAAAATAGTATTTTGTAGCTGAAAACTTGCTCTATCCAACAATATTATTGTGCTCCCTGTTTGTGCTATTTAATGCCAAAGTTATCCTTGTAGAAGAATAGTAGTGGTACTATCCAACCCATAACTGGGGAGGGGGGTATACTTTTTCTAATTTGTCTGAAAGTGAATATGATAGTGCAACTGGAGTTCAAACTCACTGTCTAGTACATAATCGACTATGATGTGTGCCCCCCCC
>CM042138.1:88306763-88326763 GCA_023376005.1 Doryteuthis pealeii | reverse complement strand
CTATATATTTTTCATTAGGTCTGATCCTAACATATGCAAATAGATAAATTATATGCACTTTCTTATAACCATGGACTTTCTTCAGGTCCCTTTCAGAAATTAATTAAAATACAGGGTGCGGCATAAGTAACGCCCTTTGTTTAATTAAATTAAACAAAGGGCGTTACTTATGCCATACCCTGTAGAACTGAATTTTTGTTTATAAAATGTATTTGGTTATAAAAGTATGCATGAAATGTCAAAGGGTTGCCATGAATTTAGGTACTCACAGTAAACTTTTGATTCCACTGCATTTACCCACGTGCACGTGCATACATTTTACTAGAAAAGACGTTCTTATATAAATGACCTCTTTTGTTGAACAGCTGCTTAGTAGTGATGAATATTGGTTGCACATTCAACTAATGTTTATGACAACTGACAACTTGCGCTTAAGATGTCACTTGTCTTTACTTTAACAGTGGAATAAGCTCTGATTTTTAATAATACAAGAAAACAACGACCCACCCAATACATCTTCATATTTATAAGCATGAGGATTTTATTACAAATAAAACCTTATCGTTGTGGGCTTTTTTTATTTCTTTTTTCTTTTTTTGTTATTATCATAACATTTAGGCAAGTATATGCATTAAGATTTGTCAATTTTTATTCTACAAGATAGAATTTTTTTTTTAAATTAAAAATTAAACACTTGTTACAGATTATGGGAATAACTTACTGTAAGACTTTGATTGGATGTCTTAAATGAATTGAATTATAGAATATCTAATACAAAATATTCAAGTGGATGCGAGTGGTGTAATGGTTACCATCCTAGGAAATAAACACTGTGAGACAAATTCAAATCCTGGACAAGGCTGTTTGCATTTCACATAGTGCTATTACTCTTGGAAGAGGTATGACTCCAACTATTCTCCCTCCAGCTATGGGTAAATAGGACAGACTAGGCTTTTCAACCTTGGTTAAACAACCAGTCCAGGTCAAGGAAAACCTTGAATTCAAACCTGTTAAAACTCTGCTTAAGAAATTTACCTTGTGTCACATCCTAATCATGTGGAGGGGTTGGTAAATATGTATACAAAATATTTAATCAAGTTCACCTTATTTTGGTTTACACATGTGATATTGGATTTTTAAAAAAAACAGACATCTTTTATATTCCCACAAAATTCAATGGAACTTCAAAGGTTTAGATACACATAGGAAGTGATTATTTTTCTTGATTATTGTTGATTATAGCTGTAGTGAAATGTCATAATTTTCTAAAAGAAAAATTATCAGAAATTTCCTTTTTCTTTTTGGTATTTCTGAGAATGTTCTCTTTAGAAAATTATAAATTTTGCTACAATTGAGGAAACTTTAATAACAATAATTAAGGAAAATAATCACTTCCTATATTTGTCTAAACCATTGAAGTTTCATTGAAATTTGTAGCAATAATAAAAAGTGGTTAAGTTTCACTGTTTTTTTTTTTCTTTTTTGTTTTTTTTTTGTCCAATATTATACTTGTGTGTTGGTCTTTGCTAACATATTTGCCAGCATATAAGACACACGTTTAAATAAACAAAAAAATCATGCAAATATTACAAAGTGTCCGGTGAACTAGTATTATGACTGGAGGGCTGTCTACCTACATTCAAAATGGACAGCTATAGGTCTTGGATAATTTGCAGTTGGTGTTACTTCTCCAAATACCTTTTTATAAATAATACATCTTATATGCCGGCAAATGCGCTAAGTAAATAGGAAGCATTTATTGTTATATTTACCGATAGGTACACTATAAAAGATAAATGTCTTTACAATCTATAAAAATCTAATAAAAAAACTTATAAGTTTGAACAATAGATGAATGAAACTATTCACATTGATTTTTGTTAGAGTTTATGTGTATACCTTTTAAAGAGGTTGTATTTACTTAATCCTTCTGCCGTGGGTAGGACATGGCACAAGGTCAATTTCTCAGCAATACAGGTCATTTGAATTCAAGGTTTTTTTTCTTCTAGGCCAGTTGTCATAGCAAGGCTAAAGAGCCCAATCTGCCCTAGTATTTACCCAATGTCCTGGGTATGACACTAAATTGCATCTGATGGTGAGACTCCTCTTCTGGAGTACACCTTCATTGCCATTACTCCCAGGTTATACTTGTTGGGATCCCATCTATGGGTCAAATAAATCTGTTTTAAAAATTATTTGTATCGATAGACAAAGAAAAATAGAAGAAGAAAAAAAAACTCTTAAAAAAACAATTACACAAAAAATGTAAATATGGACATACAATGAATGCAATTCCCTAACCTCTAAGCATAAAATGATCCTAGACAAGTTGACATGCAGTTAAAATCAATTAATCATATTTACCTATAAAAAGAGATTCATACCTTTCCCAAGGGCATTAGTGCAACATGAAATGCAAACAGCCTCGTCCAAGATTTGAACTTGGTTCACCAAATCCATTTCCTACAAATAACCATCGCGCCACACACACACCTCCATAATTTGAAAAATGTATTATACTACAACTGAGACTTATAGTTCCTATTCATATTGTTTACTAGTAATTGTTATGATTGTATTTCTGCACAGAACAAATTTACAAGTCACTAATCATAATAGCACTGATATCATTACTAAATTATATGAGTATGTTCATTTTGCCTTTTTGATTATAAAAGCTTGTATTCTCTATTTATTCATTTATTTATTTTATTTATTATTTAATTTTTTTTTTTTTTTGCTTTCTCTTTCTTTCCAGAAAAATTTTGTTGATTTCTTTTTTTGTTATATAATGAATTGAGTTTTTCTTTTCTTGTTCTCTTTTCTTTTATTTCTTTTCTTTTTTCTTCTGATATCTGGTTATGGATAATAGTAAAAAAATAGGCATCTTCAGAAAAATGATTGCTTATCAAAAGTCCAAACTCATTTTAAACATGATTTTTTTAAAAACTGCTTTATTGAATGTCATTTGTTTCCTTTTTAGACAAAGCACCTCCTTTAATGTGCATATATATATATATATATATATATATGCCTTTAGTTAGAAAGAATCAGAGTTGACTAGGACTTGGGAAAGAGGTGCTGGGTCCTTGCCAGGGCCTATATATATATATATATATATATATATATATATAGGTGCTGGCAAGGACCCAGCACCTCTTCCCAAGTCCTAGTCAACTCTGATTCTTTCTAACTAAATGCATTTTAATCATAAGACCAGGGCATACTATATAGGTACAAACTTGGAAGTGTATCATCATTACCCGACATTTTTTACCAAATTGTGGGAACGAATTTGAAAAAAGAGTATAATAGCTACAATCTTTTTTGGGACAAAAACGTCTTATAAATAATGAATTAAATTGTATGAAAAGATTATGATGTAATGCTGACATCATAAATTCTGGAAAAATTTTACACATTATAAGATCAATCTTAACCCCTGAAGACGGCATTTAAGTAAAGGTTTTGTTTAGGGAATAAAGAGGATCATTCTAGCTTTTCAAAAATCACATGGAACTTGTTTTATCTGGTTTTTTTCCCTAAGAAAATCACAGATGATTTTTAGACATGATTTTTTTTTTTTTTTTTTTTTTTTTTTTCAAGATGATGAAAATAAGGAAGCTTAACTTGAAGCCAGTGGGCTATCCCTGAGTGTATTATAGGCTAAGTTAAAAGTAAAATCTCAAAGTTTTACATTGAGGGCCAACCCAGTGGGAAGTGGCCAAAAATCAGACAATTTTTAAGAATCTAAAAAAAAAAATGAAATATCAAGATCTTGCTAATTGTTGACTGTCAGACGTCTAAATTTGGATATACCTGAAGATTATACAAACATTTTCACAATATTTATATTTTGAAGTGTAATTCTTGTCACTGTCATTTCAATAAAATATAAGTTCTTCAAAATTTTAATATATGAACATTTATCATTTCATGTGTTTTTAGTGTACATTTCAATTTGAGTTTAAAAGGAAATATCTTTATGAAAGATGTTACTTTTTCTATAGTAAATAATGGTTTTAACGACTTTGACGGTCAGTTTGAAGAAATAAACCTAAGACCTATGACTCAAAGAGGCATTGTAACACAAACTTTGCAGTTTTGGTCTGATATATATATATAATATATATATATATATATATATATAAAAATAGATGGAAATTAATCCGACAGTATGAAATTTAACATTTTGAATAAACAATAACAAACATCAATTGTTTTTTCAAAATGTTAAATTTCATATATATAATATATTATATATATATATATATATAATATAATTAGGGTATTGCGGACATGAAGTAAATTGCTCTTGGTTACTGACAGTTTTTGTCTGTGATTTTCAAACCAAGTGCTTGGTTTGAAAATTGCATTGTTGAGAAACTGTCAGTAACCAAGCACTGTTGACCTCATGTCCACACTACTCTAAGATATAAATGCTCTATGCATGATATTTAGCACTACTTACTCATAAACATAGCACACTATATTATCAATATTATTTTTTGTACTAAGAATAATATATATATATATTATATATATATATATATATTTACACACACACACACACACACACACACACACCAACCCCTCCACACGAGCAGGATGTGACACAAGGTCAATTTCTTAAGCGGAGTTTAAACAGGTTTGAATTCAGAGTTTTCCTTCTCCTAGGTCGGTTGCCTAATCAAGGTTAAAGAGCCCAGTCTGCCCTACTATTTACCCATAGCTGGAGGAGAGTAGAATTCATACCTTTCCCAAGAGTATTAGCGCTAAGTGAAATGCAGTTACCACGTCCAGGATTTGATCTCGAGGCGACGAGTCCATTTCCATGACTTTATCCATTACACCACGCGCTTCTTTATAAGTATATATATATATATATATATATTTATACTACACACACACACACACGTGTATATTATTATATATATATATATATATATATTATTATATATACATACCACACACACACGTAGTATGTATGTATTATATATAATATATATATATATATAATACACACACCACACATTGTATGTAGTATATATATATATATATATATATACATACACACACACATCACTGTATGTATGTATGTTATATATTATTATATACACACACACCACAGCGTATGTGTGTTTATATAAATATATATATTAAATACACACACACACACACATATAAATATAGATATACACACACACCAAAGATATATATATATACACACACATATAAAATATATACGTGCAACACACACACACACACACGCACATAAAATAATATACGGACACACACACCACACACAAACTCACACCAACACACAACACACACACACAAACTACACACACACACACATACATAATATATATATATATATATATATAATATATATATATACTGATAGTTAAATAAAAGTGTAATGCCTGAAGAACAAAACCAATTTTTACCTAGGTACAGTAGTAGCGCCAAGGGCCAGTAGATATTCTGATAAAATTTTCCCAGCCTTTTGTGTGAATAATGCATCACAGATTGGTATTTTGCCATTTGTATGATTCATGTGCATGTGAAGTATAGGACTGTGTTAATGTCCAAGAACGATAAAGTGTAATATGGGGTCTGAGTATTATTGATACACCTCTTAATTTTCAAACCTGTGTGTCTATTGATCGTTATATGGATGTCTATTGCACTCTATTCGTATTACCTGTATGTTTAATTTTGAGTAAATTGAAACACATATCTGGTTGTTACATTTCCATCAGTGTATTTCATTTTGTTTAATGCGAATGTATAAATAGACGCTTTGAGGAATACCAAGACAGTAAATAACTAAGGGAATTGTTGACGTCAGTTTTGGTTAAGACAGGAATAATTTCCTTATAATAAAGATTTACAGTATCATTTTATAATCCTCTGTCCTTGTTTGGGGGGTTAGAATTAAATCACTATTTTGCATTATTAATTCTTGGGTATCCTAAGCGTCATTATTACATTCATAAACCAAAATGAAAAACACTGATGAAAAATGGTAACAACAGAATATGTGTTTCAATTACTCAAAATTAAACATACAGTAATACGTAATAGAGTGCAATAGGACAATCACATAATACAGATTCAATAGACACACAGGTTTGAAATTAGAGGTGATCTCAAAATACTCAGACCCCATATTAATACACTGTGTACGTTCTTGGACATAACACAGTTCCTATACTCTCACTGCAATGACATACAAATGGCAAATACCAATCTGTTGATGCATTTATTTCACACCAAAGGTGGGAAAATTTTAATCAGAATACTATGGCCTTGCGCATACTATCTGTACCAGGGTAAAAATTGTTTTGTTCTTCAGGCATTACACTTTTATTCTAACTATCAGTATATATTATAATATATATAAATATAATATATATATAATGTATGTGTTGTGTGTGAGTTTGTGGATGGTTGGTGCATGTGTTCTTTTGTGTGTGTGTGTGTGTGTACGTAGATATTTTATGGCGTGTGGTGTGTGTGTGTATGCACGTATATATGTTTATATGTGTTGTATATATATATATCTATATGTGTGTTTGTACTATACATAATTTATATGTGTGGCTGTGTGTGATATATATATATATATATATCACACCACATAGTGTGTGTGTGTGTATATATATATTATATACATACATACATACACATGATGTGTGTGTATGTATTATATATATATATATATAATACATACATACACATGTGTGTTGGAGTATATATATATATATAATATATATACATACATACATCCACGTGTGGTGGTATGTATTATATATATATATATACAATATATATATAATATATATATATATACACGTGTGTGTGTGTTGTATGTATATATATATATATATATATATATATATTACTTATAAAGAAGCGCGTGGTAATGGATAAAGTCATGGGAAATGGACTCGTCGCCTCGAGATCAAATCCTGGAGCGTGTAACTGCATTTCAATTAGCGCTAATACTCTTGGGAAAGGTATGAATTCTACTCTCCTCCAGCATGGTAAATACGTAGGGCAGACTGGGCTCTTAACCTTGTAGGCAACCGACCTAGGAGAAGGAAAACTCTGAAATTCAAACCTGTTAAACTCCGCTTAAGAAATGACCTTGTGTCACATCCTGCTCGTGTGGAGGGTTGGTGTGTGTGTGTGTGTGTGTGGTGTGTGTAAATATAATATATATATATATATATATATATATATATTCTTAGTACAAAAATAATATTGATAATATAGTGTGCTATTGTTATGAGTAAGTAGTGCTAAAATATCATGCATAGAGCATTTATATCTTAGAGTAGTGTGGACATGAGGTCAACAGTGCTTGTTACTGACAGTTTCTCAACAATGCAATTTTCAAAACCAAGCACTGTTTGAAAAATCACAGACAAAAACTGTCAGTAACCAAGAGCAATTTTACTTCATGTCCGCAAATACCCTAATTTATATATATATATATATTATATATAATATATATTATATATGAAATTTAACATTTTGAAAAAAACAATTGATGTTTGTTATTGTTTATTCAAAATGTTAAATTTCATACTTGTCGATTAATTTTCCATCTATTTTCATATATATATATATATATTATATAATATATATATCAGACACAAAACTGGCAAAGTTTGTGTTACAATGCCTCTTTGAGTCATAGTCTTAGGTTTATTTCTTCAAACTGACCGTCAAAGTCGTTAAAAACCATTATTTACTATAGAAAAAGTAAACATCTTTCATAAAGATTATTTCCTTTTTTAAACTCAAATTGAAATGTACACTAAAAACACATGAAATGATAAATGTTCATATATTAAAATTTTGAAGAACTTATATTTTATTGGAAATGACAGTGACAAGAATTACACTTCAAAATATAAATATGTTGAAAATGTTTGTAAATCTTCAGGTATATCCAATTTAGACGTTCTGACAGTCAACAATTAGCAAGATTTGATATTTCATTTTTTTTTTTAGATTCTTAAAAAATTGTCTGATTTTGGCCACTCCCACTGGGTTGGCCCTCAATGTAAAACTTGAGATTTTACTTTTAACTTAGCCTATTAATTACACTCAGGGATAGCCCACTGGCTTCAAGTTAAGCTTCCTATTTCATCATCTTGAAAAAAAAAAAAAAAAAAAAAAAAAAAAAAAAATCATGTCTAAAAATCATCTGTGATTTTCTTAGGGAAAAAACCAGATAAAAACAAGTTCCATGATTTTTGAAAAGCTAGAATGATCCTCTTTATTCCCTAAACAAAACCTTACTTAAATGCCGTTCTTCAGGGGTAAGATTTGATCTTATAATGTGTAAATTTTTCCAGAATTTATGATGTCAGCATTACATCATAATCTTTTCAACCAATTTAAATTCATTTTTATAAGACGTTTTTGTCCAAAAAAGATTGTAGCTTATATACTCTTTTTTTCAAAATTCGTTCCCACAATTTTGTAAAAAAATGTCGGTAATGATGATACACTTCCAAGTTGTACCTATATAGTATGCCCTGGTCTGATTAAAATGCATTTAGTTAGAAAGAATCAGAGTTGACTAGGACTTGGGAAGAGGGCTGGGTCCTTGCCAGCACCTATATATATAATATAATATTATATATTTATATATAGGCCCTGGCAAGGACCCAGCCACTCTTTCCCAAGTCCTAGTCAACCTGATTCTTTCTAACTAAAGGCATATATATTATATATTATTATATAAGCACAATTAAGGAGGTGCTTTGTCTAAAAAGGAAACAAAATGACATTCAATAAAGCAGTTTTAAAAAAATCATGTTTTAAAATGAGTTTGGACTTTTGATAAGCAATCATTTTTGAAGATGCCTATTTTTTACATTATCCATAACCAGATATCAGAAGAAGAAAAAAGAAAAGAAATAAAAGAAAAAGAGAACAAGAAAGAAAACTCAATCCATTATATAAACAAAAAAAAAAATCAACAAAAATTTTTCTGGAAAAGAAAGAGAAAGCAAAAAAAAAAAAAAAAAATTAAATAATAAAATAAAAATAAATAAATGATAAATAGAGAATACAAGCTTTATAATCAAAAAGGCAAAATGAACATACTCATATAATTTAGTAATGAATCAGTGCTATTATGATTAGTGACTTGTAAATTTGTTCTGTGCAGAAATACAATCATAACAATTACTAGTAAACAATATGAATAGAACTATAAGTCTCAGTTGTAGTATAATACATTTTCAAATTATGGAGTGTGTGTGGGCGCGATGGTTATTTGTAGGAAATGGATTGGTGAACCAAGTTCAAATCTTGGACGAGCTGTTGCATTTCATGTTGCACTAATGCCCTTGGGAAAGGTATGAATCTCTTTTTATAGGTAAATATGATTAATTGATTTTAACTGCATGTCAACTTGTCTAGATCATTTTATGCTTAGAGGTTAGGAATTGCATTCATTGTATTCCATATTTACATTTTTTGTGTAATTGTTTTTTTAAGAGTTTTTTCTTCTTCTATTTTTTCTTTGTCCTATCGATACAAATAATTTTTAAAACAGATTTTATTGACCCATAGATGGGATCCAACAAGTATAACCTGGGAGTAATGGCAATGAAGGTGTACTCCAAAGAGAGGTCTCACCATCAGATGCAATTTAGTGTCATACCCAGACATTGGTAAATACTAGGGCAGATTGGGCTCTTTAGCCTTGCTATGACAACTGGCCTAGAAGAAAAAAAACCTTGAATTCAAATGACCTGTATTGCTGAGAAATGACCTTGTGCCATGTCCTACCCACGGCAGAAGGATTAAGTAAATACAACCTCTTTAAAAGGTATACACATAAACTCTAACAAAAATCAATGTGAATAGTTTCATTCATCTATTGTTCAAACTTATAAGTTTTTTTTATTAGATTTTTATAGATTGTAAAGACATTTATCTTTATAGTGTACCTATCGGTAAATATAACAATAAATGCTTCCTATTTACTTAGCGCATTTGCCGGCATATAAGATGTATTATTTATAAAAAGGTATTTGGAGAAGTAACACCAACTGCAAATTATCCAAGACCTATAGCTGTCCATTTTGAATGTAGGTAGACAGCCCTCCAGTCATAATACTAGTTCCACCGGACACTTTGTAATATTTGCAGATTTTTTTGTTTATTTAAACGTGTGTCTTATATGCTGGCAAATATGTTAGCAAAGACCAACACACAAGTATAATATTGGACAAAAAAAAAACAAAAAAAGAAAAAAAAAAACAGTGAAACTTAACCACTTTTTATTATTGCTACAAATTTCAATGAAACTTCAATGGTTTAGACAAATATAGGAAGTGATTATTTTCCTTGATTATTGTTATTAAAGTTTCCTCAATTGTAGCAAAAATTTATAATTTTCTAAAGAGAACATTCTCAGAAATACCAAAAAGAAAAAGGAAATTTCTGATAATTTTTCTTTTAGAAAATTATGACATTTCACTACAGCTATAATCAACAATAATCAAGAAAAATAATCACTTCCTATGTGTATCTAAACCTTTGAAGTTCCATTGAATTTTGTGGGAATATAAAAGATGTCTGTTTTTTTTAAAAATCCAATATCACATGTGTAAACCAAAATAAGGTGAACTTGATTAAATATTTTGTATACATATTTACCAACCCCTCCACATGATTAGGATGTGACACAAGGTAAAATTTCTTAAGCAGAGTTTTTAACAGGTTGAATTCAAGGTTTTCCTTGACCTGGACTGGTTGTTTAACCAAGGTTGAAAAGCCTAGTCTGTCCTATTTACCCATAGCTGGAGGAGAATAGTTGGAGTCATACCTCTTCCAAGAGTAATAGCACTATGTGAAATGCAAACAGCCTTGTCCAGGATTTGAATTTGTCTCACATGTTTATTTCCTAGGATGGTAACCATTACACCACTCGCATCCACTTGAATATTTTGTATTAGATATTCTATAATTCAATTCATTTAAGACATCCAATCAAAAGTCTTACAGTAAGTTATTCCCATAATCTGTAACAAGTGTTTAATTTTTAATTTTAAAAAAAAATTCTATCTTGTAGAATAAAATTGACAAATCTTAATGCATATACTTGCCTAAATGTTATGATAATAACAAAAAAAAAAAAAAAATAAAAAAAAGCCCACAACGATAAGGTTTTATTTGTAAAAAATCCTCATGCTTATAAATATCAAGATGTATTGGGTGGGTCGTTGTTTTCTTGTATTATTAAAAATCAGAGCTTATTCCACTGTTAAAGTAAAGACAAGTGACATCTTAAGCGCAAGTTGTCAGTTGTCATAAACATTAGTTGAATGTGCAACCAATATTC
Organism: Doryteuthis pealeii; assembly: GCA_023376005.1. Classification (NCBI taxonomy): domain Eukaryota; kingdom Metazoa; phylum Mollusca; class Cephalopoda; order Myopsida; family Loliginidae; genus Doryteuthis; species Doryteuthis pealeii. The sequence goes on along the minus strand of CM042138.1, from coordinate 88,315,383 downwards.
ATCACTACTAAGCAGCTGTTCAACAAAAGAGGTCATTTATATAAGAACGTCTTTTCTAGTAAAATGTATGCACGTGCACGTGGGTAAATGCATAGGTGGAATCAAAAGTTTACCGTGAGTACCTAAATTCATGGCAACCCTTTGACATTTCATGCATACTTTTCTAACTAAATACATTTTATAAACCAAAGTCCAGTTCTACAGGGAATGGCATAAGTAACGCCCTTTGTTTAATTTATTAAAATTAATTAAACAAAGGGCGTTACTTATGCCGCACCCTGTATTTTAATTAATTTCTGAAAGGGACCTGAAGAAAGTCCATGGTTATAAGGAAAGTGCATATAATTTATCTATTTGCATATGTTAGGATCAGACCTAATGAAAAATATATAGTTACTCCCCTTAACCAACAGGGGACAGTTGCCTCCTGAGACAGGTGCATTGTGGGAACTAGGACCAGAAATGGACCCTCTGCCATGGCACACAAGATAGCTGGTCATACACAAGTTGAGCTCTTAAGTCACTGTTTGGGTAGAAGCATTTTACTACCCTGTGTTAAATAAAACCTTGTTAATTTCTAACAACCTGGTCTTGCATTTTCATTCAGAGCTCTGTATTTTATTTCTATGTAAAACAACATAACAGCATAATTGTGGAAAATACTTATTTTTGTATTATTTAGATTTTTCGGACTGTTGTCCTCATCTTATTGTTATATACATAACATTTTGGCCGATGTGCCCTCTGGCCTTATTCAGGTGTTCCTTGTTGAATTTGGGAGCCTTCATTCATCAATTGTTGTGCATATAACAATAAAGGACAACAGCCTGAAAAATCTAAATAATAGAAATTATCAAGCTTATCTAAAGAAACCAGACAAATAACATTTTTTAATTTGATGTATAATACAAACACATACAAACAGTACCCCAGCTATGGGTTAAATAGTACCTCAACTATTCTTCTGAAAAGATAGCTTTGCATTAAAATAGCCCACGAATTTTGATATGCCATTAAAGAAACCAAACCAAACAAGTACTTCAGAGAGGGTGATACCAAAAATGATAAAGAAGAGCATAAGTTAAAGTTAAGAAATATACATGCTATTTCATGCTATACAATACATATATATATATATATATATATATAGTTCAAACTTTTTTTTTTTTCCTGATTTTTCTTGTCATAGAAGATGTAAGGGTACTGATTGTGTAATGGTATTGTTATAGAAAATGGACATGGTGACCCGAGTTCAAATCCTGGACAAAGCTGTTTGCATTTCACATAGCAACCTTGGGAAAGGTATGCATCCAACTATTCTCCCTCCAGCTATGGTAAATAGTAGGCCAGGACTTGAACTCAGCTCACTGGTTCCATTTTCTGTGCCAATATGTATTAACCACCCACACACTGCTGTACTTGATATGAATTAACAGTAAATATTAAATTCATTAAAAAGTTGTTTTCAGCTTGCAACACCAAACCAAGAAGAAGATAAAAAGGATAAAAAAAGTAAAAGGCTTTCATGGGTTAAAAAACATGTTAGTTACAATTAATGTAAAACATGAGGGTTGTTTATAGTTGGATGAGGGATAAAGTGTTCTGTATCAGTTATGAAAAAAAAATTCATTAATTATATTGCAAGGTGAATAGAATAAGCTATTAATACAGCTCGTGTTTAAAAGCATGGTGCCAAGAGATGAAGAGTAAGTAAGGAATAGGTTATAGGAGGGGAAGGGTTAGGCTTCTGCAATATCAGTGGCTCTTGTAGCATAGATGTTAAAGCAACCATTGCAAATAAAATAGGATTCTTTGAGTGCAAGTCTCACCAAGAGTTTATGTTTTATTATTGTCTTCTTTCCTCACCGTCACAGAAATGACGACCAGAGTGAATTGTGATACAAAAAAACACCTAAAATTAAAAAGATGTAAAAAAAATACTAGTCAAAAATGAAATAAAATAAAAATAAAATAAAATAAAATAATAATAAAAACAATTTTGATTTTGCATTATTTAGATTTTTCAGATTGTTATTCTCATCTTTATTGTTATATACACACAAAACTTTTTGGCTGATATGCCCTCCAACCTTCTTCAGGTATTTTTTGTTGAATTCTGGAACCTTCCTGTTGAATTTGGGAAACTTCACTGAACTTCGAACCGAACCGTTTATTTAATCCATTGGAGTAGATTGTTCTCCTTGTTAACCATGGCTGGGTACAAGCTATTTTAAGTATTCTATATTATTTTTACCCATAGTCAGGATTGAACCTGCAACCTACAGATGATTGTCACTTAGAACTATATTAATTCAACCCCTATATCTTTTGTAACATGTGTCATTGTGTATATAAAGATGAAGACAACATCCAAAAAATTGAAAAAATACAAATTATCAAGCCTCATCTAAAAAAAAAATTCAGACAAATAATTTTGATTTTTTTCTTCATATACCTGCTAAAAAAAAAATAAAAATAAAATAAGTAAATATAAAGAAATTGTAATTGAAAAAATGTGGCACCTTAAAACTACCATTATTCTTATAATAATTGGAACCCTAGGTATGATTGAGAAGGTAGAGACATGCACATTAATTAGATTCCTGTTTACAAGAGATTAATAAAAAAAAAAATGCACTATGGAATTGCTCATCAATGGAAGTGAATGCTAAAGAAAATATAAACAATATAAAGTATCACTTGATATTAGAATTTGCTCAAACAGAATCCATATATTCAATAGATTCCTTTACCTTAGAATTCCTCAGATAATAACCTGCTTTAGGGATTGTACTAAACAGAAATAACAACAACAAGCAATACCTGTGGAAATTAGTTTTCTTTTTCTTAATTTGATACATAAATTACAAATATTGTTTTTTGTTAAAGATTTTATAATAAGGAATTCAACAATGGATGGAAGTTATACATTTAGATAACTTATATGTATAACTGTGTGATATATATATATATATATATATATATATATATTATACACACACACACACACACAACACACACACAAGGTGTGTCAAAAAAGTATTGAATTTTTTGTACTTTTTGACACACCTTTATTCTGAAAACAAACAAAAAAAAAACAGTTCCATCATTCTTTAATTCTATCTTGGTAAATACAGCTTTAAACTTTATATATTTTGATAAACATGGAGAATATTAGCCATTTATACAAGGTGTGTCAAAAAAGTATTGAGATTTTTGTACTTTTGACATATCTTGTATTCTGAAAAAAAAAAAAAAAAAAAAAAAAAAAAATTCAATTCATTCTTCATTTCTATCTTGGAAATATAGCTTTAAACTTGGTACTTTTTTGACACACCTTGTATTTTGAAGAAAAAACAATGAATGGAATGTTATTTTTTTAGATACAAGGTGTGTCAAAAGTACAACAAATCTCGATATTTTTGGACACACCTTGTGTATATATATATATATTATATATATATATATAAAACATATCATGAGTAAAATACAATAAATATTAAATACCTTGAGTTTTTTGTTTTTTTTTAAAAACTTTCACTATAAACCCCTCTCCCAAATAAAAACAGAAATACCCCCAAAATCAAAACAAAAAAACATAAAAACAAATAACAATGTTTTATTTTAAACAAACATAATTAAAAAAAGAATAATAAACATAAAACGAAACTTTGCTCTATTCTCTCTGATGTATTGTTTGTTCTTCCTTTTTCTTTCCTCACAATCAAAATGGAATGTCCATTATTTATATGAGGTGATAACAAGGTGTAATATAGGCAAATACGCAATCATGTCTTATTTATTAAAATCATTAAAGATAAGAAAAATGCATAAAAATGTTATAATTTCATGTTCAGTTAAATAAAAGGAATTTAAAATTTTGTACAAACATCCCGCTATACAGTAACACGATAGAAATATAAAATTTTAATGTAAAATTACTTTAGATAGATTATTTATATTTCAAGATTTTATATATATTTGCATAAAAAAGAATATAATTAATAAAATATATATCTTGTTTCTTTTAGAAATATAATTATATACAAAAGATGTAATTTTACAATCAAAATAAATCTATAATTAGAAATAAGCAATTTATTCATTACAGAAATTAAGAAATTAAAAATAATGAAACTGAATTTAGATTAGTTAAAAAGATAAAATAAAAAGAAATGTATGAATATGAAACTACTCTTTATTCAAAACATTACATTTTTTTTTACATTTAGTATTTCTGATATTATTGCTGTTTCCAATACCTTCCTTTAAATCTAATAAGAATGATTTTTTTTATAAGTAAATACTATTTACAAATACTGCATTTAATTTCTACAATGTATCTTGTGTCAATCTATCTTCTTAACATCCTGTTGAGAATTTTCAAAGTCCACAGCACAATTCCTATAACCATTTATCAAAAAATGGGTAAAATGGCCATTCATTAAAAGTTACCTGTTTTTTTCTGTAAATTAAAGACTTCTAAATATATTTAAGATTACATTTAATAAAAGCTATCATTTGGGGTAGATTAGGAAAATGTATGTGACTTCAGCCGGGTGGAATGAGGTGGTATAGGACGTTAAGAGTTAACTCTTAATGTCCTATACCACCTCATAATCAAGGAAAAAAAATAAGCACTTCCTATGAGTGTTTAGCCATTGAAGTTTCATTGAAATTTGTGGCAATAATAAAAAATAAAAAATGGCCCAGTTCTTTCCGTTTTTTTTTCTTCTTTTTTTTTTTTTTTTTAATCCAATACTGAACATTTATTTTACTGGTTTATTAGCTACCTGAAGTTGGATGTAGTGTATTGTTATACTCAATAGTTATATAGTTCAATTATACAAATAGTATTTCTATTTGTATAAATAGATATCTTCACTGAATATATACATCTATATAGATTCATGGAACAGAACTATATTCTTGGTGTACCAAATATTTAGATTATTGGCATTTTTCTATTAAATTACAAATTTCTTCCGTAGATAAGTTGTTTTTTTTGTCGAGTAAATCTTGTGTAGACTACCATTAGTAAATATCGCAAAAACTCTGCCCTCAACTGTACTATTCAAATATTCAGTAAATACACCACTGCTCACATGGACACACCAGTGTAAGCCAACCAGCAAAAAACCTACATCAACAGCCCTGTACAGATTCTAGATACTGTGTGGAGGACCTGCCAGAAGTGATGACCGATAGCAATGGTTGGCAAAGAGAAAGTCATGCTGTCAGCACGACCTAATGATATGATAATGGATGATGATGATGATGATGATTGATGATAAAGAATGCTCCAAAAGTAATGCCTCTTATTTATATCTATAAAAACTACAACAGACACAGAGGGGGGGGCACACATCATAGTCGATTATGTACTAGACAGTGAGTTTGAACTCCAGTTGCACTATATTATTCACTTTCAGACAAATTAGAAAAGTATACCCCCCTCCCCAGTTATGGGTTGGATAGTACCACTACTATTCTTCTACAAGGATAACTTTGGCATTAAATAGCACAAACAGGAGCACAATAATATTGTTGATAGAGCAAGTTTTCAGCTACAAAATACTATTTTACCATATATCATCATTACCTATGCATTTTCACCAGCAACACATGTTATATATATAAATAATTTTTGGGAGAATATGTGCTTAATTGAAGTCGTACCTAATTTTGAAAGTTAATAATAATTAATTAATTAATTAATTAGGCGGGCATACCTATTAATTAGGTACGACTTCAATTAAGCACATATTCTCCCAAAAATTGTCGGCTGAAAAAAGCCATATCATAAAATACATTGGTTGTGTATCTACTCATCATATAAATATATATAAAAGATAAATATACAGTTATACATGTAGGTTATCTAAATATATAAATATATAACTATATAACTTGTATGCTACTGCACTTGTAAACAGGGAAAAAATGTTATTGGTGGGAAGGTTGAACTTCTACTGCCATACTACCAACATTAACTTCTGATGCTATGAGTATTGTGTGCAGTCTCTTGTTCCTTTCTGGCAAAAATTCATAGCCAATGGGGGGACTATATAAAAAAAAAAATGTTTTTGTAACAGAAAAACTTGCTCTATCTAATGTGCTATTGCTTCCTTGTATCTGTTGTAGATTTCTATAAATGGGAGGCTTTACTTAAGATCATTCCTCATATTAAACTGTTAATGAACCAACTAATAATTTGATTCTCTACAAGAAAGCTATTTCCAACTACACTTCATTAAATAAACAAAAGTTTCATTTCTAATATTATAGTAAATACTGAATATTAATGCCATGATCTCTTATTAATAAATGTCCCTTGTGAATTAATAAATATATTGTATTCTGGGCTACATTCTAACACTTAACTTAAAAAGAAAACAAATGTGTATAGAAACTACATAACAAAAGAATACAGATATGCATACATTAAGAGCTTTTGCATAAAACAATAGTAATTGATTTTAAACATTATTAAATGAAAAATTTCTAGTTTTAGAAGTACAACAATAAGTTGAATAATAAAATCAAGTCTGAAATCTTAAAAGGATTTTTTTTTTTTTAAATTTACATTTGAAAAACAACATAAAATTTGCTATATCAATATCACTATTCACATCACTTAGCATGATAAAAGTTATTCTATTTCTAAAGGTTTGTATGCATAATATTTACACACACCCAACTCATCAGTCATGTATCTTTATTCTATAACAAAAAGAGCCAGGTTTTGTTTTGTTTAGTTCTTTATAATTTTCCTTTTTACTGAAAAAAAAAAAAAAAAAAAAAAAAAAAATCAATGTAGTTTTTGAATCTTATATACAAAAGAAAGAGAAATATATACAATGATTTACTATCTTTTATATAAAATCTCCTGCATTCATGTTTTTTTATTTTTGCATATTGAAAATGTTTTCAATTTTAACCATAATATTCTCTTCAATATAATTGTTTCTTAGGATGCATAATATCCCTGTTTAACTGCATCACCCCAGGTGCAGATAATATATGAAATATACTATAAATAACTGTAATAGATACTATACTATAATTATATATATATATATATATTACCAACCCCTCCGCACGAGCAGGATGTGACACAAGGTCAATTCTTAAGGGAGTTCAACAGGTTTGAATTCAGAGTTTTCCTTCTCCTAGACCGGTTGCCTAACCAAGGTTAAAGAGGCCCAGTCTGCCCTACTATTACCCATAGCTGGGGGAGAATACTTTATATAACTAGTATAGGAGTCATGCTTGGTGTAATGATTAACTTTAGGAAAAAAAATAGGTGTCCAGAATTCAAATTCCTGGATGAAGCTGTTTGCATTTAACTTTGTGCTAATGCCCTTGGAAAAGGCATGAACCCATCTGTTCCCCTACCAGCTATAGGTAAATAGTAGGCAAATTGTGTTTTTTTAGCCTTGGTTAGGATACCAGTCCAGGAGAAGGAAAACTCTGAATTTAAAGCCACCTGTATTCTGCTTTAAAATTGACTTTGTTTAATCTTCCCATGGTAGAGTTGTTTTTAAATTCATTAATTTCCCATTCTTAAAAAGGTTGTACATTTTATCTTCTCTGGAAAACTTGATATTTTTCTTGATACTAGTTCTCTTTATAATGTTCATTTACTGAGTTTAACTTTGTTTAGCATAAGGTCAGACAGAAGTAAAACAAAAACATTGAGAATTCAAAACTCACTAAACAATTGTCTGCTAGTTTACTTCCACTAACCATAAAATCATCCATTTCTAAATATAATAGGCATGCGATTGCATAAAGACCTTAACATCCATTGAGAATTTTCGCAAGTCCATATAAGCCTATAAGGATTTATCAAAAAATGGTTTTTTAAAATGTCTTTTCATTTAAAGTTACCTGTTATTTCTGTAAATCAAAGACTTCTAAAATATGGTTTAATATATATTTAAAACAAAGGCTATCATTTGGTGCAGATTAGGAACATGAATGTGACTTTCCTGCCGGGTGGAATGAGGCGGTTATAGGATGTTAGAGTTTAGTAACACACATTTTACAGCACACATGAGATGGCATAAGAATTATCTATAGGAAATGAACTTGGAGAGTCAAGTTCAAATCCGGATTGAGGTAGTTTCAACTAATTAACCATGTTCAATATTATCCACAGCGGAGGAATTGACACAAAGTCAATTTCTTAAGAATTTAGCAGTTTGAATTCAGTTCTTCTCCCAGCTTGAGGTAGAAGAGTCCAGTCTACCCTACTATTACCCATACTGGAGGGAGTAGTTGAATTCATCCCTTTCGCAGAGTATTAAGCACTTGTGAAATGCAACCAGCCGGTCCAGGATTGACTCATAGCACTGTGTCCATTTCTTACAATGATAATCATTACACCATGGGCAACCTCCAGATATAATATTATAACAATATTTTAAGATTAGTTATCTATTGCAACTTTCTTCAATGAATTCTCTTTAACTGCATTACCTCAAATGCAGCATGTGTACACATGCGAGCAAGCCTAGACAAGCTATCTACATTTCAATGCACTAAAAACCCTTGGGAAAGGTATGAATCCAACTCAGGTAAATAGCAAGGCAACTGGGCTCTTTAACTTTGGTTT
>CM042138.1:88195991-88306663 GCA_023376005.1 Doryteuthis pealeii | reverse complement strand
AGAGAGATTAAAAATAAACTGGTGATATAGCATATCCTTATTATTCCATAGTAGCATACACACGCAGACACATATGCATAACATATAGTTTTGGCATATACTGATTACACATCATTCTTCCTTACTTATTTTCAAAAACTACTAGAAAATAGCTGTAATGAGGTTTTTTTAGAAATTGAATAAGAATTGATATCTTTTTATAGAGCACTTAGTGAAAAAGAGATTAAGAGAGAAATTTTTTTATTGGTAATCTACAATAGAATAAGAACATTTTTTTCTTAATTTTTATTCTGTTATTTATGTGAATTTGCATATATTTATGTAATTTGCATATTTTATCAAGAATGTAAAATAATATTTAAGTCGGCGCCAATTTGCTCAGTCAGGTGAACGAATCCCACCTTGGAACAACAAGGTTCTAGATTCGATAGTTGCCCCCTGTCAACTCGGTGCATGAATGCACAATATGATCTGTATGGTAAAATAGGAAGCTGATGGTAAGTGTGCGTTCCACTTTTAGACGCAAAAACAATCTCTCTGATCTAGTGCTAAGTGAAAAGGGGATAGACTCCCTCTCTAACCGGGTGATAGCGACAATAGGCCACTCTGGCTTACTTTACGTCTTTATTAACTATAACTTATTATTGTGTACTTCATTGTAATAGTTACAAGTTGGGCTTAAGGAATTACTATGCATACAAAATACTACTTTCTAAAGAGATTAAAACGCATAATTGTGACTGTGCAAAAATAAGCTAAGCTTAGTAAACAACAATATTTATTATTACGGTCTTCATCCTGTAAACACATTCTAACATATGTTTGTGTAATAAAGTTTAACCTTGCTGAACCCATGGAAATACATAGTTTACTTAGTATATATCTATTAATAATAGAGATTCGGTTTCTATTTGTCACATTTACATCAAAATTGTCAAATAAACGAACAATAAAGAACAACCTAATGAAATTAATTTTGAAACACTTGTATCATTACTTTAAATGGAAAAAAAATTATTTGTGAATTTGTAATCAAATTTCAAATTACTTTTTTACCCTCGTCCTTTTTTTTCGTAACAAGGTCAAGCTAAAATGTTTACAAATAAATAATACCTATGATGTTGTGTAAAAATTTTTATGTGTACAAATATTCAAAATAATCATTCATTAATAATTAATAATGCACACAACATTTTAATTTGGAATAAGTTTCCATTTCAATAGTTTTTTTTTTTTTTTTTACTCGTTTAATAAATTTGATGATTTTACTTACTTATGATACAAACTCTCTGCACTTGAATTTTAAACACCACGCCCCACGCCTCAGGCAATGAACTTCCCAAAATTAATTTTACACCACCCGGCAAGTGTTTCTTTTTTTTTTTTTTTTTTTTTTTTTGGCTAGTACAAATAATTATTATATGATATACTCAGTTTCCTTTTCTTATACGCAGTTGCGATACTAAGGCTAAAAAAAAACGTCTGCCTACTATTTACCATAGCTGGAAGGGAGAAGCAATGGTTTTCATGCCTTTCCAAAGAGCATAGTACAAAGTGAAATATAAATTGGCTTCTTTTAAATTTGAACTGCTCATCATGTCCATTTCCTAAGATGAATAACTATTACTCACACTACCTCTACAAATCCCTTTATTACGTGAAGTTGTTCAGCTAAGCACCATCCTTCATTTAAATCTTAAATTTTTATAAAATATTAAAATTGCGAACGCAATACAATGCTATAAAAATAAAGACAAAAAGATGTTTTATCTGTCTTATCGATTTCGAAGCTAGAGCTTATCATCAGAGTTTATTTTCAGAAATGACCGTGCTTAATGTTTTTTTATTTGTGTGGTTATAATTTAAATCTTCTTATTTCCTTTTCCTCTCCTCTTTTTCCTTTCTTTCTTCTTCTCCTTCTTTATGAATGAATGGGCGAATAACTAATTCTTAATTTCTCTCTTTTTTTTGTCTTTTTTAAAACGTTTGTTGAGAACAAGCGCTGCATCCGGTAAAATGTTGCCCACATATGTTGCGACCGTGTGGAACATGTCAATAATTTATAAAAACAAAAATGAAACAAATAAATAAAAATTTTAATAAATTTTAATAAATTTTAAGATAAAAAAAGATTTAAGGCTTTAGTTTGGTACTTCATATGGATTGGCACCTGTTAATCTAGAAATAAGATGTAATATTTTGTGCACTTGTTAGGAAATTGAGGAAGCAACAAATGGAATTTATTTGCTTCAGATCAGAGGTGTAGCATATGTACCAGTTTGGAACTCCACAGTCATTTTAAAAACCTATTAGATAATGTAAAAGTTACCAACACTCTTTTAAAACAAACCCCAAAGAACTGCTACACAATTTAAAAGGCTTGCACGAACAACACACACAGCATTCATCATTTTGGTAAGCTGTGTTATTGTGTAGGATTGGTAACGCGACTCAACTGTTACATAATTCATGGGTTCCAATGAATATGTACAATACTGTAGTTAGATATTTGAAACAGAGTTCGTTCGATTCAAATAACGGGGGTCAAGAGAAAAACTACTCTAACTGTTAGGGTTATGAATTATTTGTAATAACTTTTACTTGACCCTTGAAAAACGCTCCAGTAGAAGCACGAGAAAGAAGTTTTAGTTTAGGTTAGCTGCGAGCAGTCACTCGACAAGAAAGGAATGTCTCTCAAGAGTCTCATCTCACCATGGCGGTTGAATTTGGGGCTGGGTTTGTTGTTAATAATTAGACAAAGTTTTGTTAATTCATTAAAAAATAGAGGTGATCAGCACCACAAGAATAGAAACTGACAGTCACCAAGCACTATTGAGTTCATGTCCACGCTACCTATATATATATATTATATTATACATATTATATATATATATAGTTTCTAATATATTTGATTTATAAAACAGCTTAATAGTTTGTATTGCTCACTTTATAATCATTAATAACTACAATTATTTGTCTAATTATTTTTATCGACAGTCAAATTGCGACTTGCTCATTCTTGCCTTCTTCGTTAAGTCACCATTTTTCACATATTAAATATATATATCTCATTATAATAGTATATATATAATAATATATATAAATCAATTGTATATTATGGATTTGGAATCATTTATAAACTTTTATTATTTTAAATAATATTTAATAGCATATATATATATATATATATATATATATATATATACAAATTGTATATTATGGATTTGGACTCATTTATAAACTTTTATATATTTTAATTATATATATATATATATATATATATAATAATCAAATTGTAATATTATGGATATATATATTATATATATATATTTATAAAATCAATGATATTATGAGATTGGACTATATATATATATATATATAATATATATATAATATAATATATATATGCTGATTAATATTATTTAAAATATATAAAGTATAAAATTCAACACTTCTTCAAAATGAATACAAAATATAAAACCCAGACATTTAAATATGTTTTCATTTATTCTATTAATATCTACGGTTAGATTTAAGAGTACAGGATCTACATTTATCCATGATATATGGGAGCAATTTGTTCCAGATAGTTATGCAGATACTGCATTCTAATTCTAGACAATGTTAGAGAAAAGCTACACTGTTCATCATATTGGTTGATTATATGAATAATATTTAATAAATAAAAAATTGTTTATATTTTGAGTACCTAAAAAATGATTTCTTTAGTAATATATTTTTGATATTAGAATAGAATTTTAATATTACCATCTTTCCTATTAAATAGATGTCTAACATAATTTGAATGACTTTGAAGATCAATTGACTTGGTATTATATCTAAATGATGAGGGGTGCACTTATATGATTTCAGCTTAATTACTCGAGAAATCAGGTCATGCCTGAGATGTAAATCAATGCAGACAAAATTTTCTGCATAGATTATACAAGGTGTGTCAAAAAAGGTATAGAGATTTTTTTTGTACTTTTTGACACCTTGTATTCTGAAAAAAAAACAAAAAAAAACGTTCCATCATTAATTTTTTTCAGAATACAAGATTTGTCAAAAAGTACCAAGTTTAAAGCTGTATTTACAAAGATAGAAATGAAGAATGAATGGAATGTTTTTTGTTTTTTTTCAGAATACAAGGTGTGTCAAAAAGTTTTAAAAATCTCGATATTTTTTGACACACTTGTATTTATATACTATACTTATGAAATAAAAGAACAAAAACAAAAGTTCCCAGTTGATAGAGCATAGAATGTGTCGATTGTGTTCCTTGCAGACCCCAACTAAAAAAAAAAAAAAGAAAAAAAAGAAAAAGAAAAAAAACCGGGTCTTCTGAGTATGATACTAACTGAGAGAGAGGAAGATAGGATAGTGAGAGAGAGAGGAAGATGGGATAGGATTGAGAGAGAGAGATGAGAGAGAGGAGGAAGAAGGATAGAGATGAGAGAGAGAGAGAGAGAGAGAGAGAGAGAGAGAGAGAGAGAGGGGAAGATAGGATAGAGATGAGTGAGAGAGAGAGGGGAAGATAGATAGAGATGAGTGAGGCAGGGAGAGGAAATGATAGGATAGAGATGAAGTGATGAGAGGGAGAGGAAGATAGGATAGAGATGAGTGAGAGAGGGAGAGGAAGATAGGATAGAGATGAGTGAGAGAGGGAGAAGGAAGATAGGATAGGAGATGAGTGAGAGAGGGAGAGGAAGATAGGATAGAGATGAGTGAGAGAGGGAGAGGAGATAGGATAGAGAGAGAGGGAGAGGGAGAGGAAGATAGGTAGAGATGAGAGGGAGAGGAAGATAGGATAGAGATGAGTTTGAGAGAGTATCAGCCAGAAAGCGAGAGAGTCTATCCCCTTTTCACTAGTGCCACACCAGGGAGTGTGTCTTGCCTCTAAGGTGAGTGCCACACCTACCATCAGCTTCCCTACCATGCATGAGTTGGTGAGAGCCAGTATCAAACCTGGAACCTTCTGGTTCCAATGTGAATGCTCTATGAACTGCGTTAAACCATGATAAAAAGGCATAAAAAATGTGAGACATTAAAGTTCTTTATAAAGAACAGATCAAAAGAAAGATAAAGACAGTGGATATAGTAGAAAATATTTATGTATTCCTTGTTTTTACATATGAATATGAAACTAATTCATGTTTGTATAACATTTATAGAAAAAAAAATTGATGTGCAGCAAAGATGAGAAGGGCCAGGGGAGAGATTGAGAATATACAGGTAAGAGATAAATAAGAGAAGATACAGAGGCAGCTTTGATATGGATAATCTTAGTTGTCAACACCTGTGGGTCAGGTAGTACAGTATTCATTAGGATAACAATAAACACTTATACATGTTGGGTTATCATCATGGATTGCACAAAGTCCAGAGATATCTATTCTTAATTATTTGGATCAATACTAGCAGAAGGTTTAAAAACGTTCAAATGAACTGATACGTGCACTAATTAGTATCTTAAACTTCAAGTATCTGATGTCTCTAAGATTCACCAATAAAATCAATAGTATTATAACGAGTAGAATTTTGGAGCTGGTTTAGCTCAGTTGGTAGAGTACCCGCCTGGGAACCACAAGGTTCAGATTCAATACCGGCTTTCACCAACTCAGCACATGAGTAGCACAGCTGATGATAGGTGTGGTGCTCCATCTCAGATACAAAACAATCTCCCTGGTCTAGCGCTAGTGAAAAGGGGATAGACTCCCTCGCTGTCCAGCTGATCTGACAATAGGCCACTCTGCTCCTTTACATTTTTACTTACATATGGACTCTCTGAGATGATCATTGATATAAGCAACTCTTTATCTTGAATTTTAATAAATTTTGGATAACTATTCACATTTAAAAGGACATTTCATTTGTTTTTATCAGTTATTTGTCAAAGGTAAGTGGAGGCCCATGGTGTAATGGTTAGAGTCGTAAGAAATGGACACAGTGAGGAAGTTCAAATCCTGGACAAGGCTGTTTGCATTTCACATACCATTGGGAAAGGTATGCATCCAACTATTCTCTCCTCCAAGTATGGGTTAATAGTAGGGCAGATTAGGCTATCAAATGAGTTTAATAAGATTAAAATCAAATCGATTAAATTATTAGACAATCAAATGAAACTACTAAAAGAATAATTCATTAATTCATGATTTCAGGAAAAGGTTTCAGTATGGTTTCTTTGTTTAATGGCACATCAACCTTTGTGGGTTATTTAATGCAGTAGTAGTACTATTTGACTCATAGCTGGGGCAATGAGGGGGTTTATACCTTTCGTAAGGGTATTAGTCTGAAAGTGAACGCAAGAGCATGATTGGAGTTCAAACTCATTTACTACGATGTCAGTCTAGTACGTTACCTACTGTGCACAGTGACTCCTCCTAATTTCAGGAAAATAAATATTTCTCATAAAAGTAATTCTAACTTTCTTCATTGTTTGCATAACTTTCACTTTCATGTTCAACAGCCACCATGATTTGTTGAAAATATTAATTAATTCATTTGTCATTTAACTGAGAGTTTCTCAATGGAGGCTAAGAGATTGGGGGTGGGGGACGTACAAAGCCAAATTTGAAAAATGAAAGGCTACAAGGAGCCAAGAGAGGGACCATAGAAAATTTAGGACCCATAAAATATGTACATGGACTATTTTGTAATTAATGATTATTATTTAGAATAAAGTATTGAACTTATTATTTAGTTAAAATGTTAAATAAATCTAAGCCATTTTGTTAAAATAAATATTTATTTATTGTATTTTTTAAATCTTATCTATGCAAGGCCGTTTTTAGTTTCAATTTTTTAAGATTTAGAACTTCTAATTTATTCTTTAAATCAGGATTTCTCAACGGAGGCCATGAGATTTGGTCGGGGAGCACAAAGAACTCATATTAGGGGTCAGCCCCCCCCCCAATGGAATTTGTCCTTTTTTTTTTTTTTTTTTTTTCAAAACTACTGAAATTGTCTTAACATTTCCTATGGTGGAGTAGGAGGCAGAGGGGAAGGGTAGTAAAAATCTTACAGTGAGTGAAGTATATGGTGGAGAAGGTTGGAAGATAGGAGAGGAAAGGTAGACCAACATCTATCTTTTATGGATATATAAATATCATTTTTGTCTTTCTACACACGAACAATAGGTGCAAGCACATTAATATATAAATATCAATTTAAAAAAAATTTACATTATGAGTGTGATGTACCCATTTATTAGCATTACTTCCAGGTCCACTCTGACCCGGAGTGGTAGTATCTGTTAGGGTCCCATCTATGGGTCAAATAGATCTTTTTAAAAATTATTCATATTCAATAGGACTGTGTAAAAATAAAAAAATAAAAAAAAAACCTTAAGAAACAACTACACAAAAATTTAAAGGACGGGTTAGCTCAGTTGGTAGAGCATTCGACTAGAAACCACAAGGTTCCTAGTTCGATACTGGTCCTCGCCAACTCAGCATATGAGTAGCACAGGGATCTGTGCGGTAAAGTAAGGAGCTGATGGTAGGTGTGGCGCTCCACCTCAGATGCCAAAAAAACAATCTCCTTGGTCTAGCGCTATTGAAAAGGGAATAGACTCCGTCGCTGACTGGCTGATACCGACTTTAGGCCGTCCCGACGACTTTACTTTTTTTTAGACAAAAAATGTAAACACAAATGTACAATGAATGCAATTCCCTAACCTCTAGGCATGAAATAAATTAATGAATTCAAAATTAAATAAACATAAGAGTAAAAAGTAAAGTTGGCAGAGTGGCCTATTGTCGGTATCAGTCGGACAGCAAGGAAGTCTATCCCCTTTTCACTACCATTAAACAACGAGATTGGTTTTTGTGTCTGAGGTGGAGCACCAGACCTACCATCAGCTCCTCACTTTACTGCACAGATCCAAGCTGTGCTACACATGCGCTGTGTTGGCAATGTTAATGATATGTTAATGAAGTACCTCAAGTGGTATAATGGTCAGCAAACTAGGCTAGCTGATCATTATCAGTGAGTCTAATTCTCATTGGTGCTCCATAGTCCTGACCTTGTACCAAACTAAGGTAAGGTTAGTAAATGCTTAGTGATGTGGATTTTTATCTGTAACCTTGAGATTTCTCGACCAACTAAACTATTTTTTTTTTAGTTCTGTGATTATTGAATATAGAGACAATACCAACATTATTGTTTCACACAACCAAAGCTTTTAGAAAAGATTAAAACAAAGCAGAACAAATGATGTCTTCATTTTTATTATTTATTCAATAGAAATTACATTTCAGCACCAAACTGAATTCCCACTTAAGAAAGACTTGAAGAAAACCTAGTTAGCATTGCAGAATGGTTATAAAGAATTAATTGGAAAACTGACGAGATGCAGGTGGTTAAGAGAGTTGTTAGTCTTCTTCACCTGTCGAAGATAATAACTGGTCACTAGGCAACCTGAAAAGTGTCTGCATCTTAGAAGTTGAAAACTAGCACAGACCACAGTGTTTACAATAAACAAAATGGTGGCAAAACTGAAAACAGACTGCCTTAAACATGACTCAAGAGGGCTGCTCATCTAAAAATCATTTCTCTTCTATTGTCAGAGGCAAGTGATTAGTTTTTTTTTATCTTATTCTATTTTATTTCTGGTTCTTTATTATTTTTATTTACAAATAGGATTGCCTTAACCATCCCCTTTTTTCATCTGTTGAGTGAAGAGAAAGAATTCTTTTTTCTAACTTTTATATATGTTTCTAATTTTATATGAATGCTTTTTTCTTAACTCTTAACTTTCTTTTCTTGTAAGTAAATAAACATTTATACAGGCTGGTTGTACACATTTCACTTAAGTAGAGATAAATTCTAATACAAGAAAATGCACTACTAACTTCCTTTACCAGTCATATATATATATATATATATATATATATATATATATATAAAATGTTGTTCTGGTTCCAACGGGAGAAATTCAATATTTTTTTAAAAAAAAAAAAAAAAAGAAGGCCACAAATGTATTTTGTTCTCAGAAAAAAAAAATTTTTTTTTTTCTTCTTTACAACAAAAAGAATTAAAAAAAAATTTTTTTAAAAATTCTTTTTGTTTTCAAAAGAATTAAAAAAAAAGAATTAAAAAATAAAAATTTTTTTGTTGTAAAAAAAAAAAAAAAAAGAAAAAAATTTTTTTTCTGAGAACAAAATACATTTTGCGGACCTTTTTTTTAAAAATATATATATATATATATATATATATATATATATATATATATATATATATATGCAATGATGCTGATAGCTTTTTGATTTAGTGCATCCTGGGATGCACATATTTGCTTTGAATGAGTCTTCAGGAAAATTAATGGGTCTCAACAAAAGTTTCTTAATAGATTGTAAGGTTTTTTTTATTTATGATCTGGGAAAACAACTAAAGCTGTTTAACTCCTACCTTGTAAACTATCCTGTGTAATTCATCTCTAAGAAACTATTAAAATGTATTTCCAATTAGCCTGAAATGGTGAGGGAAGAAAAAAGAAAGATACTGTGATACAGGATAGGATTTTACTGTGTCCTTTTAGATTCTTGTGCGTCAGGGACACAGGACACATACCTATTTAGAATTCATGTTTTTTTTGTTTTTTTTTGTTTTGTTCACAACTTTGACAATAATATTTTAAAAAGTATTTTGTGAATGGTTTAAATGATTTTTTTCTAAAACTTTTTCGTATGTAAGACAACTTTAAATTCAGTTTTTAATTGCTTGTTGAGTGAGAAATAAAATGTAACATTGTAATTTCTTTTTTGAGCAACAATAGTAACAAAGAACCCAACTAAACATTATATTTTGCGTTTTAATTAAAATTTCGTTATTCTTCTTTCAAAAACATTTTGAGTTTCAGATTAAAAACAGATATATTTAATTATATTTCATTCTAAGAAATATGAAAAGAATAGTATGTGGGTATCCACTTTTTCTTATATCCTGTTTTTTTTTTTTTTTTTCGTGCGTAAGACAATTTTAAATTCAGTTTTTGTAATTGCTAATAACTAAACATTAACTTATTTGTAGGTAGAATATTTTGCATATTAATTCAAATTTCATTATTTTATGAATAGTTTTTTTTTTTTTTTAAAGTTTTGAGTTTTGCTGATTAAAAATGGATATATTTTTATTCTAAGAAATATGAAAATATTCGTAAAAAATATTGATAAAAGGTTTCCCTTTTTCTTTTTTACATTTAAAAAGATACACTTGGTTTGAAAAGTTGATTTTTTTAGTTCTCAAAAAAAAAAAAAAAAAAAAAAGAAAAAATTAACAGTTCGTACTAAATGACAAAACTATCGCATTCAACAATGTTGACTTTTTAGTGGAAATAGAGCGGACATTTTGCATGACTGTTGAAATAAGCAGCAGGCAAGCTGCTGCTGAGATAATAGCATATACAGACAGTTCGCATATTGGTTGATTTTGGTCTAATTAAATAATTACATCCTTTAATCAATAAAGATCAATAACCAAATTTGGCGTGTTTCTTAGTTAGAAGGGTATTAATGTGTATGCAAGATTTCGAATTTGAGTGACCTCCCGTTTTGGAGTTATACGTTGACACGTACATACCAAACTTCCTTTTTATATATATATATATATATATATATAGTCTTTACAATATACATATCCCCGAAGATGGTCCAAGATAGGATCGAAAGTACTCAGGACAACTTCGAGATTATATATATATAAGCTGCTGTATCTGTCTATTTTCTTGCCTAAGACTGGGTTTTACATAAACTGTGTCTTGAAAACAACCATTTCTTCTCATCTCAAACAAGTTTCTGAGTAACCTGTTAGTGTTAGATAGCTCGTCAAAGGTCACAATTTTTATATCTGTCCAGAATAGACCACTGAGGAAATGTCTACAGTAATGTACAAAAAGGCAACTTTGAATGACTTTCAATATAGCAATTTCTTCAGTGACCTATTTTGGACAAGTACTCACTTTTTCCTTAATAGAGTTCCCTAATTTGCATATTTCACCTTAAAAATAACAATTGCTAAGGAAAAAAAATAAATAAATAAATAAACAGGGTATAATAAAAAAAAGACTGAAAATTATCAACTGTGTTAAATTATCCATTCAATCTTTATTTTTTAATCACCTGTTTTCTTCTTTTCTTTAAAAAAAAAGTGATTGTTGATAGATTTTATAATTATTCTTGACTGCAATCATGTATAATACTTTGACATTTTTGCAAACTAGCGATGTTAACCGTATTATAAATTGAATCACTCACCTAAAAAATAAAATACAAATAAATGTTCTGAAAAACGTCTACTTCTATATATATATATATATATATATATATATATATATATATATCATCTGAATCCACGGAAGGACGTCCTTTCTATGTCATATTTGCATCAAACTTTGTGAATCTGCAGCAGGTTTGATGAGCCATTTGAGGGCTCATGCAAGGAAGGGTTCTGGTAGTGGAGTTATGGGATTGTGAGGGACAGCAATGATATGTAAAGATTATGCTATTGCTATATATATATATATATATATATATATATATATATATATATATATATATATTGCTCTGTGTGAAATATTATAATTGTCATGCATTGAGCTCTCCTGAGGACTTGAAAGAATATTCCTATATATCTGTGTGTGTGTGTGTGTATATATATATACACACACACAAAAAAAAAGTTTTGGCCCAACCAACAGGAGATGGTTTGGTTCATGTGTTTAATGGCACATCAATCCCTTATAGGTTATTCAATGCCAAAATCTGATTAATTTGTAAATGTTTGATTATAATCATAACTATTTATATTTTCAACATCCTATTGTAATCATTTTCTTTAATTGCACTTTTTAATTTTTTTTTTTATTTGTCTATAATAATTTGTCTACACACATTTACATGTATTCCTATCTAATACTAATAATTTATGCAAAATTATATAGTTTCAAGTAACTATCTAATAATAATAATAATAATCATTTGTTTGCACAGTTATATAGTATCAAGTATTTCTATACTTGATACTATTTAATTTTCAAAATAAATCTATTTGACCCATAGATGGGACTATAAAAAATACTACCACTCCAAGTCAGAGAGAATGGCAATGAAAAGATAATCTACACTCTCCAGACCTCCAAAACTGGAGACTCACCAGTGTTATACATAATGCACCCCATTTTTGTGGGTGCGCTTAAGGGCCGGTTTAGCTTAGTCGGTAGAGCGTTTGGCTAGAAACCACAAGGTTCTTAGTTCGATACCGGCCATTGCCAACTCAGTATACGAGTAGCACAGGGATCTGTGCGGTAAAGTAAGGAGCTGATGGTAGGTGTGGCGCTCCACCTCAAAAACAATCTCCTTGGTCTAGCACTAGTGAAAAGGGGATAGACTCCCTCGCTGATTGGCTGATACCGACTTTAAGCCACCCTGACGACTTTACTTATTCCTCTCTATTCTTAGTATATTCTAAGCCCCACTGACAGGGCTAGCCAAGAAGGAAATTACCTATTTTTATAGCTTTTATTAAATCTCGTATGGAAAGGTAAAAGAAACTTGATTTGGTTTTGGTTTGGTTTGTTTTAAGGCATATCAACCTCAGTGGGTCATTTAATGCCGATAAAATTTTGAAATAAATCAATTCTTAATGGATAATACAATTTTGTTTATAAACTCATGTTTTTCTATTTAACCCATAGATGGGTAAAAGAAACTTGAGAAATAATGTGTCATTGATTGATTTTAATGGCATGTCAACCTGTCTAGAGTTATTTTATGTCTAGAGGTTAGGGAATTGCATTCATATTTACATTTTTTGTGTAGCATTTTAAGAGTTTGTTATTTTTTTTTTTTTCACATAGTGAATACAAATGATTTTTAAACAGGTTTATTTGACCCATAGATGAAACCCTAACAGGTACTACCACTCTAGGTCAGAGTAGATCAGGAGTAATGGCAATGAAGGGCCTACTCAATACTCCGCAGTTTAGTGCCATACCCAGAACATAAATGATGCGTCAAGGTTTGGTTGTTTTGTTTTATGGCATATCAACCAGTTTTGTGTCATTTTTAATGTTGAATCAAATCATTTTGATAAACAAAGGACTTGGGTTGCTTACAGAATAATGTATCAAGGCTGGTTGGTTGGATTTTACAGCATGTCAACCGTTTTGTTTTATTCTTCTTGTTGGTATTCAATTTGTATAACACATTTTTTAAACTCATTTTTTTAAAATCATAGATGGGACCCTAACAGGTACTACGACTCTGGGTTAGGGTGGACCTGGGAGTAATGGTGATAAAAGAGTACTTCACACATCCCAGAGCTCCAGAATTGGAACTTCACCACTAGATACACTTTGTCATACCCAGGACATTAAGATCCTCAGCCACTGCCTTCTAGCACATACATGATAAAAAAAGGTTGGTGATTTGCCATAAAAGCAATAAGGTTGGGACAATCATATAGGTGCTAGGGCTTGACATGACCAGCCGATTAATCAGAGGAGGCATCTCTTACTGCCTGTCTAGCCCAAGTAAAGGTAAGTGGAGTGTTGCAGGTCATGGACTGCTCAGCCACCAGGATTCCTTCTTTAAGCATCACAGGTCGACACCCACGGCCAACAGGTATCGCAATTAAGGGGGAGGGGTCTTGCCCTCTACAGGTGCAGTTGGCATATTCTACAGCCCTAGCTGACAGGGAGGAATAATGTGTCAAGTGTGTTCAAATGCAGGATAATTATATGAAACAGGATGCATATTTCTTGGCTGTAGGACATTCCTTTCTTAGTTGGGCCCAGAACTTATCAACAGTCTGTAAATATACTAAAACAAATGTCCCAGAAATTTCTTTCTACAGAAATTAATGTTAGTAATATAGTTATTTACTAAGTGTAGCTTAGTTGCTGCACAAGGCCAAAAGTATGGGGCACCCAGTGAGAATCGAACTCACTAACAATGAGTATTATTTGGATTATTCAGACTATTGTCCTCATCTTCATTGTCATCTGTACAACGTCTTGGCTTTTGTGTCCTCCGGCCTTCTTCAGGTATTTCTTGTCGGACTCAGGAACTTTCTGGGACTCTGACAAGAAATACCTGAAATGTTGTACTGATGGCAATGGAGATGAGGTCAATAGTCCAAATAATCCAAATAATACTAATTATCAAGCCTCATCTCAAAGATTCAGAGAAATCACTAACAATGGTTTGCTAATCTAGCTTGCTAAACATTACACAACATCAGGTGCTCAAGTAATGTTAGTAATATGGTCATATTTTGAAGAGTAATTTTTATATCAATTTGAGTTGATAACAAAAGAAGAAAAAAAAAGAATAAAAATGAATTAAAAAAAAGATGCTGTCAAGATGCATATGGCAGTTACAAACATGTAAACAATCATTTTGGTCTTTTTATCCGATAATTCCCAGCTTAGAGCAAACACCTAAAAACAATCTGTTTTTAACAATCTACATCAAGAATGTTAGCAATTCTTGATAGGGTTAATCATGGCTCATGTAGTAAACATGATCAATATGGTTATTTTATCAAAAAAAAAAGGGGGGGGGGATGGTATAGCTCAGTAAGTAGAGCGTCCGACTAGGAACCACTAGGTTCCTGGTTTGATACTGGACCTCGCCAACTCAGTGTATGAGTAGCAGAGGGATCTTTGCAGTAAAGTGAGGGGCTGATGGTAGATGTGGTGCTCCACCTCAGATGCTAAAATGGTCTCCTTGGTCTAGCGCTTGTGAAAAAGAGATAGACTCCCTCGCTATTAGGCCGTTCTGACAACGACTTAGAGCAAACACTTAAAAACAATCCGTTTTTAACAATCTACATCAAGAATGTTAGCAATTCTTGATAGGATTAGTCATGGCTCATACAGTAAACACAACGATTGTTCGATATGGTTATTTTGGTACAAAAAAAAAAAAAATAAAATAAAATAACAAAAATTAAAAATTAAAAAAACAAAACAACAAAGACCATTAAAATGATATCTGGACTTGAAGAAAGTCTCTCACTCACTTCATTGTTCGCAATTGTTAGTCTTATAAAATCTGTGATATCTAAAAATGTCACAATTTAAACTTTGATAATTTGAGTGGACACATAAAAGGAATACAAGAACTTAGACTTGCGTTCGCTTCTCTTAAATATATCAAAGTCATTATTGCATAAGAGATAAAAGGTTATGCACGCATATGTACACACACATATATATATATATATATATATATGCACAGTGCTAACCAATAGAAATGTGTAATGCAGAGATTTAGTGGAAAGAAAAGATGATCACTTTGTAACCTAGCAACCTCAGAACTAAAATGGAAGA
Organism: Doryteuthis pealeii; assembly: GCA_023376005.1. Taxonomy (NCBI): domain Eukaryota; kingdom Metazoa; phylum Mollusca; class Cephalopoda; order Myopsida; family Loliginidae; genus Doryteuthis; species Doryteuthis pealeii. The sequence goes on along the minus strand of CM042138.1, from coordinate 88,291,332 downwards.
GTTACCATCTTGTGGTATGATTACATTTCTTATTATATAATTGATTTACCACCAAGCACTCATTGAAATAATATGGACTCTGAGATTTATTTGTCTATTGAAAAATGATGGTGTTCCTCTCTAGCCAAAACACAGAATATATTTGCTGTTTCTTTTTTTTTTTTTTATCTTATTGTAAAAAGGAGAAGAGAAAAAGTTGCATTTCAAGAAGACCTGGTCTATTTTCTCACCTTTTGAAAATGTTTACATTGAATTTCTTTGTGTGTCAAGACCATTCTAAATTCTTGATATAATTTGATGATCTTTAAAATTAGTGTGCATTAAGCATAAAAAAAAATAAAAATAAAAATAAAAAGGAATCTTAGAGGAGAAGAAGAATAACAACAAACACGAGAAAAAATCTGTAGGGTTTTTAAAGCCAGATTAGTTACTCTAGGCCTTCTTGGAAATCTTATAGTCAAACAGACATTATTATTGATAAATGTGTGATTTAAAGTGACACATGTACACTTGCATTCTATAAAAAATAACTGGTAATTTATCAATAAAGTGATTTAAGAGGCAATAATAAGAAAGAAAGGGCGGAAAAAAAGCTTCAAGTGAAATGAAATAAAGGAATAAAAAATGTCTTAATTGGTTTCCTTTTACAATGACAATACTAATAAATAAATAAATAGAGAGAAAGAGAGAGAGCGAAAGAAAGAAAGAGAAGAGAGAAAGAGAGAAAGAAAGAGAGAGGGAGAGAGATAGAAGGAAAGAAGAGAAGAGAGAGAAGAGAAGAAGAGAGAGAAAGAGAGAGAGAGAGAGAAAGAGGAGAGAAAAGAGAGAAGAGAGAGAGAAAAAGAGAGAAGAGAGAGAGAAAAGAGAAGAGAGAAAGAGAGAAAAAGAGAGAGAAGAAGAGAGAGAGAGAGAGAGAAAAGGAGAGAGAGAGAGAAAAGAGGAGAGAAAAAGAGAGAAGAAAGAGAGAGAGAAAAAAGAGAGAGAGAAAGAGAGAGAAAAAAAAGAGAGAGAGAAAAGAGAGAGAGAAAAAAGAGAGAGAGGAGAGAGAGAGAGAAAGAGAGAGAGAAAAAAAGAGAGAAAAGAGAGAGATAGAGATAGATAGAGATAGAAGAAAAGAGAAAGAGAAAGAATAAGGAAATTGGATAATTCTAGCATCTATCTAAAATAAGAGGAAAATAAGGGAGATGAAAGTATTGCTAGTACACAAAGGTTGGTAAAAAATAATTATACTTTTATATATTTGGATTATTCAGACTATTGTCCTCATTTTTATTGTTATCTGTACAACGTTTCGACCATTGTGCACTCTGGCCTTCTTCAAAAAATATATAAAAAAATATACATCAATCTGCTCTGTGCAGATTCTGGATGCTGCGTGCAGGACCTCTCAGGAGAGAAGGCATGAAATACTTGTCTTGATTAGTGAAGTTTTACAGTTTCAAAATTTTGCAGCTGGCATAGCCCGCATTGTTACTAGATGTCATAATCAGTCTCACAATTTGATCCAACTGAGCTGGACTTTAATAGACATTTTTAATCAATAGGATACTAATTAAGATTGAATAAAAATCACTGAGAATATGACATAAATAACTAAGGGAATTGTGACATCAGTAGTGACAGTTTTAGTTACAGACAGTCATAATCAGACTCACAATTTGATCTAACTCAGCTAGACTTTAATATAGGCATTGTGAATCAATAGGATGCTAATTAAGATTGAATGATAATTCATTGAGAATAAGACGTAAATAACTAAGGGAATTGTGACGTCAGTTTTGGTTACAGACAGACATAATTTCCATTATAATAAGATTTACAGATCATTTTATAATCCTCTGTCCTTGTTTGGGGGGGTTAGAATTAAATCACTATTTTGCATTATTAATGTCTTGGGTATTCCTCAAAGCATCTATTTATACATTCCATTAAACAAAATGAAAATACACTGATGGAAAAATGTAACAACAGAATATGTGTTTCAATTTACTCAAGATTAAACATACAGGTAATACGAATAGAGTGCAATAGACAATCACATATACAGATCAATAGACACACAGGTTTGAAAATAAGAGGTGTATCAATAATACTCAGACCCCATATTAATACACTGTGTATCGTTCTTGGACATTAACACAGTCCTATACTCTCACATGCACATGATCATATAAATGGCAAATACCAATCTGTGATGCATTATTCCACCAAAGGCTGGGAAAATTTTATCAGAATATCTACTGGCCCTTGGCGCATACTATCTGTACTAGGTAAAAATTGGTTTTGTTCTTCAGGGCATTACACTTTTATTTACTATCAGTATATTAATATTATATATATAATATTATATTATATATATATTATGTGTTGTGTGTGAGTTTGTGTTGTGTGTGTTGTGTTGTGTGATTTGTGTATTGTGTTGTGTGTAACGTATATTTTTTATGGTGCGTGTGTGTTTTGTGGTGTATACGTATATATTTTAAATATGTGTGTTAATATATAATATATCTTATATTTGTGTGATTACATATATTTTTATATTGGTGTGTGTGTGCTTTTATATACTATATATATATTATACCACACATACGTGTGTGTGTGTTTATAAATATATATATAAACATACATACATTACAATGTTGTGGTGTATGTATAGTATATATATAATAATATATACATACAATATGTATATATATATTATTTATATTATTACATAATACTTACACTGTGTAGTGTGTGATGTAATATATATATATATATATAATATATATATATATATTATAATATATATATTATAATATATATATATATATATATATATTTATATTATTAAAGAGCGCGTGTGTAATGGATCAAAGTCATGGGAAATGGAATATCGCCTAGAATCATAATCCTACGTGGTAAACATGCATTTACTTAGCATGGCTTAATATTTAAAATGAATCTAATCCTCGCTATGGGTAAATAAGTTAGACTGGGCTCTTTAAATGGTCATTTGATTAGGCAAATAGGAAAGGAAATCTGAATTTAATTGTTAAAATATTAAGAAATTGAATTTGTGTCACATCCTCTCGTGTGAGGGTTGTGTGTGTGTGTGTGTGTGTGATAAGTTAAATATATATATATATATATATATATATATATATATATTCTTAGTACAAAATAATATTGATAATATAGTGTGCTATGTTTATGAGTAAGTAGTGCTAAATATCATGCATAGAGCATTTATATCTTAGAGTAGCGTGGACATGAGGTCAACAGTGCTTGGTTACTGACAGTTTCTCAACAATGCAATTTTTAAACCAAGCACTTGGTTTGAAAATCACATAGACAAAAACTGTCAGTAACCAAGAGCAATTTACTTCATGTCCGCAACACCCTAATTTATATATATATATATGAAATTTAACATTTTGAAAAAACAATTGATGTTTGTTATTGTTTTTTCAAAATGCTAAATTTCATACTCTCGGATTAATTTCCATCTATTTTTCATATATATATATATATATATATATATATATATCAGACACAAAACTGCAAAGTTTGTGTTACAATGCCTCTTTGAGTCATAGGTCTTAGGTTTATTTCTTCAAACAGACCGTCAAAGTCGTTAAAACCATTATTTACTATAGAAAAAGTAACATGTTCCATAAAGATATTTCCTTTTCAAACTCAAATTGAAATGTACACTAAAAACACATGAAATGATAAATGTTCATATATTAAAATTTTGAAGAACTTATATTTTATTGAAATGACAGTGACAAGAATTACACTTCAAAATATAAATATTGTGAAAATGTTTGTATAATCTTCAGGTATATCCAAATTTAGACTTCTGACAGTCAACAATTAGCAAGATCTTGATATTTCATTTTGTTTTTTAGATTCTTAAAAATTGTCTGATTTTTGGCCACTTCCCACTGGGTTGGCCCTCAATGTAAAACTTTGAGATTTGACTTTTAACTTAGCCTATAATACACTCAGGGATAGCCCACTGGCTTCAAGTTAAGTTTCTTATTTCATCATCTTGAAAAAAAAAAAAAAAAAAAAAAAAATCATGTCTAAAAATCATCTGTGATTTTCTTAGGGAAAAAACCCAGGTAAAACAAGTTCCATGTGATTTTTGAAAAGCTAGAATGATCCTCTTTATTCCCTAAACAAAACCTTTACTTAAATGCCGTCTTCAGGGGTTAAGATTGATCTTATAATGTGTAAAATTTTTCCATAATTTATGATGTCAGCATTACATCATAATCTTTTCATACAGCCTAAACTACAATTTAATTCATTATCTATAAGACGTTTTTGGCCAAAAAAGGCTGTAGCTATTATACTCTTTTTTCAAAATTCATTCCCACAATTTGGTAAAAAATGTCGGGTAATGATGATACACTTCCAAGTTTGTACCTATATAGTATGCCCTGGTCTTATGATTAAAATGCATTTAGTTAGAAAGAATCAGAGTTGACTAGGACTTGGGGAAGAGGTGCTGGGTCCTTGCCAGCACCTATATATATATATATATATATATATATATATATATATATAGGCCCTGGCAAGGACCCAGCACCTCTTTCCCAAGTCCTAGTCAACTCTGATTCTTTCTAACTAAAGGCATATATATATATATATATATGCACAATTAAAGGAGGTGGTTTATCTAAAAAAGGAAACAAATGACATTCAATAAAGCAGTTTTAAAAAAATCATGTTTAAAATGAGTTTGGACTTTTGATAAGCAATCATTTTTCTGAAGATGCCTATTTTTTTTACTGTTATCCGTAACCAAAAGAAAAGAAGAAGAAAAAACGAAAAGAAAGAAAAGAAAGAAGAAAAAAACGAAAAGAAAGAAAACAAGAAAGAAAAACTCAATTCATTATATAAACAAAAAGAAATCAACAACATTTTTCTGGAAAGAAAGAGAAAGCAAAAAAAAAAAAAAATAATAGAATAATAAATAAATGAATAATAGAGATAAGCTTTTATAATCAAAAGGCAAAATGAACATATCATATAATTTAGTAATGATATCAGTGCTGTTATGATTAGTGACTTGTAAATTTGTTCTGTGCAGAAATACAATCATAACAATTACTAGTAAACAATATGAATAGGAACTATAAGTCTCAGTTGTAGTATAATACATTTTCAAATTATGGAGGTGTGTGTGTGGCGCGATGGTTATTTTGTAGGAAATGGATTTGGTGAACCAAGTTCAAATCTTGGACGAGGCTGTTTGCATTTCATGTTGCACTAATGCCCTTGGGAAAGGTATGAATCTCTTTTTATAGGTAAATATGATTAATTGATTTTAACTGCATGTCAACTTGTCTAGGATCATTTTATGCTTAGAGGTTAGGGAATTGCATTCATTGTATGTCCATATTTACATTTTTTGTGTAATTGTTTTTTTAAGAGTTTTTTTTCTTTGTCTAATCGATACAAATAATTTTTAAAACAGATTTATTTGACCCATAGATGGGATCCCAACAAGTATAACCTGGGAGTAATGGCAATGAAGGTGTACTCCACAAGAGAGGTCTCACCATCAGATGCAATTTAGTGTCATACCCGGACATTGGGTAAATACTAGGGCAGATTGGGCTCTTTAGCCTTGCTATGACAACTGGCCTAGAAGAAAAAAAACCTTGAATTCAAATGACTGTAATTGCTCAGAAATTGACCTTGTGCCATGTCCTACCCACGCAGAAGGATTAAGTAAATACAACCTCTTTAAAAGGTATACACATAAACTCTAACAAAAATCATTGTAACAGTTTCATTCATCTATTGTTCAACTTATAAGTTTTTTTATTAGATTTTTATAGATTGTAAAGACATTTATCTTTTATAGTGTACCTATCGGTAATATAACAATAAATGCTTCCTATTTACTTAGCGCATTTGCCGGCATATAAGATGTATTATTTATAAAAAGGTATTTGGAGAAGTAACACCAACTGCAAATTATCCAAGACCTATAGCTGTCCATTTTGAATGTAGGTAGACAGCCCTCCAGTCATAATACTAGTTCACCGGACACTTTGTAATATTTGCACAATTTTTTTGTTTATTTAAACGTGTGTCTTATATGCTGGCAAATATGTTAGCAAAGACCAACACACAAGTATAATATTGGACAAAAAAAAAAAAAAAGAAAAAAAAACAGTGAAACTTAACCACTTTTTATTATTGCTACAAATTTCAATGAAACTTCAATGGTTTAGACAAATATAGGAAGTGATTATTTTCCTTGATTTTGTTATTAAAGTTTCCTCAATTGTAGCAAAAATTTATATTTCTAAAGAGAACATTCTCAGAAATACCAAAAAGAAAAAGGAAATTTCTGATAATTTTTCTTTTAGAAAATTATGACATTTCACTACAGCTATAATCAACAATAATCAAGAAAAATAATCACTTCCTATGTGTATCCAAACCTTTGAAGTTCCATTGAATTTTGTGGGAATATAAAAGATGTCTGTTTTTTTTTTAAATCCAATATCACATGTGTAAACCAAAATAAGGTGAACTTGATTAAATATTTTGTATACATATTTACCAACCCCTCCACATGATTAGGATGTGACACAAGGTCAATTTCTTAAGCAGAGTTTTAACAGGTTTGAATTCAAGGTTTTCCTTGTCCTGGATTGGTTGCTTAACCAAGGTTGAAAAGCCTAGTCTGTCCTATTTACCCATAGTTGGAGGGAGAATAGTTGGAGTCATACCTCTTCCAAGAGTAATAGCACTATGTGAAATGCAAACAGCCTTGTCCAGGATTTGAATTTGTCTCACAGTGTTTATTTCCTAGGACGGTAACCATTACACCACTCGCATCCACTTGAATATTTTGTATTAGATATTCTATAATTCAATTCATTTAAGACATCCAATCAAAGTCTTACAGTCAGTTATTCCCATAATCTGTAACAAGTGTTTAATTTTTAATTTTAAAAAAAATTCTGTCTTGTAGAATAAAAATTGACAAATCTTGATGCATATACTTGCCTAAATGTTATAATAATAACAAAAAAAATGAAAAAAAATAAAACAAAAGCCCACAACGATAAGGTTTTATTTGTAATAAATCCTCATGCTTATAAATAAAGATGTATTGGGTGGGTCGTTGTTTTCTTGTATTATTAAAAATCAGAGCTTATTCCACTGTTAAAGTAAAGACAAGTGACATCTTAAGCGCAAGTTGTCAGTTGTCATAAAACATTAGTTGAATGTGCAACCAATATTCATCACTACTAAGCAGCTGTTCAACAAAGAGGTCATTTTATATAAGAACGTCTTTTCTAGTAAAATGTATGCACGTGCACGTGGGTAAATGCATAGGTGGAATCAAAAGTTTACGTGAGTACCTAAATTCATGGCAACCCTTTGACATTTCATGCATACTTTCTATAACTAAATACATTTTATAAACCAAAGTCAGTTCTACAGGGAATGCATAAGTAACGCCCTTTGTTTAAAATTAATTAAACAAAGGGCGTTACTTATGCCGCACCCTGTATTTTAATTAATTTCTGAAAGGGACCTGAAGAAAGTCCATGGTTATAGGAAAGTGCATATAATTTATCTATTTGCATATGTTTAGGATCAGACCTAATGAAAAATATATAGAGTTTACTCCCTTAACCAACAGGGACAGTTGCCTACTGACAGGTTGCATTGTGGAGCTAGGACCGGAATGACCTTCTGCCATGGCACACAAGATAGAGCTGGTTAAACACAAGTTGAGCTCTTAAGTCCTGTTTGGGTAGAAGCATTTTACTAACCCTGTGTTAAATAAAACCTTGTTAATTTCAACAACCTGGTCTTGCATTTTCATTCAGAGCTCTGTATTTTATTTCTCTCTCTCACTTGTGTATGACCAGCTATCTTGTGTGCCATGGCAGAGGGTCATTTCCGGTCCTAGCTCCCACAATGACCTGTCTCAGGAGGCAACTGTCCCCTGTTGGTTAAGGGGAGTAACTCTATATATTTTTCATTAGGTCTGATCCTAACATATGCAAATAGATAAATTATATGCACTTTCTATAACCATGGACTTTCTTCAGGTCCCTTTCAGAAATTAATTAAAATACAGGGTGCGGCATAAGTAACGCCCTTTGTTTAATTAATTAAACAAAGGGTTACTTATGCCATACCCTGTAGAACTGATTTTTGTTTATAAAATGTATTTGTTATAAAAGTATGCATGAAATGTCAAAGGGTTGCCATGAATTTAGGTACTCACAGTAAACTTTTGATTCCACTGCATTTACCCACGTGCACGTGCATACATTTTACTAGAAAAGACGTTCTTATATAAATGACCTCTTTTGTTGAACAGCTGCTTAGTAGTGATGAATATTGGTTGCACATTCAACTAATGTTTATGACAACTGACAACTTGCGCTTAAGATGTCACTTGTCTTTACTTTAACAGTGGAATAAGCTCTGATTTTTAATAATACAAGAAAACAACGACCACCCAATACATCTTCATATTTATAAGCATGAGGATTTATTACAATAAAACCTTATCGTTGTGGGCTTTTTTTTATTTCTTTTTTCTTTTTTTGTTATTATCATAACATTTAGGCAAGTATATGCATTAAGATTTGTCAATTTTATTCTACAAGATAGAATTTTTTTTAAATTAAAAATTAAACACTTGTTACAGATTATGGGAATAACTTACTGTAAGACTTTGATTGGATGTCTTAAATGAATTGAATTATAGAATATCTATACAAAATATTCAAGTGGATGCGAGTGGTGTAATGGTTACCATCCTAGGAAATAAACACTGTGAGACAAATTCAAATCCTGGACAAGGCTGTTTGCATTTCACATAGTGCTATTACTCTTGGAAGAGGTATGACTCCAACTATTCTCCCTCCAGCTATGGGTAAATAGGACAGACTAGGCTTTTCAACCTTGGTTAAACAACCAGTCCAGGTCAAGGAAAACCTTGAATTCAAACCTGTTAAAAACTCTGCTTAAGAAATTTACCTTGTGTCACATCCTAATCATGTGGAGGGGTTGGTAAATATGTATACAAAATATTTAATCAAGTTCACCTTATTTTGGTTTACACATGTGATATTGGGATTTTTAAAAAAAACAGACATCTTTTATATTCCCACAAAATTCAATGGAACTTCAAAGGTTTAGATACACATAGGAAGTGATTATTTTTCTTGATTATTGTTGATTATAGCTGTAGTGAAATGTCATAATTTTCTAAAGAAAAATTATCAGAAATTTCCTTTTTCTTTTTGGTATTTCTGAGAATGTTCTCTTTAGAAAATATAAATTTTTGCTACAATTGAGGAAACTTTAATAACAATAATTAAGGAAAATAATCACTTCCTATATTTGTCTAAACCATTGAAGTTTCATTGAAATTTGTAGCAATAATAAAAAGTGGTTAAGTTTCACTGTTTTTTTTTTTTCTTTTTTTTTTTTTTTTGTCCAATATTATACTTGTGTGTTGGTCTTTGCTAACATATTTGCCAGCATATAAGACACACGTTTAAATAAACAAAAAAATCATGCAAATATTACAAGTGTCCGGTGAACTAGTATTATGATGGAGGGCTGTCTACTACATTCAAAATGGACAGCTATAGGTCTTGGATAATTTGCAGTTGGTGTTACTTCTCCAAATACCTTTTTATAAATAATACATCTTATATGCCGGCAAATGCGCTAAGTAAATAGGAAGCATTTATTGTTATATTTACCGATAGGTACACTATAAAGATAAATGTCTTTACAATCTATAAAAATCTAATAAAAAAACTTATAAGTTTGAACAATAGATGAATGAAACTATTCACATTGATTTTTGTTAGAGTTTATGTGTATACCTTTTAAAGAGGTTGTATTTACTTAATCCTTCTGCCGTGGGTAGGACATGGCACAAGGTCAATTTCTCAGCAATACAGGTCATTTGAATTCAAGGTTTTTTTTTCTTCTAGGCCAGTTGTCATAGCAAGGCTAAAGAGCCCAATCTGCCCTAGTATTTACCCAATGTCCTGGGTATGACACTAAATTGCATCTGATGGTGAGACTCCTCTTCTGGAGTACACCTTCATTGCCATTACTCCCAGGTTATACTTGTTGGGATCCCATCTATGGGTCAAATAAATCTGTTTTTAAAAATTATTTGTATCGATAGGACAAAGAAAAATAGAAGAAGAAAAAAAACTCTTAAAAAAACAATTACACAAAAAATGTAAATATGGACATACAATGAATGCAATTCCTAACCTCTAAGCATAAAATGATCCTAGACAAGTTGACATGCAGTTAAAATCAATTAATCATATTTACCTATAAAAAGAGATTCATACCTTTCCCAAGGGCATTAGTGCAACATGAAATGCAAACAGCCTCGTCCAAGATTTGAACTTGGTTCACCAAATCCATTTCCTACAAAATAACCATCGCGCCACACACACACCTCCATAATTTGAAAATGTATTATACTACAACTGAGACTTATAGTTCCTATTCATATTGTTTACTAGTAATTGTTATGATTGTATTTCTGCACAGAACAAATTTACAAGTCACTAATCATAATAGCACTGATATCATTACTAAATTATATGAGTATGTTCATTTTGCCTTTTGATTATAAAAGCTTGTATTCTCTATTTATTCATTTATTTATTTTATTTTATTATTTAATTTTTTTTTTTTTTTGCTTTCTCTTTCTTTCCAGAAAAATTTTGTTGATTTCTTTTTTTGTTTATATAATGAATTGAGTTTTTCTTTCTTGTTCTCTTTTCTTTTATTTCTTTTCTTTTTTCTTCTTCTGATATCTGGTTATGGATAATAGTAAAAAAATAGGCATCTTCAGAAAAATGATTGCTTATCAAAAGTCCAAACTCATTTTAAACATGATTTTTTTAAAACTGCTTTATTGAATGTCATTTTGTTTCCTTTTTAGACAAAGCACCTCCTTTAATTGTGCATATATATATATATATATATATATATATGCCTTTAGTTAGAAAGAATCAGAGTTGACTAGGACTTGGGAAAGAGGTGCTGGGTCCTTGCCAGGGCCTATATATATATATATATATATATATATATATATATAGGTGCTGGCAAGGACCCAGCACCTCTTCCCCAAGTCCTAGTCAACTCTGATTCTTTCTAACTAAATGCATTTTAATCATAAGACCAGGGCATACTATATAGGTACAAACTTGGAAGTGTATCATCATTACCCGACATTTTTTACCAAATTGTGGGAACGAATTTTGAAAAAAGAGTATAATAGCTACAATCTTTTTTGGACAAAAACGTCTTATAAATAATGAATTAAATTGTATGAAAAGATTATGATGTAATGCTGACATCATAAATTCTGGAAAAATTTTACACATTATAAGATCAATCTTAACCCTGAAGACGGCATTTTAAGTAAAGGTTTTGTTTAGGGAATAAAGAGGATCATTCTAGCTTTTCAAAAATCACATGGAACTTGTTTTATCTGGTTTTTTTCCCTAAGAAAATCACAGATGATTTTTAGACATGATTTTTTTTTTTTTTTTTTTTTTTTTTTTTTTTCAAGATGATGAAAATAAGGAAGCTTAACTTGAAGCCAGTGGGCTATCCCTGAGTGTATTATAGGCTAAGTTAAAAGTAAAATCTCAAAGTTTTACATTGAGGGCCAACCCAGTGGGAAGTGGCCAAAAATCAGACAATTTTTTAAGAATCTAAAAAAAAAAATGAAATATCAAGATCTTGCTAATTGTTGACTGTCAGACGTCTAAATTTGGATATACCTGAAGATTATACAAACATTTTCACAATATTTATATTTTGAAGTGTAATTCTTGTCACTGTCATTTCAATAAAATATAAGTTCTTCAAAATTTTAATATATGAACATTTATCATTTCATGTGTTTTTAGTGTACATTTCAATTTGAGTTTAAAAAGGAAATATCTTTATGAAAGATGTTACTTTTTCTATAGTAAATAATGGTTTTAACGACTTTGACGGTCAGTTTGAAGAAATAAACCTAAGACCTATGACTCAAAGAGGCATTGTAACACAAACTTTGCAGTTTTGTGTCTGATATATATATATATATATATATATATATATATTATATGAAAAATAGATGGAAATTAATCCGACAGTATGAAATTTAACATTTTGAATAAACAATAACAAACATCAATTGTTTTTTCAAAATGTTAATTTCATATATATATATATATATATATATATATATATATATATATAAATTAGGGTATTGCGGACATGAAGTAAATTGCTCTTGGTTACTGACAGTTTTTGTCTGTGATTTTCAAACCAAGTGCTTGGTTTGAAAATTGCATTGTTGAGAAACTGTCAGTAACCAAGCACTGTTGACCTCATGTCCACACTACTCTAAGATATAAATGCTCTATGCATGATATTTAGCACTACTTACTCATAAACATAGCACACTATATTATCAATATTATTTTTTGTACTAAGAATATATATATATATATATATATATATATATATATATTTACACACACACACACACACACAACACACACACCAACCCCTCCACACGAGCAGGATGTGACACAAGGTCAATTTCTTAAGCGGAGTTTAACAGGTTTGAATTCAGAGTTTTCCTTCTCCTAGGTCGGTTGCCTAATCAAGGTTAAAGAGCCCAGTCTGCCCTACTATTTACCCATAGCTGGAGGGAGAGTAGAATTCATACCTTTCCCAAGAGTATTAGGCTAAGTGAAATGCAGTTACCAACGTCCAGGATTTGATCTCGAGGCGACGAGTCCATTTCCCATGACTTTATCCATTAACCACGCGCTTCTTTATAAGTATATATATATTATATATATATATATATTTATACATACACACACACACAACGTGTATATATATATATATATATATTATATGTATTATATATATATATATACACACGTGTATGTATGTATGTATATATATATATATATATATATATATACATACACACACACACATGTGTATGTATGTATATATATATATATATATATACATACACACACACACATGTGTATGTATGTATGTATATATATATATATACACACACACACACGTATGTGTGTGTATATATATATATATATATAAATACACACACACACACACATATAAAATATATGTATATACACACACACATATAAGATATATATATATACACACACATATAAAATATATACGTGCATACACACACACACACACACGCACATAAAATATATACGTACACACACACACACACAAACTCACACACACAACACACACACACACACACAAACTCACACACACACACATACATATATATATATATATATATATTATATATATATATATATACTGATAGTTAAATAAAAGTGTAATGCCCTGAAGAACAAAACCAATTTTTACCTAGGTACAGATAGTATGCGCCAAGGGCCAGTAGATATTCTGATAAAATTTTCCCAGCCTTTGGTGTGGAATAATGCATCACAGATTGGTATTTGCCATTTGTATGATCATGTGCATGTGAGAGTATAGGACTGTGTTAATGTCCAAGAACGATACACAGTGTATTAATATGGGGTCTGAGTATTATTGATACACCTCTTATTTTCAAACCTGTGTGTCTATTGATCTGTATATGTGATTGTCTATTGCACTCTATTCGTATTACCTGTATGTTTAATTTTGAGTAAATTGAAACACATATTCTGTTGTTACATTTTTCCATCAGTGTATTTTCATTTTGTTTAATGGAATGTATAAATAGACGCTTTGAGGAATACCCAAGACATTAATAATGCAAAATAGTGATTTAATTCTAACCCCCCAAACAAGGACAGAGGATTATAAAATGATCTGTAAATCTTATTATAATGGAAATTATGTCTGTCTGTAACCAAAACTGACGTCACAATTCCCTTAGTTATTTACGTCTTATTCTCAATGAATTATCATTCAATCTTAATTAGCATCCTATTGATTCACAATGCCTATATTAAAGTCTAGCTGAGTTAGATCAAATTGTGAGTCTGATTATGACTGTCTGTAACTAAAACTGTCACTACTGATGTCACAATTCCCTTAGTTATTTATGTCATATTCTCAGTGATTTTTATTCAATCTTAATTAGTATCCTATTGATTAAAAATGTCTATTAAAGTCCAGCTCAGTTGGATCAAATTGTGAGACTGATTATGACATCTAGTAACAATGCGGGCTATGCCAGCTGCAAAATTTTGAAACTGTAAAACTTCACTAATCAAGACAAGTATTTCATGCCTTCTCTCCTGAGAGGTCCTGCACGCAGCATCCAGAATCTGCACAGAGCAGATTGATGTATATTTTTTTATATATTTTTTGAAGAAGGCCAGAGTGCACAATGGTCGAAATGTTGTACAGATAACAATAAAAATGAGGACAATAGTCTGAATAATCCAAATATATAAAAGTATAATTATTTTTTACCAACCTTTGTGTACTAGCAATACTTTCATCTCCCTTATTTTCCTCTTATTTTAGATAGATGCTAGAATTATCCAATTTCCTTATTCTTTCTCTTTCTCTTTTCTTCTATCTCTCTCTATCTCTATCTATCTCTATCTCTCTCTTTTTTTCTCTCTCTCTTTCTCTCTCTCTTTCTCTCTCTCTTTTTTTCTCTCTCTCTTTCTCTCTCTCTTTTTTTCTCTCTCTCTTTCTCTCTCTCTTTTTTCTCTCTCTCTTTTTCTCTCTTTCTCTCTCTCTTTTTCTCTCTCTTTCTCTCTCTCTTTTTCTCTCTTTCTCTCTCTCTTTCTCTCTCTCTTTTCTCTCTTTCTCTCTCTCTTTTTTCTCTCTTTTCTCTCTTTTCTCTCTCTCTTTCTCTCTTTTTCTCTCTCTTTCTCTCTTTTTCTCTCTCTCTTTCTCTATCCATCTATCTATCTCTTTCTCTCCTTCTCTCTTTCCTTCTATCTCTCTCCCTCTCTCTTTCTTTCTCTCTTTCTCTCTTCTCCTTCTCTCTTTCTTTCTCGCTCTCTCTCTTTCTCTCTATTTATTTATTTATTAGTATTGTCATTGTAAAAGGAAACCAATTAAGACATTTTTTATTCCTTTATTTCATTTCACTTGAAGCTTTTTTTCCGCCCTTTCTTTCTTATTATTGCCTCTTAAATCACTTTATTGATAAGATTACCAGTTATTTTTATAGAATGCAAGTGTACATGTGTCACTTTAAATCACACATTATATCAATAATAATGTCTGTTTGACTATAAGATTTCCAAGAAGGCCTAGAGTAACTAATCTGGCTTTTAAATAACCCTACAGATTTTTTTCTCGTGTTTGTTGTTATTCTTCTTCTCCTCTAAGATTCCTTTTTTATTTTTTATTTTTATTTTTTTTATTGCTTAATGCACACTAATTTTAAAGATCATCAAATTATATCAAGAATTTAGAATGGTCTTGACACACAAAGAAATTCAATGTAAACATTTTCAAAAGGTGAGAAAATAGACCAGGTCTTCTTGAAATGCAACTTTTTCTCTTCTCCTTTTTACAATAAGATAAAAAAAAAAAAAGAAACAGCAAATATATTTTCTGTGTTTGGCTAGAGAGGAACACCATCATTTTTCAATAGACAAATAAATCTCAGAGTCCATATTATTTCAATGAGTGCTTTGGTGGTAAATCAATTATATAATAAGAAATGTAATCATACCACAAGATGGTAACTCTTCCATTTTAGTTCTGAGGTTGCTAGGTTACAAAGTGATCATCTTTTCTTTCCACTAAATCTCTGCATTACACATTTCTATTGGTTAGCACTGTGCATATATATATATATATATATGTGTGTGTGTACATATGCGTGCATAACCTTTTATCTCTTATGCAATAATGACTTTGATATATTTAAGAGAAGCGAACGCAAGTCTAAGTTCTTGTATTCCTTTTATGTGTCCACTCAAATTATCAAAGTTAAATTGTGACATTTTTAGATATCACAGATTTTATAAGACTAACAATTGCGAACAATGAAGTGAGTGAGAGACTTTCTTCAAGTCCAGATATCATTTTTAATGGTCTTTGTTGTTTTGTTTTTTTAATTTTTAATTTTTGTTATTTTATTTTATTTTTTTTTTTTTGTACAAAATAACCATATCGAACAATCGTTGTGTTTACTGTATGAGCCATGACTAATCCTATCAAGAATTGCTAACATTCTTGATGTAGATTGTTAAAAACGGATTGTTTTTAAGTGTTTGCTCTAAGTCGTTGTCAGAACGGCCTAATAGCGAGGGAGTCTATCTCTTTTTCACAAGCGCTAGACCAAGGAGACCATTTTAGCATCTGAGGTGGAGCACCACATCTACCATCAGCCCCTCACTTTACTGCAAAGATCCCTCTGCTACTCATACACTGAGTTGGCGAGGTCCAGTATCAAACCAGGAACCTAGTGGTTCCTAGTCGGACGCTCTACTTACTGAGCTATACCATCCCCCCCCTTTTTTTTTGATAAAATAACCATATTGATCATGTTTACTACATGAGCCATGATTAACCCTATCAAGAATTGCTAACATTCTTGATGTAGATTGTTAAAAACAGATTGTTTTTAGGTGTTTGCTCTAAGCTGGGAATTATCGGATAAAAAGACCAAAATGATTGTTTACATGTTTGTAACTGCCATATGCATCTTGACAGCATCTTTTTTTTAATTCATTTTATTCTTTTCTTTTTCTTCTTTTGTTATCAACTCAAATTGATATAAAAATTACTCTTCAAAATATGACCATATTACTAACATTACTTGAGCACCTGATGTTGTGTAATGTTTAGCAAGCTAGATTAGCAAACCATTGTTAGTGATTTCTCTGAATCTTTGAGATGAGGCTTGATAATTAGTATTATTTGGATTATTTGGACTATTGACCTCATCTCCATTGCCATCAGTACAACATTTCAGGTATTTCTTGTCAGAGTCCCAGAAAGTTCCCGAGTCCGACAAGAAATACCTGAAGAAGGCCGGAGGACACAAAAGCCAAGATGTTGTACAGATGACAATGAAGATGATGACAATAGTCTGAATAATCCAAATAATACTCATTGTTAGTGAGTTCGATTCTCACTGGGTGCCCCATACTTTTGGCCTTGTGCAGCAACTAAGCTACACTTAGTAAATAACTATATTACTAACATTAATTTCTGTAGAAAGAAATTTCTGGGACATTTGTTTTAGTATATTTACAGACTGTTGATAAGTTCTGGGCCCAACTAAGAAAGGAATGTCCTACAGCCAAGAAATATGCATCCTGTTTCATATAATTATCCTGCATTTGAACACACTTGACACATTATTCCTCCCTGTCAGCTAGGGCTGTAGAATATGCCAACTGCACCTCTGTAGAGGGGCAAGACCCCTCCCCCTTAATTGCGATACCTGTTGGCCATGGGTGTCGACCTGTGATGCTTAAAGAAGGAATCCTGGTGGCTGAGCAGTCCATGACCTGCAACACTCCACTTACCTTTACTTGGGCTAGACAGGCAGTAAGAGATGCCTCCTCTGATTAATCGGCTGGTCATGTCAAGCCCTAGCACCTATATGATTGTCCCAACCTTATTGCTTTTATGGCAAATCACCAACCTTTTTTTATCATGTATGTGCTAGAAGGCAGTGGCTGAGGATCTTAATGTCCTGGGTATGACAAAGTGTATCTAGTGGTGAAGTTCCAATTCTGGAGCTCTGGGATATGTGAAGTACTCTTTTATCACCATTACTCCCAGGTCCACCCTAACCCAGAGTCGTAGTACCTTATAGGGTCCCATCTATGATTAAAAAAATGTGTTAAACAAATTGAATACCCAACAAGAAAGAATAAAACAAAACAGTTGACATGCTGTAAAATCCAACCAACCAGCCTTGATACATTATTCTGTAAGCAACCCAAGTCCTTTGTTTATCAAAATGATTTGATTCAACATTAAAAATGACACAAAACTGGTTGATATGCCATAAAACAAAACAACCAAACCTTGACGCATCATTTATGTTCTGGGTATGGCACTAAACTGCGGAGTATTGAGTAGGCCCTTCATTGCCATTACTCCCAGATCTACTCTGACCTAGAGTGGTAGTACCTGTTAGGGTTTCATCTATGGGTCAAATAAACCTGTTTAAAAATCATTTGTATTCACTATGTGAAAAAAAAAAAAAATAACAAACTCTTAAAATGCTACACAAAAAATGTAAATATGAATGCAATTCCCTAACCTCTAGACATAAAATAACTCTAGACAGGTTGACATGCCATTAAAATCAATCAATGACACATTATTTCTCAAGTTTCTTTTACCCATCTATGGGTTAAATAGAAAAACATGAGTTTATAAACAAAATTGTATTATCCATTAAGAATTGATTTATTTCAAAATTTTATCGGCATTAAATGACCCACTGAGTTTGATATGCCTTAAAACAAACCAAACCAAAACCAAATCAAGTTTCTTTTACCTTTCCATACGAGATTTAATAAAAGCTATAAAAATAGGTAATTTCCTTCTTGGCTAGCCCTGTCAGTGGGGCTTAGAATATACTAAGAATAGAGAGGAATAAGTAAAGTCGTCAGGGTGGCTTAAAGTTGGTATCAGCCAATCAGCGAGGGAGTCTATCCCCTTTTCACTAGTGCTAGACCAAGGAGATTGTTTTTGAGGTGGAGCGCCACACCTACCATCAGCTCCTTACTTTACCGCACAGATCCCTGTGCTACTCATATACTGAGTTGGCAATGGCCAGTATCGAACTAAGAACCTTGTGGTTTCAAGCCAAACGCTCTACCGACTAAGCTAAACCGGCCCTTAAGCGCACCCACAAAAATGGGGTGCATTATGTATAACACTGGTGAGTCTCCAGTTTTGGAGGTCTGGAGAGTGTAGATTATCTTTTCATTGCCATTCTCTCTGACTTGGAGTGGTAGTATTTTTTATAGTCCCATCTATGGGTCAAATAGATTTATTTTGAAAATTAAATAGTATCAAGTATAGAAATACTTGATACTATATAACTGTGCAAACAAATGATTATTATTATTATTATTAGATAGTTACTTGAAACTATATAATTTTGCATAAATTATTAGTATTAGATAGGAATACATGTAAATGTGTGTAGACAAATTATTATAGACAAATAAATAAAAAAATTAAAAAGTGCAATTAAAGAAAATGATTACAATAGGATGTTGAAAATATAAATAGTTATGATTATAATCAAACATTTACAAATTAATCAGATTTTGGCATTGAATAACCTATAAGGGATTGATGTGCCATTAAACACATGAACCAAACCATCTCCTGTTGGTTGGGCCAAAACTTTTTTTTTGTGTGTGTGTATATATATATACACACACACACACACAGATATATAGGAATATTCTTTCAAGTCCTCAGGAGAGCTCAATGCATGACAATTATAATATTTCACACAGAGCAATATATATATATATATTATATATATATATATATATATATATATATATATAGCAATAGCATAATCTTTACATATCATTGCTGTCCCTCACAATCCCATAACTCCACTACCAGAACCCTTCCTTGCATGAGCCCTCAAATGGCTCATCAAACCTGCTGCAGATTCACAAAGTTTGATGCAAATATGACATAGAAAGGACGTCCTTCCCGTGGATTCAGATGATAATATATATATATATATATATATATATATATATATATATATACGTGTAGACACACAATTTTTCAGAACATTTATTTTTATTTTATTTTTTAGGTGAGTGATTCAATTTATAATACAGTTAACATCGCTGGTTTGCAAAAATGTCAAAGTATTATACATGATTGCAGTCAAGAATAATTATAAAATCTATCAACAATCACTTTTTTTTTTTTTAAGAAAAGAAAAAAGCAGGTGATTAAAAAATAAAGATTGAATGGATAATTAAACACAGTTGATAATTTTCAATCTTTTTTTATTATACCCTGTTTATTATTTATTTTTTTTTTTTATTTTTTTTAATTGGCAATTGTTATTTTTAAGGTGAAATATGCAAATTAGGGAACTCTATTAGGGAAAGAGTGAGTACTTGTCCAAAATAGGTCACTGAAGAAATTGCTATATTGAAAGTCATTCAAAGTTGCCTTTTTGTACATTACTGTAGACATTTCCTCAGTGGTCTATTCTGGACAGATATAAAAATTGTGACCTTTGACGAGCTATCTAACACTAACAGGTTACTCAGAAACTTGTTTGAGATGAGAAGAAATGGTTGTTTTCAAGACACAGTTTATGTAAAACCCAGTCTTAGGCAAGAAAATAGACAGATACAGCAGCTTATATATATATAATCTCGAAGTTGTCCTGAGTACTTTCGATCCTATCTTGGACCATCTTCGGGGATATGTATATTGTAAAGACTATATATATATATATATATATATAAAAAGGAAGTTTGGTATGTACGTGTCAACGTATAACTCCAAAACGGGAGGTCACTCAAATTCGAAATCTTGCATACACATTAATACCCTTCTAACTAAGAAACACGCCAAATTTGGTTATTGATCTTTATTGATTAAAGGATGTAATTATTTAATTAGACCAAAATCAACCAATATGCGGAACTGTCTGTATATGCTATTATCTCAGCAGCAGCTTGCCTGCTGCTTATTTCAACAGTCATGCAAAATGTCCGCTCTATTTCCACTAAAAAGTCAACATTGTTGAATGCGATAGTTTTGTCATTTAGTACGAACTGTTAATTTTTTCTTTTTTTTTTTTTTTTTTTTTGAGAACTAAAAAAATCAACTTTTCAAACCAAGTGTATCTTTTTAAATGTAAAAAAGAAAAAGGGCAACCTTTTTATCAATATTTTTTACGAATATTTTCATATTTCTTAGAATAAAATATATCCATTTTTAATCAGCAAAACTCAAAACTTTTAAAAAAAAAAAAAAACTATTCATAAAATAATGAAATTTGAATTAATATGCAAAATATTCTACCTACAAATAAGTTAATGTTTAGTTATTAGCAATTACAAAAACTGAATTTAAAATTGTCTTACGCACGAAAAAAAAAAAAAAAACAGGATATAAGAAAAAGTGGATACCCACATACTATTCTTTTCATATTTCTTAGAATGAAATATAATTAAATATATCTGTTTTTAATCTGAAACTCAAAATGTTTTTGAAAGAAGAATAACGAAATTTTAATTAAAACGCAAAATATAATGTTTAGTTGGGTTCTTTGTTACTATTGTTGCTCAAAAAAGAAATTACAATGTTACATTTTATTTCTCACTCAACAAGCAATTAAAAACTGAATTTAAAGTTGTCTTACATACGAAAAAGTTTTAGAAAAAAATCATTTAAACCATTCACAAAATACTTTTTAAAATATTATTGTCAAAGTTGTGAACAAAACAAAAAAAAACAAAAAAAACATGAATTCTAAATAGGTATGTGTCCTGTGTCCCTGACGCACAAGAATCTAAAAGGACACAGTAAAATCCTATCCCTGTATCACAGTATCTTTCTTTTTTCTTCCCTCACCATTTCAGGCTAATTGGAAATACATTTTAATAGTTTCTTAGAGATGAATTACACAGGATAGTTTACAAGGTAGGAGTTAAACAGCTTTAGTTGTTTTCCCAGATCATAAATAAAAAAAACCTTACAATCTATTAAGAAACTTTTGTTGAGACCCATTAATTTTCCTGAAGACTCATTCAAAGCAAATATGTGCATCCCAGGATGCACTAAATCAAAAAGCTATCAGCATCATTGCATATATATATATATATATATATATATATATATATATATATATATATTTTATAAAAAAAGGTCCGCAAAATGTATTTTGTTCTCAGAAAAAAAATTTTTTTCTTTTTTTTTTTTTTTTTACAACAAAAAGAATTTTTATTTTTTAATTCTTTTTTTTAATTCTTTTGAAAACAAAAAGAATTTAAAAAAAAATTTTTTTTAATTCTTTTTGTTGTAAAGAAGAAAAAAAAAATTTTTTTTTTCTGAGAACAAAATACATTTTGTGGCCTTCTTTTTTTTTTTTTTTTTAATAAAATATTGAATTTTCTCCCGTTGGAACCAGAACAACATTTTATATATATATATATATATATATATATATATATATATATATGACTGGTAAAGGAAGTTAGTAGTGCATTTTCTTGTATTAGAATTTATCTCTACTTAAGTGAAATGTGTACAACCAGCCTGTATAAATGTTTATTTACTTACAAGAAAAGAAAGTTAAGAGTTAAGAAAAAGCATTCATATAAAATTAGAACATATATAAAAGTTAGAAAAAAAGAATTCTTTCTCTTTCACTCAACAGATGAAAAAAGGGGATGGTTAAGGCAATCCTATTTGTAAATAAAAATAATAAAGAACCAGAAATAAAATAGAATAAGATAAAAAAAACTAATCACTTGCCTCTGACAATAGAAGAGAAATGATTTTTAGATGAGCAGCCCTCTTGAGTCATGTTTAAGGCAGTCTGTTTTCAGTTTTGCCACCATTTTGTTTATTGTAAACACTGTGGTCTGTGCTAGTTTTCAACTTCTAAGATGCAGACACTTTTCAGGTTGCCTAGTGACCAGTTATTATCTTCGACAGGTGAAGAAGACTAACAACTCTCTTAACCACCTGCATCTCGTCAGTTTTCCAATTAATTCTTTATAACCATTCTGCAATGCTAAACTAGGTTTTCTTCAAGTCTTTCTTAAGTGGGAATTCAGTTTGGTGCTGAAATGTAATTTCTATTGAATAAATAATAAAAATGAAGACATCATTTGTTCTGCTTTGTTGTAATCTTTTCTAAAAGCTTTGGTTGTGTGAAACAATAATGTTGGTATTGTCTCTCTATATTCAATAATCACAGAACTAAAAAAAAATAGTTTAGTTGGTCGAGAAATCTCAAGGTTTACAGATAAAAATCCACATCACTAAGCATTTACTAACCTTACCTTAGTTTGGTACAAGGTCAGGACTATGGAGCACCAATGAGAATTAGACTCACTGATAATGATCAGCTAGCCTAGTTTGCTGACCATTTATACCACTTGAGGTACTTCATTAACATATCATTAACATTGCCAACACAGCGCATGTGTAGCACAGCTTGGATCTGTGCAGTAAAGTGAGGAGCTGATGGTAGGTCTGGTGCTCCACCTCAGACACAAAACCAATCTCGTTGGTTTAATGGTAGTGAAAAGGGGATAGACTTCCTTGCTGTCCGACTGATACCGACAATAGGCCACTCTGCCAACTTTACTTTTTACTCTTATGTTTATTTAATTTTGAATTCATTAATTTATTTCATGCCTAGAGGTTAGGGAATTGCATTCATTGTACATTTGTGTTTACATTTTTTGTCTAAAAAAAAAGTAAAGTCGTCGGGACGGCCTAAAGTCGGTATCAGCCAGTCAGCGACGGAGTCTATTCCCTTTTCAATAGCGCTAGACCAAGGAGATTGTTTTTTGGCATCTGAGGTGGAGCGCCACACCTACCATCAGCTCCTTACTTTACCGCACAGATCCCTGTGCTACTCATATGCTGAGTTGGCGAGGACCAGTATCGAACTAGGAACCTTGTGGTTTCTAGTCGAATGCTCTACCAACTGAGCTAACCCGTCCTTTAAATTTTTTGTGTAGTTGTTTCTTAAGGTTTTTTTTTATTTATTTTTTATTTTTACACAGTCCTATTGAATATGAATAATTTTTAAAAAGATCTATTTGACCCATAGATGGGACCCTAACAGATACTACCACTCCGGGTCAGAGTGGACCTGGAAGTAATGCTAATAAATGGGTACATCACACTCATTAATGTAAATTTTTTTTAAATTGATATTTATATATTAATGTGCTTGCACCTATTGTTCGTGTGTAGAAAGACAAAAATGATATTTATATATCCATAAAAGATAGATGTTGGTCTACCTTTCCTTCTCCTATCTTCCAACCTTCTCCACCATATACTTCACTCACTGTAAGATTTTTACTACCCTTCCCCTCTGCCTCCTACTGCCACCATAGGAAATGTTAAGACAATTTCAGTAGTTTTGAAAAAAAAAAAAAAAAAAAAAAAGGACAAATTCCATTGGGGGGGGGGGTGACCCCTAATATGAGTTCTTTGTGCTCCCCGACCAAATCTCATGGCCTCCGTTGAGAAATCCTGATTTAAAGAATAAATTAGAAGTTCTAAATCTTAAAAAATTGAAAACTAAAAACGGCCTTGCATAGATAAGATTTAAAAAATACAATAAATAAATATTTATTTTAACAAAATGGCTTAGATTTATTTAACATTTTAACTAAATAATAAGTTCAATACTTTATTCTAAATAATAATCATTAATTACAAAATAGTCCATGTACATATTTTATGGGTCCTAAATTTTCTATGGTCCCTCTCTTGGCTCCTTGTAGCCTTTCATTTTTCAAATTTGGCTTTGTACGTCCCCCACCCCCAATCTCTTAGCCTCCATTGAGAAACTCTCAGTTAAATGACAAATGAATTAATTAATATTTTCAACAAATCATGGTGGCTGTTGAACATGAAAGTGAAAGTTATGCAAACAATGAAGAAAGTTAGAATTACTTTTATGAGAAATATTTATTTTCCTGAAATTAGGAGGAGTCACTGTGGCACAGTAGGTAACGTACTAGACTGACATCGTAGTAAATGAGTTTGAACTCCAATCATGCTCTTGCGTTCACTTTCAGACTAATACCCTTACGAAAGGTATAAACCCCCTCATTGCCCCAGCTATGAGTCAAATAGTACTACTACTGCATTAAATAACCCACAAAGGTTGATGTGCCATTAAACAAAGAAACCATACTGAAACCTTTTCCTGAAATCATGAATTAATGAATTATTCTTTTTAGTAGTTTCATTTGATTGTCTAATAATTTAATCGATTTGATTTTAATCTTATTAAACTCATTTGATAGCCTAATCTGCCCTACTATTAACCCATACTTGGAGGGAGAATAGTTGGATGCATACCTTTCCCAATGGTATGTGAAATGCAAACAGCCTTGTCCAGGATTTGAACTTGCCTCACTGTGTCCATTTCCTACGACTCTAACCATTACACCATGGGCCTCCACTTACCTTTGACAAATAACTGATAAAAACAAATGAAATGTCCTTTTAAATGTGAATAGTTATCCAAAAATTTATTAAAATTCAAGGATAAAGAGTTGCTTATATCAATGATCATCTCAGAGAGTCCATATGTAAGTAAAAATGTAAAGGAGGCAGAGTGGCCTATTGTCAGTATCAGCTGGACAGCGAGGGAGTCTATCCCCTTTTCACTAGCGCTAGACCAGGGAGATTGTTTTTGTATCTGAGATGGAGCACCACACCTATCATCAGCTGTGCTACTCATGTGCTGAGTTGGTGAAAGCCGGTATTGAATCTGGAACCTTGTGGTTCCCAGGCGGGTACTCTACCAACTGAGCTAAACCAGCTCCAAAATTCTACTCGTTATAATACTATTTGATTTTATTGGTGAATCTTAGAGACATCAGATACTTGAAGTTTAAGATACTAATTAGTGCACGTATCAGTTCATTTGAACGGTTTTTAACCTTCTGGCTAGTATTGATCCAAATATTAAGAATAGATATCTCTGGACTTTGTGCAATCCATGATGATAACCAACATGTATAGATGTTTATTAGTTATCCTAATGAATACTGTACTACCTGGACCCACAGGTGTTGACAACTAAGATTATCCATTATCAAATGCTGCCTCTGTATCTTCTCTTATTTATCTCTTACCTGTATATTCTCAATCTCTCCCCTGGCCCTTCTCATCTTTGCTGCACATCAATTTTTTTTTTCTATAAATGTTATACAAACATGAATTAGTTTCATATTCATATGTAAAAAACAAGGAATACATAAATATTTTCTACTATATCCACTGTCTTTATCTTTCTTTTGATCTGTCTCTTTATAAAGAACTTTAATGTCTCACAATTTTTATGCCTTTTTATCATGGTTTAACGCAGTTCATAGAGCATTCACATTGGAACCAGAAGGTTCCAGGTTTGATACTGGCTCTCACCAACTCATGCATGGTAGGGAAGCTGATGGTAGGTGTGGCACTCTACCTTAGAGGCAAGACACACTCCCTGGTGTGGCACTAGTGAAAAGGGGATAGACTCACTCGCTTTCTGGCTGATACTCTCTCAAACTCATCTCTATCCTATCTTCCTCTCCCTCTCATCTCTATCCTATCTTCCTCTCCCTCTCTCTCATCTCTATCCTATCTTCCTCTCCCTCTCTCACTCATCTCTATCCTATCTTCCTCTCCCTCTCTCACTCATCTCTATCCTATCTTCCTCTCCCTCTCTCCTCTCTCTCTCTCACTCATCTCTATCCTATCTTCCTCTCCCTCTCTCACTCATCTCTATCCTATCTTCCTCTCTCTCTCTCACTCATCTCTATCCTATCTTCCCCTCTCTCTCTCACTCATCTCTATCCTATCTCTCTCTCTCTCTCTCTCTCTCTCTCTCTCTCTCTCTCTCATCTCTATCCTATCTTCCTCTCTCTCTCTCATCTCTCTCTCTCATCTCTATCCCATCTTCCTCTCTCTCTCACTATCCTATCTTCCTCTCTCCTATCATACTCAGAAGACCCGTTTTTTTTTCTTTTTTCTTTTTTCTTTTTTTTTTTTTTTAGGTTGGGGTCTGCAAGGAACACAATCGACACATTCTATGCTCTATCAACTGGGAACTTTTGTTTTTGTTCTTTTTATTTTCATTAAGTTATAGTATATAAATACAAGGTGTGTCAAAAAAGTATCGAGATTTTTAAAACTTTTTGACACACCTTGTATTCTGAAAAAAAACAAAAAACATTCCATTCATTCTTCATTTCTATCTTTGTAAATACAGCTTTAAACTTGGTACTTTTTTGACAAATCTTGTATTCTGAAAAAAATTAATGATAGGAACGTTTTTTTTTGTTTTTTTTTCAGAATACAAGGTGTCAAAAAGTACAAAAAAATCTCTATACCTTTTTGACACACCTTGTATAATCTATGCAGCAAATTTTGTCTGCATTGATTTACATCTCAGGCATGACCTGATTTCTCGAGTAATTAAGCTGAAATCATATAAGTGCACCCCTCATCATTTAGATATTAATACCAAGTCAATTGATCTTCAAAGTCATTCAAATTATCTTAGACATTCTTATTTAAATAGAAAGATGGTAATATTAAAATTCTATTCTAATATCAAAAATATATTACTAAAGAAATTCATTTTTTTAGGTACTCAAAATATAAACAATTTTTTATTTATTATTAATATTATTCATATAATCAACCAATATGATGAACAGTGTAGCTTTTTGTTTTTTTTCTTTCTTCTGTAACATTGTCTAGAATTAGAATGCAGTATCTGCATACACTATCTTGGAACAAAGTGTCACTCCTTGATAATTCTGACTGGATTAGAATGTAGTATCTGTACCTGTTTAAATCTAACCAAACATGTAGCTAAAATAAAATTAGAATAAAAAAATCTATATATTTATATGTCTGGGTTTTATATTTTGTATTCATTTTTGAAGAAGTGTTGAATTTTATACTTTATATATTTTAAATAATATTTAATCAGCATATATATATATATATATAGAGTCCAAATCCATAATATTACAATTGATTATATATATATATATATATATATATATATATATATATAATGTGTGTATATATGTGAAAAAGTGGTGACTTAACGAAGAAGGCAAAGAATTGAGCAAGTCGCAATTTTGACTGTCGATAAAAATAATTAGACAAATAATTTGTAGTTATTAATGATTATAAAAGTGAGCAATACAACTATAGAGCTGTTTTATAAAATCAAATATATTAGAAAACTATATATATATATATATATATAAAGTTAGGGTAGCGTGGACATGAACTCAATAGTGCTTGGTGACTGTCAGTTTCTATTTCTTGTTGGGCTGGTCACCTCTTATTTTTAATGAATTAACAAAACTTTGTTGTTTTTCTTTTAATTATTTATTAACAACAAACCCAGCCCCAAATTCAACCGCATGGTGAGATGAGACTCTTGAGAGACATCCTTTCTTGTCGAGTGACTGCTCGCAGCTAACCTGAACTAAAACTTCTTTCTCGTGCTTCTACTGGAGCGTTTTTCAAGGGGTCAAGTAAAAGGTTATTACAAATAATTCATAACCCTAACAGTTAGAGTAGTTTTTCTCTTGACCCCCGTTATTTTGAATCTAACGAACTCTGTTTCAAAATATCTAACTACAGTATGTACATAATTCATTGGATACCCATGAATTATGTAACAGTTGAGTCGGTTACCTATTCCTACACAATAACACAGCTTACCAAAATTGATGAATGCTGTGTGTGTGTTGTGCAAGCTTTTAAATTGTGTAGCCAGTCTTTGGGGTTTGTTTTAAAAGAGTGTTGGTAACTTTTACACTTATCTAATAGGTTTTTAAAATGACTGTGGGATTTCCAAAGGTACATATGCTACACTCTGATCTGAAGCAAAAATTCCATTGATTGCTTTCTCTAATTCCTAACAGAGTGCACAAATACTCTGATGATGAAGCTCTAGCTTAACAGGTGCCGAAATCGATAAGACATATAAAACATCTTTTTGTCTTTATTTTTTATATTTTTTTCGAATTTTAATATTTAAAAATTTAAGATTTAAATGAAGATGTGTGCTTAGCTGAACAACTTACGTAATAAAGGGATTTGTAGAGGAGTGTGGAGTAATAGTTATCATCTTAGGAAATGGACATGATGAGCCAAGTTCAAATTTTAAAAGAAGCCATTTATATTTCACTTTGTACTAATGCCCTTTGGAAAGGCATAAAACCATTGCTTCTCCCTTCAGCTATGGGTAAATAGTAGGGCAGACTGTTTTTTTTTAGCCTTAGTATCGCAACTGGTATAAGAAAAGGAAAACTGAATTTAATATTCATATAATATTATTTGTACTAGCAAAAAAAAAAAAAAAAAAAAAAAAAAAACACTCGCCGGGTGGTGTAAAATTTAATTTTGGAAAGTTATTGCCTGAGGTGGGGGGGGTGTTAAAATTCAGTGTCAGAGGTTTGTATCATAAGTAAGTAAAATCATCAAATTTATTAAACGAGTAAAAAAAAAAAAAAAAAACTATTTGAAATGGAAACTTATTCCAAATAAAATGTTGTGTGCATTTATTAATTATTAATTGAATGATTATTTTGAATATTTTACCATAAATTTTACACAACATCATAGGTATTTATTTATTTGTAAACATTTTAGTTGACCCCTTGTTACTGAAAAAAAAGGCGAGGGTAAAAAAGTAATTTTGAAATTTGATTACAAATTTCACAAATAATTTTTTTCCATTTAAAGTAATGATACAAGTTTTTCAATTAATTTCATAGGTTGTTCTTTATTGTTCTTTATTTGACAATTTTGTGTAATGTGACAAATAGAAACCGAATCTCTATTATTAATAGATATATACTAAGTAAACTATGGTATTTCCATGGGTTCAGCAAGTAAACTTTATTACACAAACATATTAGAATGTGTTTACAGGATGAAGACCGTAATAATAAATGTTGTTTACTAAGCTTAGCTTATTTTTGGCACAGTCACAATTATGGTTTTAATCTCTTTAGGAAAGTAGTATTTTGTATTGCATAGTAATGTCCTTTAAGGCCAACTTGTTAACTATTACAATGAAGTGACACAATAATAAAGGTTACTAGTAATAAAGTACGTAAAGTAAGCAGAGTGGCCTATTGTCGCTATCACCCGGTTAGAGAGGGAGTCTATCCCCTTTTCACTAGCACTAGATCAGAGAGATTGTTTTTGCGTCTAAAGTGGAACGCCACACTTACCATCAGCTCCCTATTTTACCATACAGATTCATATTGTGCTATTCATGCACCGAGTTGACAGGGGGGCAATATCGAATCTAGAACCTTGTTGTTCCAAGGTGGATTCTCTACTGACTGAGCTAAATTGGCGCCGACTTAAATATTATTTACATTCTTGATAAATATATGCAAATTACATAAATATATGCAAATTACATAAATAACAGAATAAAAATTAGAAAAAATGTTCTTATTCTATTGTAGATTACCAATAAAAAAATTTCTCTCTTAATTCTTTTTCACTAAGTGCTCTATAAAAAGATATCAATTCTTATATCAATTTTCTAAAAACCTCATTACAGCTATTTTCTATTAGTTTTTGAAAGTATGTAAGGAAGAAGATGTGTAAGTATATGCAAAACTATATGTTATTGCATATGTGTCTGCGTGTGTATGCTACTTGGAATAATAATGGATATGCTATATCACCAGTTTATTTTTTTATCACTTTTCTTTTAGCATATTAACTCTTTTAAAAACTTTCTAAAATAACTTTTTTCCTGATGATAACCTAAGGTCGAAACTAGTTCAGAACAATAAAAAAATAACACAAAAGAAATATTCCTATTTGTCTTACCCCTTTTTGTCATCTTAATATATATATATATATATATATATATATATAAGATCTTAAACATGTGTCGCTAATGTAAAATAATAATTTAAAAAAATTTTTTTTAAATAATCCATTTCTTTTTTATAAAATATTTAATTTTCTCCTTTTGGACTGATAACAACACTATATATATATATATATATATATATATATATATATATATATATTTCTCGGTTTGTTTAGCCTTGCATTTGAATAGGTATGCCCGCCTAATTAATTGATTAATGAATTTTCAAAATTAGGTACGACTTCAATTAAGCACACATTCTCCCAAAAATTGTCGGCTAAAAAAAACCATATCAAACACATTGTTTGTTTACGTCTCATACTGTTGTGTAGTAAAGTCACCATAAGTGGAATATAACCTACTTCTAAACAAACGAAAAATCTGGAAAAAACCAGCTGGTGTAATGGTTAGAGTCCCCGTCTGTCAGCTTGACAGTCAGGGTTCGAATCCTGCACAAAGCGGTCTTCCTGTCTATAGCTCTGCTGATGAGGCTTACTAGGCTGAAATGTACATACAGAGATTGATTTTTCTCGATTTGTTTAGCCTTACATTTGAATAGGTATGCCCGCCTAATTCATTAATTAATTAATTAATTTTCAAAATTAGGTACGACTTCAAAAATTGTCGGCTAAAAAAAGCCATATCAAACACATTGTTTGTTTACTTCTCATATATATAGGGTTTTGTAATTTGCTTGAAGCATTGTGTTTATATAGTGTTTCAGGTTTTCATTATTTATGTGGGAAGAATTCTCTATATTAGGGATAAAGCATATGTAAATACAAACAATATGGACACAGAAATACACACTGCATGATGACTGTCAGTTTCACAGTTATTACTATCTTCAAATACACACATATACATTTAACTTTTGATCATTTTTATTTCATTCCATTTATTTACTTATTTATTTTTAGCAAGTTTATGCTTTACTCTTCAGTTCTTTTTGTACTGATAGATGTTGAAAATTAACTGTCCATATGTTATTAGCACGTGAGCAGATAAAGAAAATTATATCAGTTAAGAGCTACCATACTTATACAGCACTTTTATTTTGCCTATATAATCACCATTTTATGCTATGTATTCAATTTGTTTTGTTTTATATTTTAATAACCATTTTAAGGCACTGCTTTTTGGTTATAATTGAGATTTCAGTTGCATTAAAATATCAAAGAAAATTGCTTTTTCTTTCTTTCTTTCTTTCTTTTCTTTTTCTTTCTTTCTTTCCCACCACTATTACAGAGTATATTAAAAAGATTACTCTTATATAATATTTCTATTTACTATTAGGCTGACATTTTTTTGTTTCCAGCATATCTCGGTACCTTCTTGGGTTAACATTCATATATACTTGTGTATGAATAGATATATGATAATATAAATATATATTAATTTTATATGTCTTGTTATTGGTATTAAATTTTTTAAATGCATTTATATACATGTCTTTAATTTTTTATCTTTTTTTATTTTCTACCAACAGTTACCCATATCAGTTGAGCGCCTCTGCAGGACCTCCTGTCTACGGAGCCCCAGGTCATATCAAAATGGAACCAACAATGAATCCTGACTACTCGGGCAAAAGAAAAATCAAATCTGAGCCTGATGACAATGAAAAGTTAGTTTTCTAAATGTTTTCAACTTAAATTTCATATTTGTATTTTATTTTAGATTTGTTGTTTTATTTTTCTCTTATGACATTTTCTCTTTCAACTATCTTCAAATTTCTCTGAATTTTTGAGATGAGGCTTGATAATTTGATAGTAGACAAGTAACATAGAATAATAACTAACACAGCTTGACACTTGTACCCCAGCTATGGTTAACAGAATGAGAACAGGATACCCCCGTGGATTGAATAAAGTGTTGGGTTCAAAGTTCCGTGATGGCTCCCAATTACAAGAAGGTTCCCAACCAAGTTCGAGAAGGCTCCTGAGTTTGACAAGAAATACTTAAAGACGTCAGAGGGCACATCAGCTGAAACAGTATATTGTACAGATAACAATAAAGATGAGGACAATAGTCTGAATAATCTAAATAATACAAATCTTCAAATTTGTTCAGATTTTTACTTAAAAGAAGAAAAAAATAAATTTATTCACAAATTCTTTCCACTAGGTAGAAGAATCTGAATTGCTCAGGGGGGCGGAGAGACAGGGGGGAGGGAATTGAGATTGTGTTACAATTTATGAGAGGTCATAGATTTTGGAGAGTACCTGTAAGTAAAGATTTAAATTCGGGTCTGTCAGTTTTAGAATCAAGGGATTCTGTGGAAAATTACCAGTGACTGTTGGTAACCTTTTGGTCCCTTGAAACGCGTCATGACGACATGTGATATAGTTTTAGTAGAGTGAGATTAGATTCAACCTAACTTGGAAGCAGTCTCTCTCTCTTGCTGGGGTCGATCTCATCCGTGTGGAAAAGATTGAATCATGGGCTGATAAAATAATAAACTTGATCAAGAAAAAACAAAGTCTTGTTAGTTTAATTAAAAACAATGACTAGCCAAAAAGAAGCCCTTAGATAGAAGAAGAAGCAGGAACCAGCAACAGATAACCAGAGCAATAGAGTAATGAAGTTAACTAGAATCAAGTAAGATCATCCTCT
Organism: Doryteuthis pealeii; assembly: GCA_023376005.1. Lineage (NCBI taxonomy): Eukaryota > Metazoa > Mollusca > Cephalopoda > Myopsida > Loliginidae > Doryteuthis > Doryteuthis pealeii. Next base: position 88,258,064 of record CM042138.1, on the reverse strand, counting down.
CTCTAATCTGTCTGTCTGTCTCTCTCTCTCTATCTCCGAGAACTTCTCTCTCGATTATATACCCGATGTTTGATAGGGATATATAACAACTGAAATATTATTAAATAAATTGTAACATGTATTACAAAAAAAAGAAAGGATAAAAAAATATATTTTGATCAAATACAAAAAAAAGCAATCTTTCCTTTAGGGGCATTTCATGAACAATGAACACTTTTTCTTTTTTTTTTCTTTTTTGAGATATTATTCTTGAATACCCTATTTCAGTATCTCTTTAATTTCACTGAAAAAAGCAGTTATGATACTAAATTAACCTCTGGCAACATCTTAGTCACCTCAGAGGTCAGCAATACCTATCCCAACTTTACGTTATTCTCATTTTCATCCTCCAATGTCTGATATATATATATATGTATGTGTTTATGTGTGCGTGTGTGTGTATATATATATATATATATGCTGATAGGTATGCGTTCTGCTGCATCCCTGACACACAAAAATCTAAAAGGATGCAGTAAAATCCTATCTATGCATTCCAGTGTTTTTTTATTTTTTCTTCCCTCACCATTTCAAGCTAACTGTAAATACATTTCAATACTTTCTTAGAAACGAATTACATAGAATAAGTTACAAGGTAGGAGTTAGACGGCTTTAGTTGGGACCCATTGATTTTCTATTTTTGAACTCATTCAAAGCAAATATGTGCATCCCAGGATGCACTAAATCAAAAAACTATCATCATCGCTGTATGTATATATATATATATATATATATATATATATGTATGTGCTTGTGTAATATTTTTTAAAACAAACTATGTAAAATGGTATTCATATAATACATGTGTATATATATATATATATATATTACCAACCCCTCCACACAAGCAGGATGTGACACAAGGTCAATTTCTTAAGCAAAAGTTAACAGGTTTGAATTCAGAGTTTTCCTAACTAGACTTGTTACCTAGCCATGGTTAAAGAGTCCAGTCTGCCCTGCTACTTGCCCATAGCTGGAGGGAGAATTGGATTCATACTTTCCCAAGGGTATTAGCACCATGTGAAATGCAAACAGTTTCGTCCAGGAATTGAACTCGGGTTGACAAGTCCTTTCCCTACGACTCTAACCATTAGACCACGCGCCTCCATGTAAAATACATCTATATAATTCATCAAATGTCTGTCCATTTCTACAACTAAGGATCAACTGTTTTTGTTCTAATTTCAACCAAACTTTCAGGAATTCTTTGAGTCATCCTTTAAAAGGTTTTAACATTTGGAGATAAAAAAACTCTCACTGGTTTTAGGTGGGATCTTCCTCCTACCTTCAACTCTATGCTTTACTATCCTTCTCATTGTCCAATGTATTCCTATTGTTCTGTTAGTGGCAAACCGTTTCCCTTTGTGTCTGTTTTGAAATGACTGCAAATAAAACACAGTGACAAACTCTCTACCTAAGATGTGATTTGTCCTCATGTGGCCAGCTCTATGTGACTATGAGTGGAGTTGGAAATCATGACAGTTTGCAAATCCTCACCCAAGATCAAAGATGAAGAATGCATACATCATAAACAATGTTGTCTAGCCAGAAGTTCTTTCATGAGGAAAATATTTATGATATTAGATTTGGAATGCTATGTGCAGGTTAGACATGAATAAATAAAAGCTTTGGACCATATGACCTTTAGGCACCCCTACCGTGATTTCAACTCACAAGGACACTTTTCTCATTTACACCGTCAAAATCCAGTTGTTGGTTAGGGTTAGGGGTTAGTTTTATAATTTTTTTAAAAAAACTCGTCTGTTAACAATTAACCAAATTTTGACGGTGTAAATGGAAAAAATGTCCCAATAATCGAGATCACAAAAGGGGTGCCTAAACGTCATATGGTCCAAAGCTTTTAACACAAACTACATCAATGACCATCTTAAAACCTGTATATGATATGGCTAGATTTTGCCATTATATTTGATTACTTGTATGTCTCTCTCTCTCTCTCTCTCTGTAGCTCAGTCAGTAGTGTTCGGCTGGGACCCCCAAGGTTCCTGGTTTGATACCAGCCCTCGCCCACCAGTGTATGAGTAGCACAGGGATCTGTGCGGTAAATTGGGGAGCTGATGGTAGGTGTAGCCCTCCACCTAAAACGCAAAAACAGTGCTAGTGAAAGGGGATAAACTCCCTCACTGTCTGGCTGATACCGACAATAGGCCACTCCATCGACTTTACTTACTTGACTTATATATATATATATATATATATATATATATATAGAGAGAGAGAGAGAGAGAGAAATGCTGATATGTAAATGTCCTGCATCCCTGACGCAGTAAAATCGTATCCATGCATCCCAGTGTTTTTCTTTTTTCTTCCTCATTCAAAGCAAATATGTGTATCCCAGGACACACTAAATCAAAAAGCCATATATTTATACATCTGTTTTCTTATTTTGGATTTATTTTTTAGTAAGTATTCAATTTCTTTCTCTTAAAAATAACTGTTTTCATCTATAATTTTTATATATTAGTTTTTAAAATAACTGTAGGATTTCCACATATGCTACATTCTGATTTTAGGCAAAAGTCTCTATGCAGGTATAAATAATCCCATCATTTTTTTACAGGTATTATGCTACTACATATATAAATGTTTGTGTATGTATGTGTGTATAACATTCCATTTCTCTCATATATTTGTGATGATATTGTATGCATGTATTTTATGTTTCATATATATATATATATATATATATATATATATATATAATTTATTAATTATCATACATTGAGCTCTTTTAGGGATTCGTAAAAATCCTTGTATAAATCTATAAGTGTGCATCAACACGACCATGCGTTGTTGATGTACAGGAGATATTGAGGATCCCAAATAAAATTATCCCCATCTTACCAGTCAATTGGATATTTTACCTATTATATATATATTATATATATATATATATTATTTTATTTTGTATTTAAAATAATAATAGATAGAATACATATATACATAGACAAACTCCTGGCCGAAACACGTGTCAATAAAATAAAATAAATCCTATTTTATCCATTCAACATTTTCTTTCCTTTTTTTCATTTCAATATATATATATATATATATATATATATGCATTTGTGAGGGTTATTAATAAGCCTGTAACTTGACAATTATTAGCTGAACTTTAATCTGAAATTTTTATTGTTTATTATTCAATTTGTGTGCTTAATAAAGTGTTTTACTAAATGCATTGATAAAAGAGGAGATTATGTTCAAAAATAGATAATTTTTAAAATAAAAAAAAATAGATGTTTTTTTTTTTTTTTCATCATTAGACTACAGTCTTTTATATATATATATATATATATATATATATATATATATATGCGAGAGAGATAAATAGATAATGTGGTTTGCTATATTTATAAGTAAAGAGTGCTCAATATCATTCATAGATCATGTATATCGAAGTTAAGACAGCATAAACATAGTCAACAGTGCTTGGAACTGACACTTTCTCACCTATGCGATTTTCAAACCAAGTCTTTGATTTGAAAATTGCATAAGTGAGAGACTAAGTTAACGTGTACCATTGATTTTATGTCTTTGCTACCATAACTTATATATATAAGATATATATATATAAAATATTCGGAACATATTACCTTTAGGCACTCCTTTTTGATCTCGATTAAGAAAGGACATGTTTTTCATTTACACCGTCAATATCCGGTTGTTTGTTAGGGTTAGGGGTTAGTTTTATAATCTTTTTTTTTTTTAATCTAAAAATTGTCTGTTAAAACAACCAGATATAGACCGTGTAAATAAAAAACATATCCTTTCATAATTGAGATCAAAAAGGATTGCCTAAAAGTCATATGGTCCAAATATTCATCCATTGGTTTGATGATGACCATTAACTAAACCTAAGCTTAGCAAATTAACTACCCAGATGATTTGTTTATAGTGGTCAAGGCTTGTGTAGAACCAGCCAAACTTTTTAGATGAGCTGATGAGAGAAGAACTGTTTCACAGATTCTTCAAACTGCACTCTTCAGGTTTTGAATTTAGAGGTTTTCCTTCTTCTATACTGTTTGCGTTACCAAGGTTAAATAACCCAGTCTGCCTTACTATTTACCCAAAGAGATGAAGTCACGCCTTTTCCAAGAACGTTAGCATGGAGTGAAGTGAAATGCAAACAGCCATATCCAGTATTAGAACTCAGCTCATCAAATTCATTTCCTATGATAATAACTATTATGCCACAAAACCTATATATATATATATATGAGGAAGAATGAATAAAGAAAAGAAAGAACAGAATGGATAATAAAAGATGAATTTAATCAATATTACTTACACATGTGTTTCGGTCAGTTCATCTGTGAAAATATTCCGCTGTGTGTGGAATATTTTCACACAGATGAACTGACCGAAACACATGTGTAAGTGATATTGATTAAATTCATCTTTTATTATCCATTCTGTTCTTTCTTTTCTTTATTCATTCTTCCTCATATTGTCGGATTCATTTCCAATTTCCATTTTTACATATATATATATATATATATATATATATATATATATGGGGGTGCATTTATCAATATATGTTATCTAGCATTATCATATGGTTAATAAAAGCATATGTTCATAGCTTGTCTTCATTTGCTATACTCCATTTATTGTCCATGTGTTAAAAGTTCTTGCAGACAGAATATGGTCATCTGATATTTGAATAAGTAGCCATAAGGCAGTGAAAAACCTTTCCAGCTCCCCAACCCCACCTCCTCTCAACTCCTCTTTGCCCCAGATCATCACTCCTGTAATCAGAAGATAAGCAAGTGCCAAAATTTCAATATTTCTCTAAGCTCTATTGAATAGTAAAATTAGGAGCCTATTGAAACTTGTAAAAGAGACTAATTAGAATCCTTCCCACTACCATCTCCTCTCCTCTCCTCCTACCCCAGCCTTACACCACTGTTAGCATTTGATGCTTATTTGATATTGCTATAATTACTTGCTTTATGAATGGCTAGAATTTGTAGCTAATGCTTGCACTATGATGACTCAAATCATTGGTGATATCTTCTCATTCATTTCTTTTATTCTGTACACACACAAAATCCAAGAAATAATGGGTTATCTGAAATTGGGTATTAGCTGCCTTTTACTTACTACATCCAAGCTATATAATGTAGATTATATAATCTAGATAATTAGATTATAATGATAATTCTCTTTCTTTCTTTCTCCTTTACATTTTTCATTACCTGGTTTAAAAGACAATTAGATTTGGTGTACTTTAAGCTTGATATTAATGCTTAAATAATGTAAGTAAAGTCGTCGGGGTGGCCTAAAGCCAGTATCAACCAGACAGCAAGGGTGTCTATCCCCTTTTCACTAGCGCTAGACCAAGGAGATTGTTTTTGCATCTGAAGTGGAGCACCACACCTACCATCAGCTCCTTACAGATCCCTGTGCTATTCATACACTGAGTTGGTGAGGGACGGTATCAAACCAAGAACCTTAGTCTACCGACTGACCTAATCAGCCCTATAAAGCTACGTTCTCACACCAGGAATCGAACATGGGCTGCCTGGGGGAAAGCCAGAAATCCTGACCATTAGACCATATTAAATAACTAGCAGTGGCTACCCAGCATCGCCTGGGTAGAGGGTGATTTTTTAAGTTAGTCCCGCAGATCCATTATTACTTAATCATGAGTTGAATCCTCATGGGATGCCCCATTTAAATCCCTATGTAAAAAAAATAGACCTTGCATTGATCCAGCTACTCTAAAAAGAAATGTTAATGTCTCCTATCTAAAATATTAAATGAAAAAAAAATCCATGCTGTTACCATTTAAATTTTATATTTTAATTATTTTCACGAATATGAATCAAATCTATTATTTTTGCTTGAAAACCAAGCCCTGTTGATATTTAATGTGTATATATATTTACTTTGTTGATAATTGTTTTATTTTTGAAGTTTCCTCCGGACATACACACAATTGCCCTTTATATATGTAGGCTGAGAAAATATGTAGATTATTGTATAATACTCACATATAGGTTGAATTTTGGAGACCTAATTTTTTGGTAAAAAAAAAAAAAATGGCATTGACCTATACATGAGTAATAATTTGGTAAAGTTGAAATTTAAAATCAAAAGGACGAGGAGCAAACAACCCTTGGCTTCAAAAATCAATTTGATAGATTAATAATTTCATGACCATAAATTAAGGGTCAACCTATACACAAGTAATAATTTTGTAAGGTTGAAATTCAAGCATAATAGGAAGGACTGGGTGCAACCCTTTCTCTCAAAGTCTAATTCTGTAAATTAATGATTTCATGACCCAAGGGTCAACATATACATAAGCAATAATGGTGAAATTCAAACATAATCGGAAGGACTGGAAGAAAGCATTGTCTTCAGAAATAAATTCTATGTTAATGATTTTGTGACTATAAATCAAAGGTTGACATGTATATTGTTGTGGGGTTTCAAGGGGTCAAAATAAGACAAAATGACGGGTAACAAATGTAGGAAAATGTATTAACAAAAAGTAGACAATTACAGTAAAGAAAAGTGGGAATTGCGTCCGACAAATAGAGTTACGAGCTGACTCACGTTGGCTTCCTCAAACCATAATTGTTCCTGTTACTTATAGTAACCGTCGGCGCATTCCACTATAGTCTGTAGGGTATATCACCTATAACATATATGATTGACTTATATACCGTATATCTTTTCTGTCTTCCTTTTTTCTTATCACTATCAAAACATTGAAATGTATTGGAAATTCTTTCTTGGATTTTGCAAATTGCCTTTATTGCTATAAAGTCTCATGAAGTAACCATTTACTAAATTTGTCTTAGTCTGACACAAGTTTATAGTAGTGAGTATAGTAATTTAGTAAGAACTGAATCCTATAGTATTAGTCTTGCTAACAGTCACTATTAGGGGAGTAACCCCCCCCCCCAAAAAAAAAAAAATCCGGAGCCAGAGTTCCTAAGGTGGTGTGATGCTGAACTCCAGTGTTACCCAGCAACTCATGTAACACTACCACTGCCAAACTGCATTGGCTTCTTACCTTTCCTTTGGATCACAGCGAGAGGGGTATTGCTGCCTGGGCAACAGCTCATCCTCCATATTAACACGTAGACGGAAGGATGCCAACAATAACAAACAGTCACTATGGTAGAAATATGTAACACCATAGAATGATTATGCATTGCTATTTTATCTATGAATTCCATTGAAATATCCATCCTGTCAGCTGCGGCTGTAGAATACACCATCTGCACTTCTACAGCAGGCTACCCCCACCCCCTCATGGGACCACCTGTTGGCTATGGGTGATCATCCATAATACCTGAAAAAAAAAGTATTGTAGCGGCTGAGTGGTCTGTGACCCCCACTACTAAGTGGTCCTGGGACATGCAACACTCCACTTCAGCCCTTACTAGATGAGCGGTTGGAGAGGCCTTATCTGATCAATCAGCTGGTTATGTCAAGCCCTAGCAACTATATGATTGTCCTGATCGTATTCTTCAAATTGCTCTTATGATAAACTACTACACTTTTTTTATCATATGGGTACTAGTAGGCAGTGGCTGAGAGTCAACCACCAGTATTTAATAATACACATGAAGTTAATAAAAATTAGTTTTATTAATTTATTGATACACATGAGGTTAATGCAAATTATTTCTTAAACGAATCATATATATATATATGTGTGTGTGTGTGTAAGATAATCCAAATGACTGGTAAGTAAGGGATGATTCTATTTGGGATCATCGAAATCTCACTGTACAACATACTGTATGCTCTTGTAGGTGCAAACATATATATTCATACAAGGATTTTATAAATCCCCAAGAGAGCTCAATATATAATAAACAATAAATTAATTATATACAGAGCAATATTTAACTTTCAAATAAATATATATATATATATATATATATATATATATATATATATATATGATTTGGCATTAAACAAACCACAAGAGTGGTTATGCCATTAAACCAAACAATCAACCATACATTGAAGTATTTGTTTTGTTTTTGTTTTGTTTTTTGTGATTTTCTTTTAATAATTTGAATTTTTAAAACCAACTTTTTACCAAGTTAATCTGTGAACACAAATCCCTGTAATAGAAAATACATAAATAAATGACTTATATTCTTGCCAGATCTTGTAAAACATGTAACTACAGTCATCATCAAAATGCTTAGCAATGGTTTTCAATGGTAAATACGGTGTTTATAAAAGTTTTAAGATTAGGTTTAATCTATTTAAATGTAAGGGAGATAACTGTGAAATAAATTTTTATCTTTGGTTAAAATTTAATGTATAAGTATTTGTATACTTTCTATATCTGTGTTCATATAGAAAGATAAATAAAGTTGAAGAAAGAAATAAAGAGTCAATAATGGAGAAATGTTCAGTTGGTTAAGCATAGAACTGTCAAAATAACTACATTCATTTAATTAGTAACTGAGAGAAGATGCATTTAAAAATTTTGCTCAGGTACCCTTTTAATTTTTGATTAAGCAACGAGAATAATAAGAACAAAATGATCTATTAAAGAATTTATGAATATTGATGGCATTGAATAAGACAGAGGAAAATCGGGATAGATATGTCTTGTATATATTGCATGGAAATCATGAATATGTTGTTACTAAACTGTTTGTGTTCATTTCTCTTTTTTTTTCTACAGTAAAGACAGCTTACCTCCACATATAAAGAAGGTGAAACAAGAAAAAATAACTGATCACATGGTTGTGAAGAAGAAAAGGGACAGATTCAATGGAATGAGTGAAGAGGAAGTTATGCAACGTACCCTACCTGATCATTTACAACCAAATTTAGATATAGTGATTGTAAGTAAAATTATATTCCTTCAAATTTCAGTTTTATACATTTATTTCATGTTTTTTAACTTTTTGTTTTGAAGAGTTACACAAAAAGGCTAATTCAATCATTATAGTTTAATTGTGAAATTGCAAGTGTATTTTATTTTAGATTCAAAATATATCACAAAATTTAGATATTTATTAAGCTTTGCACAAAGCCAGATGTATGGGGCACCCATTGAGACTCAAACTCACTATTAATGATTTGCTAGTCTAGCTTGCTTATTATTACATCATGTGAGGTGCCTAAAATTTAGACCCAAATTATAACCAAAAATTTAGACCCAAATCATAACCTGAAATCTAGTTATTTACTAAGCTTCGCTTAGTTACAGCACAAAGCTGGGTATATGGGGCACCCAGTTAGAATCAAGCTCACTAGTAATGGTTTGCTAGTCTAGCTTGCTAATCATTAGATCATGCAGGGGGTGCCCAAAATTTAGACACCAATTTTAATTATTTGCTGTTATTATTCAAATTGTAACTTTGCTCAATTTTTTTCTTTCCCTTTGACTAATTACTTTGCTGTTCATGGAATGCACTCATTAATAAAAAACTTCAAAACATTAAACCTACCATTAGAGAATGGAACTTAAAATACAACAAAAATAGAAGAGAATGAGTTGTGCTGACCTGCCTTCACATAGGCCACACCTACATCACCCATCATCATTTACTAGAGCGCATAATCCCTAATATGCACTACATGCCAAGAGAGATTTACATATACTGCTAGAGTGTGTAGACTTTGATTTAGTGCAAACAAAATACTACCAAGCAAGTAATTTTAAAAAATTTTCATAAAAATAAGACCATCCAGGATTTTATATTTCCTAAAAGAATGGGATTGTACACAAAAAATGAGTAATTGAACAATAGTTAAAATCTATACATATATACATTTGTTTTCTACCAAACTATCACTACGAATCCAAAACCTGGTCAGCATTAAATGACCCACTGAGGTTGATATGCCGTGAACCAAACCAAACCAAACCAATCTATATATAACCAAAGTGTTGTTGTTTTTTTTTTTCTTTTTTGTGATACTTGTCTTTTCTATTCATTATTGTTATTGTTTAAATATCAGGTTTTAAGAGAATTTTTTTTCTCACCAGATCGGTTTCAATCCTGGACTTACAGCTGCATATGTTGGTCATCATTATGCTGGACCTGGAAACCATTTCTGTAAGATATTTATTTATTCATTTCTATATTTCTGAGTTACATATATCTCGGGGGTTAGCAACCTTTTGGAGAGAGGGGGCCAATTGGCTATGCAGTGTCTTGGTGAAGGGCCATGGTTTTAAATATAATGCAAATAAATTTTCTCTGACTCAAACTGCTCTTTCCAAAAAGCTGTCTTTTTTTAAAGATTTAAAATAAAAAAATATTTGCCTCTGGCCTTTAATGGGTTAACCTGAATCGAACTACTGTATTTCTTTTCAATATTAATTGGATAGTCAGAGTCCAGCTGTTAAGTTGGCAGGCCGGACAAAAACCACTCGAGGGCCGGATATGGCTGACCCCTGATATATCTTTTCGAAGTGGGGGTGGCATGGTGGCTAACATGCTGGACTGTGACAACACAATAAGCAACTTAAAATACTCTAACTTAGAGAATAAAGAAATTTCCAGTTCAATTTGCAACTGAATGATAATTTTAGTTAGTCTTCATTTGCACTGAATGTCACTTTTTAATCATCCAGATTCTCAATATAACAGAGATAACTATGAAATGTTAATTAAAATACTTCACTTATTCCTAAAAAAAAAAAAAAGCATCAATATAATCATAAACCTTTGTTATGACAAGAACCCAGCAGGTTCATTGGTTATCTAGTTTTTGTTAAAAAATCTTCACTGATTTCATGAAAGATAATTTTGTAACTTTTATTTAACTCTTTGCCTACCAAATTTCCCTGATATTTTTTACCTGAATGGTGGGATATTTCCAAGTTCACTATCTATTCACCTCAGAACTCATTCTATTCAAATAAGTAAAAGTAAAGTTGACAGGGAGGCCTAATGTCGCTATCAGCCAGACTGTGAGGGAGTCTATCTCCTTTTCACTATCGCTAAGTCAAGGAGATTATTTTAATGTCTGAGGTGGAGTACCACACCTACCATCAGCTCCTCATTTTACAGCACAGATCCCTGTGCTATTCATACACTGAGTTGGCGATGGCCGTTATCGAACCCGGAACCTTATGACTCCTAGGTAGATGCTCTACCTACTGAGCTGAGTCCTCCTAATCAATTATAATGAACTAACCATCAGTTTTAGTACTTTGCTTGGGCATAGAATGGGAGAGTCACTGCGAGCAGTGTAAAGTAGGCAAAGAGTTCAGAAAACATGCACACACGCACATTGCATTTTTTTAAAATATTTTCTTTTTTTTTTTTTTTTTTTTTTTTTTTTTCAGGGAAATGCCTGCATTTGTCTGAACTGATACCTGAACCAATGACTGCCTATGATGACAGTAAACTATTGAAACATGGCATTGGCTTCACAAACATTGTACACAGAACTACAAGGGGCAGTGGAGATTTATCAAAGTATTTTTATTTTTTCTTTCCTTTTATTGTTGTATCTTAGTGCTGAGTGAATTTGTAGGCAAGATTTCAGCTTTTTGTATTGATACCCACTGACTGTACCATTACTCCTCCACTCTGTACAAACTACATAATTTTGATAGTATGTAGAAATGTGATGAGTAAACACCAAATTGGAGCACTCAATCTATATGTCAGTCCTGTCAGTGAGGTTTAGAATATGCTGACTGTATCCCCTGCAGAAGGGTAAGATCCCCCCCACCAAAAAAGGTGGTATCATGGATATGACACTAAACTGTATCTGATGGTGAGGCTCCATTTCTAGAGATCAGGAGAGTGTGGAGTACCCCTTTCATTGCCATTGATTCCAGGTCAAATCAATCTTAAGAAACAATTACTGAAAAAAAAGTAAATATGAACATAAAATGAATGCAATTCCCTAACTTCTAGGCATAAAATAACCCTAAATAGGTTAAAATGCCATTAAAATCAATGAATTTATGTTATGCATTTGAAAAAAAGCTTTTAGGAATTAATGCAAATAATAGTGACAGAATAGAGCTATTTATTATATGTACTAGCAACAAAAAACACCTCCGGGCGGTGTAAAAATTTATTTTAAAAATATATTGTCTGGGGTGGGAGTTAAAAATTCAATGTTAGAGGGTTTGTATCATAAGTAAGCAAAATCATCAAATTTATTAAAGGAGTAAAAAAAAAAATTTCTTTAAATAAAACAATTTGAAACGGAAACTTAGTTCTGTCCCCCTCAAATAAAATGTTATGTGAATCTATTAATCATTTATTAAATAATTATTTTGCACATAGATTTTACACAAAATTGTAGGTATTTATTTATTCATAAACTTTTTAGTTAACTTCTGAAAAAAAAAAAGGACAAGTATAAAACAATTTTAAAAATTACTTACTCAAATTCTGAGTGTATAACGCAGGGTTGTTTTATTCTATGTATTAACGATTTTGACTATAAATTAAATACTCATTAATAGACTTACGCAATCATTGAGATAGCTGTTATAATTTTGGTTACAGACATAAAGACACCCGATCTCCATTATTAATAGAGATGTAAATATGTTTTCTATTATACATGAAATTTCTTTCTATTTGAATTAGTAAAGAATAGGAGAATATTTAAAATCAATATTAAAAGAATACTAATTTGTAAAAGAGTATAAAGTCAATGAATTTAAAAACTGCTATAAAAATTTCAATAAAATACTCATAACAATAATTACTAAAATTACAATTGTCAATTGATTAACAATATGTAATCATAAACTTGGATTACAAATGAAAATAAATCAATCACAATTCTCTTTTTAATAAAGAAAAAAAATATCTATTTTCAGACAAGAGATCAGAGATGGTGGAAAGCAATTACATGAAAAGTTGAAATTCTACTCTCCAAAAATAGCTGTTTTCAATGGAAAAGGTAGGTGAACATAGTTTTTTCATAAAAGTTGTACAAGTTTAATGCCTTTAGTATGATACACAAGTTGAATGAAACAATAGACTTGAATATATTTCTTTATAAGAATCAATAAATGTATTTGAATATGTGTTAGCTGCTCTCCTTTTCAATATGCAAATTGATTTTGATTAAAATGTGTGTATCACTTACATATTAACCCAATAATTTCAAACATTAAAAAAAAAATAATAGTAATAATAATATTAATACTACTATTACTACTACTACTACTCTAGGATCTTTCACACCAGTGTTAGCTGATGGTCTTTTGCTGGAGTCTGAGTGACAACAAGTCTCCTCAGTTCTCCAAGACTCTTCTGAGTATTATAGTTAATTTCAGCAATGATGTTTTCTGGATGGTCTTCTTCATCATCAAAAAAAAAATGCCATAAAGAAAATTAGAGTATGGCATTTTGGATATGTGTATATTACTAAAATCTTATGCTTATATATATTATTGTATCACGCATTTAAATTTATACATACAGTATATCCCATATAAATTTATATGTATAGTATATATATTATAGTATCACCTACATAAAGTTTATATATATATTATATATATATATATATATATATATATATAAACTCAGAACCTTCTGATTCCTAGGCGAATGCTCTACTGACTGAGCTAAACCAGATCCCTATGCATCAGTTGTTGTTTTTTTGGTTTTTTTCAATATATTATTATAACATATGTTATGGAAGTACGATGAGGAAATTAATCTGACAGTATGTGGAGAAAATTTTTAAAGAAACAAATACAGGATGTCATGAACGATGGAAACACTTTATGTCGATACTTAAGTATTTCGGTTTTTTTTAAATTAAAACCTTCTTCAGGACATTGAAAATTTTATATAAAATTTTCAATGTCCTGAAGAAGGTTTTTTTTTTAAAACGAAATACTTAAGTATTGACATAAAGCGTTTCCATCGTTCATGAATCCTGTGTTTGTTTTCTTTAAAAAAAATTTTCTCCACAATATATGTTATGTAATTATTTTACCTTTAAAAAATAATCTTTATAAATGAAATAATTTTGGGATCTATTATGTAATTATTTTACCTCTAAAAAAACAAACAATATGTTGACAAGACTTTCAAACCATCCTGTACATTATAAGTTGTTGAGAACATTCATTATTTCATCTAATAGAATATGTTATTATCATCAATTGCTTTTTATGATGATGTTCTGAATCTTTCTTAGGGGAATTGAAGTCTAATTTATTTGGTATTCATTTATCTAAATGTTATCAAATATAAAGGAAAGCTTTTGTTTTTTATTAATACGATAATACAAAAAAAAATGGCTGTCACATTTTGTCTTCTTTTCTTATCATTTAGGCATTTACGAGATATACAGTGGACAAAAGAACTTTATATTTGGAAAACAACCTGATAAAATTGATGGGACTGATATTGTAAGTTATTTTTGTTGTTATTATGTCTCATTTGCAAACCACCACCACCACCATTTCTAGCTTACTGTAAATACATTTCAATATTTTCTTGGAAATGAATTACACACTATGGGTACAAGGTAGGGGTTAGATGGCTTTAGTTGTTCATAAATAAAAACCCTATAATTTATTAAAAAACTTTAGTTGGGACCCATCAAATTTCCCGACGAGTCATTCAAATGAAATACATGATTTGCAGGATGCATTAAATTAAAAAGCTACCAACATCACTGCCTATATACTCCATTAATGTATGTGTAATGAACGGCCACTAATTTTTAGCCACAAAAGTGTTTTTATCATATATTGCCTGTAATGAACTTTTAGCTATGCTAGCCTACAAAAATATCTATTCAACATCCAATGACATAAAGAGAAAACATTCAAACATTTATTTATACTTTCAAAACTATTGTAATAGAATCAAAATCAATGCAATACTGTAAACAAACAATGAAGTCTAGACCTTGATGTAGCCTACCGTGTTTACTTGGAAGATAAAAAATGTTTTTACATAACTTAACTATTTATAATATTTGTACATATCATAGCAGAACTGTTGTAAATAGTGCTAGTGTTTTAATGGTTATCATCATAGGAAATGAATAAACAAATCCTGACAAGGCTGTTTGCATTTCACATAGCTGCATCCAACTATTCACCCTCCAGCTATGGGTAAATAGTAAGGCAGACTGAGCAGTTTAACCTTGGTATGGGAACTGATCTAGGAGAAAGGAAACTATGAATTCAAACATGCCTTAAAAGTTAACCTTGTGTTACATCCTGCTGGTGCGGAAGTGTTGGCTAAAATGCATAAATGATAAACAATGTTAAGTAAAAACTTTATTATCTTAAGCAATAGTTTTTGTTTAACTATAGGCTATGCAGGGGACACTTTGGATCAAAGTTATGGCAAGGTTAGGCCTAGAAACAAGGTAAATTTCCATGTTTCAAAAACATATTGAACAACACTTTGTTTTTTTAGGTGAAAATTGGTCTTATGCACTATAATTTTCCTTTGGTGTCTGTGAGTGATTTGTTCCAGGAATGCAGTTATATAAAATTCTGTAAATACTCAAGTTCCTCTATCTAAAATGAAGTAATATTTGCATATATCCTACACATATTCTCCTACATAAATAATCTCTAGATTATTTATAATAGCTAATGTATATGCTCTGTAAATAGTTGTTATACTATAGGTAGTATATACAAATAATAAGAAAGATAGAAGTAAATTCTGATTAAATAACTGTGTGTAGATATATATATATATATATATATATATATATATATATATATATATATATATAAGTAAGTAAAGTAAAGTCGACGGGGCAGCCAAAAGTCGGTATCAGCCAGTCAGCGAGGGAGTCTATCCCCTTTTCAATAGCGCTAGACCAAGGAGATTGTTTTTAAGCATCTGAGGTGGAGCGCCACACCTACCATTAGCTCCTTACTTTACCGCACAGATCCCTGTGCTACTCATACGCTGAGTTGGCGGGGACCGGTATCGAACTAGGAACCTTGTGGTTTCTAGCCGAACGCTCTACCGACTGAGCTAACCCGGCCCGCTGATTTTTTTTTTTCCCTCCCTTCTTTTGAACCAGAGATATTCATGAAAAATAATTGTGTAAAAAAAATTGTTTACTTATAAACAAAAAAAAGTAATAATAATTTACAATAGAAAATTCTAAGGAAATGGAAAACACCTTGAATTTAACCACCCTGTCCGCTGGGCTGTAGAATATGCCGACTACACCTCTGCAGAGGGATAAGACGCCTCCCCCTAATGGGCCTGTTGGACTTGGTTGGCTACCCATGAAGCCTGAAGACGGGATCCTAATAGCTGAGTAGTCTGTGACTTGCAACACTCCAATTTGGCCCTTACTTAGGCTAGATGGGTGGTCGGAGAAGCCCCTTCCAATCAATCAACTGGCCATGTCAAACTCTAGCAATTATATCATTGTTCTGACCGTATTCTTCATTTATCCCTGGTCTACTCTGACCCGGAGTGGTAGTACCTGTTAGTATTCCATTTATGAGTTAAATAGATCAAAAAACGAGTTTAAGAAATTTTTTTGAATACCCAACAAGAATGAATAAAACGAACATTAGCAGCATAAAATAACCCAACAAGGGTTGACATACCATAAAATCCAACCAACATCTATTGATTTTATTATTCTTGTTCTCTTTTCAGACTATATTTGTAATGCCATCATCTAGTGCCAGATGTTCCCAACTTCCACGTGCCATAGACAAGGTTCCATTCTATGTTGCCCTGAGGAAACTGAGAGACTATCTTGTTGGCAAGACCAAAACATTAAATGAGGCTGAGGTGAGCTTCCCTGATCTGGAACTAAAAGTGAAGACAGACAAGACAGATAAAAACAAGAACCAAAAGTCTCCCAAACAGGAAAACATACCCTATGTGCCACCACCTCAGTCCAATTGTATTTCCATTGAGTACCCTAATAATTACCACCAAAGTCAACAAGTCCAGCCCCAGGGGTCATTTGTGAAACCAGAACCTTTCTACAATCCTGAGGACTATGGTAGGATGCCTGTACACCAAGGCTTTAATACTGATAAGGGCGCATTCTCTACCAATCCTTCTGCTGTATCAACTGTGTTTCATAACCTGCCCTATGACACTCTGTCCCCTCCCCCGCCCAACCAACCCATTCCTGTGGGTATGTCACAGTATACCAACTACCCCCAGACACCTTATGGTTACATTCCTTTCCCTACTTGAAAGAAATATTGAACAGGCATCCATCAACTCAGGGATAAAGTCTTTCTTTGGGCTTCATTCTTCACTTTATAGCTATCTTGACATTACTGATGTTTTATTGCTGAGGTCTTGTAAAGTGTAGCTATCTTCCTGCCTGTGGGTAAAAAAAAAAAAAAATGTACCAAACAAAACCCTTTGTGGGCCAAGCATGAATTTTTCTTTTTTTTTTTCAATTTTTCTTTTTATTTTATTATTATTTTCATTTTTTTTTTGGTGACATTTTTCATTTTGTTCTTCCTTCTTTTATTTTTAAACGCTAAATATTCTCTTTTTACTTATTTTATTGTGTTCTAGTAGTGATGATGTCAGTTTTGTCTGTAAAAACAAAACGAAAAAAAAAATAGCTTTGTGTTGTGTACTTTGTGCTTATGCGTCCTTCGTCTCATTTACCGCGTCTTAAAACTATCAACAAATTATGTTTGGACTTCTCTGGGAGAAGCTATCTCTGATTTCTATAATATATTATTTAAAGAAAAAAAACCCCTTCTACTTTTCCTTTAAAAAAAATCTATCTATATACACGCATATATAAGCATACACGTAATATACTTTTTATTGCTCTATTCATAAATCTTTTAAATGTGAAATAATTTAAAATATAGATTTTTAAAACTATTTTAAAAAAAAAAAAAAAAAAGGATTTTTTTCTTAAAAAGAAAAAAAAAAAGTATTTAAAATACCATGCAAATTATAGTATCCTTTTTCTTTTTTTTAAATTTTAATTTTGAAAATTATTTATAAATTAATTATACAAGTTATATAATACAAGGGAATTTTTACCCCATCCTGATCATAATTGTATGTGTTCAGCAATGAAATAGTTTTAGAAATTTCAGAAAATAAAAATTTTAAATAAAAAAAGAGATAAAATCTGAATTTGGTTGTCAAATTATTATTTTTTAAAAAACAAAACAAAAAAAAAACCTGTTTTCTTTAAAATTAGTTTTATATTTTCTGTTCTCCTTTGGTACATTCATTATTTATATTATTGCATACTATTACTTTCTTTGTTTTATTATAGTATTACCATAAGTTTCTTTGAGAAAAGAAGTGATTATCATTGACTGTATATTTGTGTGTGAAAGAAGAAAGAAAAAAAAGAGAGAGAGAAGTGTGGTATAATGTGGGTTTAAAGCTTGTTATGCTCTTGTAAGGCTTCCGTGCAATCGCTTACTCTCTTACTTGTTAGCAAAAGTGATGTGATGTATTTGTCCATTAACCATATACTGAGATTGACTAAACCCTTCCAATCATACCAGTTGTTTTTTTGGTTTGTTTTATTCTATTTTTTATTCTTTATTTTTTTATTTTTTGTACATCCTTAAGACTCAACTATCTATTCTACTTTTCCCTTTGCACCTTACTCCTCCTACTTCCCCACCTCCTACTCCCTATACAGTTCACTTTTTGGATCCAGGCTTCAGATTCAGCCTTATAAAAGCTTATTTATAAAATTATAAACAGCAGACTGAATATTTAAAAAAATAAATAAATAAATATCCCCTTCCCCCAACACAAAAGGGAAAAAAAACTGAAAATAAATTAACTATAAAAAAAAAAAGAAATGAATAATTTTTAAAAAATCATAAGAATCTTTTTTTTTCTTTTTTTTTTTTTTTAATCACATAGCATGTTTATCATTCAGTATTATTTTCAAATGTCTTAGTTTTGTTTTCTTTTGTTTTTGCCTTTTATAAAAAAAAAAAATCAATTTGTCCCTATCGACGAACAACAAAACAAAACAAAACATAACATAAAGTATGTAGAATCCTTTTAAGTTTCTTAAATTCCTTATTTAGGATTATCTTAAGTCTCATTAAAAAAATATCTTGATAAAAATATATCCCATCATTTAATGTCCTTCCATTCATTTTTTTAATTTCTCTGGGTTATTTCCTCTTTTATTTATTTATTTATGTCTTTGTATGCACCATTTTTTTCTTTTCTACATCATGGAAATAATTTTTTTTTTTTTTAAACCTATTTCATAAATTATCTCTTGTTGTTGTCGCCAAAGTCTCATTGTCATGAACAATCGAAGAATTATATATTTTTAGAAAAGATCATGTAATTTCATAATCTAAATTCTCTTATAATAATAATTTTTTTTTTTTTTTTTTTTTTTTTCTGTTGAAAAATGAAAACCTTTCTTGTGGACTTTCTGGCTTCCTTTTCATTTATTCTTTGGAATTTAAAACAAAAAAGAAAAAAAAACTTCTTTCAGTTTTACACGCTTTTCTTTTTTATATTCATGAATGCATAACAAATTTTATTGTTAAGCAAGGCAGATAAGTAGAGGGGAAAGAATTAATTTCAAAGAAAAAAAAGTTCTCTACAATTCCTTCTTTTTAGATAGCATTATTTTCTCTACAATTCTTTCTTTTTAAATGGCATTATTTTCTCTTCAAATCCTTCTTTTTAAAGAGAAATTATTTCTCTCTAATTCCTTCTTTTTAAATAGAAATTATTTCTCTCTAATTCCTTCTTTTTAAATAGAAATTATTTCTCTCTACAATGCTTTGTTTTCAATAGTTATTTTATCTCCAAATCCATCTTTTTAAATAGCATTATTTTTTCCTGACTGTTGATGTCAATCAATTTTATTTAATTTTTGTTATAATAATAATAATAATAATAATAATTACTTGCTATTTCTACACAGCAGATATTGTATAGAATATTTTAGTTCTCACTCTCTCTCTCTGTCTCTCTCTCTCTCTCTCTCTCTCTCTCTCTCTCTCTCTCTTATTCATCCTACTCTTTCATTTTATAACATAATTTTAAAAACCTTTTTGTTTGAATTACTCCTGTTCTGAATGAAGTATTGTGGCTAAATAAACTTTGAACTCTACTAAACCTTCTATACAAACAATATAGTACTTGAAATTATTCACCTATTTACATATTCAACATGAGAAATTGTCTTAATTTCAAGTTTTTTCTATCTAACCAGATCATGTATCCTGTAGCACAAATAAAAATGGAAATAAGTTTTTCAAATATTTCTTTGCCTTCTCCTATATTGTCCGAATTTTAAAATTGTGGCTCAATGTTTTACATTTAAGCTACATGTATTTTGGGATATATATATATATATATATATATATATATATATATATATATTTCATTTTTTATTTCTAAGTTCAACCGGTGTGAAAAAAAATAGATAACTCAGTTTTTAGAATAAATAAAAATTTCAAACTGATATCTGGGGAAAAAAAAATCTTTTAAAAAGAAAAAAGACCAGCACACCCGTATTTTCTGACAAAAATCATTAGTATTGTACGTAGTGGCCAAAAGAAAAAAACACTGAAGAAGTTTACAAAGTTATATATGTAAAAAGTGCTCAATACGCTAAGTAGAGCATTATTATAAGGACCTACTTGAGTCAGACACTATCTACTTAAATTTCACCCGAATGGTTCTTTACTCGGGTGAAACGTAGGTAGATAGTATCTGACTCATGTAGGTCCTTATATATATATATATATAGGGTTATTTATGTGTTTATATGGATAATGATACATATACAGTTTTTTTTTTATATATACTTTACACTGTTTTTATACAGTTCTTTTAATTATATTCATTGAACAATATCTTAATTATTTAGAAAAAATAAAAAGAATTTGTTTCTTTTATAATATAAAATCCTGTATTTAAATCCTTATCTTTATATCAAAGCAATCCTTAAAGGATTGCCATCCTTTATACACATTAAAAATTGTTAAATACACATTCAAATTGCAAAAAATTATGCCTCTTTTTATTATTCTCTTTATTATCATTTCATAGAAAATCTGTTATTATTATTTTCATCATCATTATTATTATTATTATTATTATTATTAATGATGATGATAATAATAATACCACTGCTGTTGCTAATAACTTTGAGAAGAGTCATTTAAATACTGGGAATTCTTCAGACAGTTGAACCTGTTCTTGTCATTCTTTGTGTTAACACAATGTTTTGACCAACACATTACTCAGTCTTCATCAGGTGTTAAAAAAAAAAAAAGAATCTTTTTTTTTTCTTTTTCTACACCCAACCTGGGCTAAATAATGGGTCAGCCGAAATAGCATGTTAACAACACAAAGAATGGCAAGAGATTCAGTTACCTGAAGAATCATAAGTATGTATGTATCTATCTATGATGATCATTATCTTCTTTTTTATGATGATGATGATGATGATGATGACTAATTGAATATTAATGTTAACTTATTTTGATTTAGAAAATGCTAGAAGCAATCCTGAAAATGGTTTTAAGAAGAAAAGCATGAAAACTTAACAACCTTTCTGTAAGCTACAATTTGAATAAACTTATTTTTATTTAACTAAAAAGTAACAGATAAAAATAAATACTAAATTACTAAACACTTATACTGAAGTTTAAAGTTAACATTTTGATTAACAAATTTCTTATCATTCACTTAGTGTTATCAAACTCCCTAGCACAAGTCACAAGTTATTAGAGATTTGTTGATTGGAATATTGTGAACTTCAGAGCATTTTTAACAATAACATTGTAAACTTTCCACAATGCCCCAAAATAAAACAAAAGTTTTTTTGTTTTTTTAATCTTGCAAGAAGTTCATGGTAGCAATATATACATAGATAAGAATAGATGTTTTGTTTTTGTTTTTTTTATACTAGTTTTGCAGCTATTCTGAAAATAAAAAGAAGCAAATCATATAAAATAATCGACTAAAATGTCAATCTTTGTAGACAGGAATTAAATATTGCTATTATTTTGTCATATTTCTATTCAATAAGCAGTGGTCTTAGTGCCTTTTCCAATTGGCTATTTATCAACCAACCTATCTACCTGCACAATTTTAATGCTCTTATATTTTGTATGTGTAAATCTTTCACCTTCTTGTACCCTAAAAAATGTTATATAAATAGGTAATTTTTTTTGTCTGAAGATGAAGAATTGTCATTTATTTATGTGCTCAGATATGTATACTCATTTTGGTTGATATTATAGTTGAAATGTTTCAGCTGAAATATTATGATTACAATAACAACCAAGATGAGAACACAATCCAAACACATTAATGAATATAACAGGTAAATTATACATATAACAAATACTTAAAAATTAGATTAATTTCAATCTCTAAAAATTAAAGAAAAAAACTAGTTTTTTTTGTGATTTTTTTTAAATTAAGAAAAATGAGGTTATAAAACATTTTCCTTTCTACACTTACTGTATTTTTTAATTAGCCAATGTGAACTGAAAATTGTAAATTTATAATTTCAAAATATCAACAACTTATAATTGTATTCTTAGTGAAAAATAAACTATGTTTCAGTTGTAGGATATATTTAAAGATGTATTGTGAACTTTTTTAGAATATGAATAACAACACTCTATTTATTTGTATACTAATTTGAATTTAACAAGTATTCTAACATAGTATCTAAACTAAGTTATTTACTTTGTGAAATGATATATACTATCAGAATGATACTTGGACAGTTTATTTTGTATCTGAAATTCAGAACATTAGTAGAGTTAAATGTTAAGATATCTTTTAAGAACAAATACTTGAAGTTTTCTGTTTTTTTCTAACTGCCACAAGTGATTATGAGAAGTCCAGGGTTTGCAAGGAAATCTGATCATTGTTGTCTATATGAAACAGTGCCTTGCAATCTTTGAATAAAATGTTTTAATTTTTTAAGAATGTTTATAAAACACTTTGTAATCATCCTAATATCCTAATTAAGGACCTTAAAAATATTTAGATAATAACGACATCCTTGAATGTCAATTTTTTTCCGACTACTACATACTCTTTTTATATCAAGGACCATCTTTATTCATTTGTTCATTTTTGTTTAACTTTTCAATTTATTTCTTTTAACTGTCCATTTTTGCCTTCAAATCTTTCAAAATATCAGTCAATATTTAACAAACTTTTATTTTTAGTATTTTTTCTTATTTCAAAATTACATCACTTTATTTTCTCTTCAATTTATAACTTTAAAAAATTCTACAAAGTTAGTTTTCAATTTGAGTAATGTAAAGATCAGTTCAGTTGTAATTTTGACATAATTCATTGTGTCAATTTTTCTCCACTGCAATTTCAACAACATTATTTATTCTAAATTCTGAACGGGATGGTTAGTCATGAATTTAGCCTTTGTAGATTATTTGTTGCTCAACCATCCCTCTCCCCAAAATATTATCCTTTTTTTTTTTTTTTTAACTTACTGTAAAAAAAGTAATCTTCACTTTGAAAACTTCACCAATCTCTACTCATAAAAAATGTTATTAACTGTTAGATAGAAACAATAAAAGGAAGATATTTCTTGTCAGTAATTATATCAATGAAAACAATCAACTTTATGAACAGGCATTTTTTGCTGACAGCCATTTATTTTCTCCATTTTTTTTTTTTTTTTTTTTTTTTTTTTTTTTTAGAGTAAGAGATATTGAATAACATTACATATTACCTTTTGTTCATAATATCCAAATGGTGAATAAAAAAAAGATTAAAAAATGAATGAGGAGGAACTATAGACAATTATTTGTAATCCTTTCTTATATTGGCTAAATATAGTATTACAAATATTAACCTAGTCAAGAATAATTTAAATGGGTCTAGAAGAAGGAAAAACTCTGAATTCAAAGCCAGAGGGATGGGGCTAGTAATTCCACCCCATAAAAACCTACTTGTTACTGAATCCCCCACCCCTCTCATCACAAATGTGGTGTGTCTGTGACCCTATGCTCCACAATGAGTCTGCAAGATCTAATTTAAAAATTAGTCCAGTGATGATACTACCATGAAAGGTCAAAACTGTATTTTCTTTTTTTCTTTATCTTCATTATTAAATTCAGACATTTACAAGTTATCGTTTAAATCATATTATTATTTTTAATTATTTGATTTAAAATACATACATACTTTTGTTCTTTTTACAAAATTTAAAATCCAATCACACAGAATTTTTTTAAAAATGTATTTACTAAAAATTTGATTTTTAAGTTCAGACAAGAATCACTCTTTTTTTTTCAAAATGATACACAATTCTTAATTTTCTAATGCAATTTGCCTTAATTTCAATTTTGTTACACTTTTGATTCATCCTTTATTCTTTTTTTTTTTTTTTTTTTTCTTCTTTTAGTCACATAACATTCAAAACCATGATTTTTGAATAATTAAATTTTCTTTGTCTTGCACACATATCATAAATTAGTGCCTCTATTCTTTAAAAAAAAAAAAAAAAAAAGGAAAAAAAAGTCATGAGATGAAAACTACAATTTAATTTGTTTTCTGATGTTTTTTTTTTTTGTTTTTTTTTCTGCACAAGAATTTAATATTCAAGCCAAGATGTAAAATTTTCAAATAAATATGCTAAGATCAGAGCAGAATACATCTTTTGTTCTGTAATAGTAAAAAAGCCTTATACACTTAATAACCTATGAAAATTTCCACAAAGAAAATATATAGTGATTCCCTTTCCGCATCAATGTTAAAAAATGTGTCTGTATTTTGGCACAAATGAAGTTTGGAAATTTATTCATAATGAATAATTATTTAAAACTAGTAAAATGATTGTAAATTTTATACTACACATTAATTTTCTTGAATAGTTCAACTTTTATTTCATGTTTAAAGTCTTGTTTCATTCTGTCCCCTGTAGGAAGTCACGTTTTGTTTTTTAATTAATTTTTTTTATTAGTTTATTCAAGACATACATTGACACATATAAATATGTACAGACTTTTGCCAAAAGATAGGGAAAAAAATGTTAAAATATGAATATGAGTAAAAAAAACTTTCTTATGCAAACATTGCACCAGAAGTTTAAGAAACAAAATAAGGGATTTAGATGTTCTTCTGCAATACCAATGGAATTCATAGCTGAGTGGTAAGCAGATGGTATTAATAACCAGGTTCCTTAAGGCAAAAAAGGGACGTGAGTTCAATTCTCACCAATGTGATCCTTTGTTATTGTCTCCAATGAATGTGATCTGTTCCTTACTGTCATAGAAATTATGACAAGAGGAAGTTTCAATAAAAAGCAATTAAGATTAAAAGATGAAAGAGAATATTTATGAGAATCAATGATATTAATAACTGAAAATGCTAAGTGAATATTCTAGATTTTAAAATATATTTTGTGGTTCTTTAGTGTTCTTTTAAATGTATATTTATGCAATGAATACATGAAAAATATTTAATACTTGTCTTCTGATTTAATGGACTAATAGTTTTAAGGAAAAAAAAATTCAAGACTGTAACAGACATATTTGAGTTAACAAATTAGGAGGATTTCTTTTTTTTTCTTTCTTCTTTTTTTTTTTTTTTTTTTTTACTTGTCTTATAAAAAAATATTCAAGGCTGTAACAGACATATTTGAGTTAACAAATTAGGAGGATTTCTTTTTTTTTTTTAAAGAAGCTTCTTACTTGTCTTATATATTGAAATTAGAATTATTAAAAAATAATGATTAAAAAAAGAACTGAACTAGTTCATAATGTTTCTATCGGTTAGTCTATTATTTTCATCAGCTGATTTAAATGTTAAAAATTAGAACTGAAATATAAATGTCCAATCTATAATACAAAAATACTACATTAACTTAAATGTAATTCTATTATTATTATAAATAAATTTATTGTATTTTTCAGTAAAAAAAATAAATTTTAGTGTATTAACCTTAACCCTGAGAACCTTGAGGCTCTTAACTTCTGATCTCCTTGCTTGAAAAATAGCTGAACATTTTATAACATGTTATTTAACTGCTTTACAGGTTGTTAAATAACAGATTCTATAGACAATTTAGAATATATTGAAAAATAATAAAATCATTACTGTTAGTAATATGAACTTAATAACCCTTAGAATTCTGAGCCTCCCACAACCATAAGTCCCTTCACCCTGGGTTCTCGACTTGAAAAATAGTTGAAAATGTAAAATTATGTAATCTGTTATATAACTACTTTACAGGTTGTTAACAGATTCTATAGAAAATTTAGAATATATTAAAAAATAATTAGATTATAAATATAATATAAAATTTCAACATTTTATTGGCAATGGCTAATATAAAAGTAAGGAATCCATGGCTGAAATTTTTTTGTGCCTCCGGTTAGCTGTAAAAATACCAACTGATCTGGTTCAATGGGTTTAAATAGAAGTAAATTTATTTCCTAATAAAAAAATGTAGAAAAGCAAAAACTGTTATTCATTATATCAAATATAAATACAGTGGTACCTTGATTTACAAGTTATGAGCTGTCACTTGACTAATTTTTTGCTTTGTGTTGTGAGCTAAATTTTGAAGTGCAAATGAGCTTCAATTCAAATACACTTATGTTAATAACTTCACTAAAAATATTTAAGTTTCCAAATTTATTATGCAAAAAAAAAATAGAATTCATAAAAAAAATAAACATTAAAACATATTAAAGCAAATAATTCATTACATTCTATTTTATGTTTTTATGCAATATTTTTCTTATTTGAAAATATGTAACAAAAAATTAGTGGGAGAGGGTGCTGGAATGATTAATGGCATTTCAGATTATTTTTCTCCCCTGGAAAATTGATTTGATATATGAGGTAATTGAGTTACAAGTGGAATGAATTAAACTCGTAAGTAAAAGTACCACTTTATATTGAAAAATAATAAAATTATACATAAAATATAAAATTGCAACATTTCTTTAGCAATAGTGATATAGAAGTGAGGAATCCATGGCCGAAAATTTTTCATGCCTCTTGTTAGTGGTAGAAATGCCAACCATTTTGGTTCAAAGGGTTTAAACAGAAATCAGTTTATTTCTTTAGGAAAATGAGAATTGTCACTCATTATCCCGAATATGAATATATATTTAAAATGGAAAGAAAAAAATGTTTGTAAGATGAATTATGAACAATTAATTTCATTTAATAGATAAGTCCAAAAATATAAACTTTCTTTATTTTCGTCAAGGAAATGAGATTTTCTTTACAAGAATAATTTAAGTAATTTTACTTATTTTATTTGCTGATGATGAAAACCCACATACACCAAGTATTTGTATGTATAGATTAACATAAGAAACAAAAATTAAAAAAAAAGATTGATACTGTCAGGTTCTAGTGGGTTATAACTATAAAACAATAATGCTTATAATTTCTAGGGGGTACAACTAATTCTGCAAATTATACAACTTCAATCAGAATGTCCCCCTTACTAGATGGCTACTTATATATAAATACCTGTGTTTTAGAAAGTATTTCCTGTGTGCATAACAGGTCCCTTCCATTTCTATGGAGGCCCATATGTGCCATTTACACAAATAGATACAAGCTCAGTTAATAACTGAATACCATTTTTAAAAACAAGAGCTTGCTATCCACTTATGCATCTTTGATAGTGATATGATAATTGAAACTTTCACAAATAGTTGCATATACATTACTAAAACACCTAAAGTTGCACATATTTGATTATATGCTTCCATACACAATTCAATCACCAATCATACATTCATATTTATAATACTTCCAACATATTCATTAGCATAAAATAAACCATGCACAGATTTCTTAACATATCATTTTATTCAAGTTAAAGTTTCGACATACACATCTGCATATAAAAAAGATATATGTGCAAATAATTAGATCCTTTTTCTTTATACTTGAAATAATTCTTTGCTATTAATGCATATCTTATTTTAAACATTTTTTACACAGTTCCTTATAAAATTATTTGTCTCATAAGGAAGTCTTAATTACACCAAAGATTGTTTTTCTTTTTCTGTTAAAATGTTTAAATTTGCATCTATATCGGCAGAGCCAGGCCCTAAAGCACACTCACTATATAAAATATAAACATATCTTCACATATATATATATATATATATATATATATATATATATATATATAGTCAGCTTTATTAGAGAAAGAGAGAGAGATGGTAGCATTTCTCGGGGAATGTCGAGTTTTAGTTTTTTAATTTTACCTTTTTTACAAATTTTTTCCCCTCTTTCCTCTGCTCTGTATAAATAGAAAATATTAAAAAAAAAAATATATGAATTAAATTTATTTTTTCTATTGTAAATGAGATAAAAAAAAAATTAAGAGCAAAAAAAAAAAAAAATAGAAAAAAAAATATATGTTTAAACCTGCAGCTTAAAAACATTGGTGATATTTCAATATGGTTTTTGTTGTTTTTGTTGGGGTGCTGTCCAAGTGTTGTTGTTGTTTTTGTTGTTATTTTATAATAATTTTTTTGTTGTTATTTTATTGTTGTAGTCGTTCACTAAAAACTGATAATAATGACCATAACAATCATGTCTGGTACTGTCACTACTTCACCAACTCAAGAACTGATTTATTCGTAGTTCCTCTTTTGTCCTATAGTCAAAATATATCTATATTGTAAGTCATTTTTCCCTTGTGTGGATGATATTTAAAAATAATAAAAAAATCAACAAGCAAAAAAATTATTTTTCTTCATTTGCTGATTTTTATATTTCTCATCATGATTCTTATTGCAGCTTTGCTAAGTCACTTAGTAAATGTCTAACCCTTTTGTAGCAATGTACTTATAAAAAAAAAAGCAACAGTTATTAAAAAAAACAAAAAAAACTATTTCATTCACAAGGAAAGGTTTAATCAATTTTCATAAAAGTTATGTCATTAAAAAAAAAGAACAGTAAAAAAAGATTACGTGGTTGTGTCAAAATGTTGCAATATTTTGATACAAGCTAGTTTGCAGTGTGTCTATCATGTGACTGAAGCAGTTCAAACCTTAGAAGGTACCCACTATAATTGATAGAATTGTGGTATTTGGTGCACTGACACAAGTTTTGTGTGATTTGAAAGTTGCACAGATGTATGTGAGACACAGTCAGTTGACATAATCTAATTTATTCACAAAGAAAAGTATAATCAGATTTTAATAAAATGTATATCATTAAAAAAAAAAAAAAACTGGGGAAAAATTACTAGGGTGTGTCAAAAATGTTGCAATATTTTTGATACAAGCTAGTTTGCAGTGTGTATATCATGTGACTGAAGCTGGCAGGACAAAGTGCCCAACACAGAAGTGCTGGAACGAACAAACGTAAACAGCATGCCCACCATCACCTGCGAGAAACGCCTGCGCTGGCTTGGCCATGTCAGGAGGATGGACAAAGGCCGCACCTACTGTATGGTGAACTAGTGGAGAGTACCCGACCGTCAGGGAGACCACGCCTACACTTCAAAGATGTCTGAAAGAGAGACATGAAGACATGCCACATCGACATAAACATGTGTGAGGCTTGTGCAGAAGACCATGCGACCTGGCGCCTCCTCGTCAAACAAGGAACAAAAAGAAGTGAAAAAGAGAGGAAAGAAGCCGCCACAGAAAAGAGAGCTAAAAGGAAGGAGAGACAACAACACCCCAACACCTACAGAAAGCATCACCTTTTGTTTGCAATCACTGCTCCAGAGACTGCCATTCAAGGATCAGTCTGTTCAGCCACTCACGTAGCTGTAGGTAAAAAAAAAAAAATTTTAAATGGACACTATGCCATCGTCTAAAATAGACGGAAGGTTGCCAACCATATCATGTGACTATGATTGGTAAACATTGTGGTAGTTGGTGCGCTGACATGTTGTGCATTGCTTCATTCCATTTGTGATTTGAAAGCCACACAGATAAATGTGCAATGTAATCTAATTTGGGAAACTTATGCTTTATGTGTTCAAACTGGTTCGGAATACTGTGGAAACAATCAAAAACATTTATTGTGTGAAAGGTAAAGGTGCAATTGATCAGAGTACATTAACCAAATGCTTCAAGACATTTTTCTCTTGGGTTGCAAGAACTTATGCTTTATGAGTTCAAACTGGTTCATAACACTGTGGAAACAATCAAAAACATTTATTGTGTGAAAGGTAAAGGTGCAATTGATCAGAGTACAGTAACCAAATGCTTCAAGACATGTTTCACCTGGGTTGCAAGAAACTTGACAATCAGGCAAGGTCATGTAGGCCTAAAACCATGTTCGGAGACCATACTTTATGCCATAGTGGCAAATTCAGCCATTAGAACACTGAGAGTATTTGGTGAGCTTAGTACCTCACAGTATAATATGGTTCATCACCTTAATGACCTTGGCAAAATCATCCAGAACTGCCGCATTTTGCCCCTTATTACCAAAATATTGCATAACCTTTGCCTCATCCTAGTAATTACAGTCAAGTCACATTGGTGATTTCAAAGTTAAGCAACAATGAGCCTATTCAATATTTAGATAGGTGATCATTTAAGCAACAGCAGGTATTGCAAAAAAAAACAATATCAAAATGACTTTGGTATTAAATAACCCAAAAGGGTTGATATGCCATAAAACAACCAACCAACTAATTCTAGTTATTAGTTGATTTTTAGTAGATTTTGAACTGAAAATATTTTAGTTTTTCTACAAATATAAAAAAATTTCAAGACCCAATAACTTTATTTCTATATGATATAAAGAAATAATTCTTATATCTGACTTTTCAAGCAAGTAATTTGAAAAAACTTTTCATGAAAATAAGACCATCCAGGATTTTACATTTCCTAAAAGAAGTGGGATTCTACTAAAAAATATGAGTAACTGAACAATAGTTCAATATATATATATATATATATATAACTATGAGAAGTAAACAAACAAACAATGTGTTTGATATGGCTTTTTTAGCCGACAATTTTTGGGAAAATATGTGCTTAATTGAAGTCGTACCTAATTTTGAAAATTAATTAATTGATAATTAATGAATTAGGCGGACATGCCTATTCAAATGTAAGGCTAAACAAATCAAGAAAAATTTTCTCGATTCTCCCAAATATATATATATTATGTTTCTACCAAACTATTGCTACAAATCCAAAACTTAGTCGGCATTAAGTGACTCACCGAGATTGATATGCCATAAAACAAAACAAACAAAAAACAAACTTCTTAAAGATATGATGTTGTTTTTTAATGAAATTGATTGAATTATTATACCTGATTGATAATTTTTGTCAATAAATATGTTGTCATAGTAAACAATTTTGCAACTCTAGTCAAATTCCTAACCACTACATTCTGTTGGCTGGTCTGTATATTCTATTCTTGGGGAAATTTTGAAGAGAAGTTTCTCATTATGTTGAGAAGAAATTCAACTATTTTTCATCCAGATTGTTGCCATGGAAACTTGTAGAGATAAATGAAATCAGTCTTCTTTGTACTGAGGAGCTTCTGGGAGAACATATGCAGAATAGAATTGAGTGAAATTTAACAATTACAAATTTGAATTTCTCTGAATTTTCAAGCTGAGGCTAGATAATTAGTATTTGTATTATTCGGACTATTGACCTCATGTTCATTGTTATCTGTACAATGTTTTGACTGAATTGGACACATAGCCTAGTGA
The DNA here is from genome assembly GCA_023376005.1 of Doryteuthis pealeii. Taxonomy (NCBI): domain Eukaryota; kingdom Metazoa; phylum Mollusca; class Cephalopoda; order Myopsida; family Loliginidae; genus Doryteuthis; species Doryteuthis pealeii. Next base: position 88,226,411 of record CM042138.1, on the reverse strand, counting down.
ATAAAGGAGTTAGGTTAAGACAGTTCTATGTGACAGTTATCTCTAGACTGCAGGTTCAATCCTGGTCAGGGGCAGCAGTAACATAGAATAATAATTAGCACAGCTTAACACCTGTACCCAGCTATGGTTAGCGGAATGAGATCAGGATACCCCCATGGACTGAATAAAGGGTTAGGTTCAAAGTTCCATGATGGCTCCCAATTAGGATAAGAAGTTTCCAGAATCCAAGAAGGTTCCTGAATTCGACAAGAAATACCTGAAGAAGGCCAGAGGGCACATCGGCCGAAACGTTGTACAGATAACAATGAAGATGAGGACAATAGTCCAAATAATACAAATAATACAAATTTAAATATGATCACAATGACTCAAATATAGATGATACACATGCTGCTGTACATAATGTAAGCAACACAGATAAAAGCAAGAAATTTAATGATTTTGTTCAGAAAATGTTATCTTTATTATTCTGCCTTGATATGAGTTATTATATACTCAACCTTGAAAACATCGCAGACCAGTGTTATCATAACATTTTCTGGTGATTTAAAGGTTTTAAGTAATGTTTTTGATAAGAATACAACACTGGGATCAAATCAAAATCAAAAATTAAAAATAGTAATAGCAAAAGTGTTAAAATGGAAATCCTTATGTTGATCTTGGTTTTTTTCAACTTTATAAGGTAAAAAAAAAAACAGAAACTAATTTGAGGTCAGTCCATTCATTTCTAACTATAGATATGACTAGTGTTACATAGGGGACACGTCAGAATATAGGGTTCATGGCAACAAATGAATGCATTACATAAGGGACACATCAGAATATAGAGCTTCATGGCAACAAATGAATGTATTACATAGGGACACATCATATTAATGGGCTTCATGGCAACAAATGAATGCGTTACATAGGGGACACATCAGAATATAGATTACATAGGGGACACATCAGAATATAGAGCTTCATGGCAACAAATGAATGTGTTACATAGGGGACACATCAGAATATAGAGCTTCATGGCAACAAATGAATGTGTTACATAGGGGACACATCAGAATATAGGGCTTCATGGCAACAAATGAATGTGTTACATAGGGGACACATCAGAATATAGGGCTTCATGGCAACAAATGAATGTATTACATAGGGGACACATCATATTAATGGGCTTCATGGCAACAAATGAATGCGTTACATAGGGGACACATCAGAATATAGAGCTTCATGGCAACAAACGAATCTGTTACATAGGGGTCATGTCAAAATATAGTGCTTCATGGCAACAAATGAATGTGTTACATAGGGGACACGTCAAAATATAGGGCTTCATGGCAACAAATGAATGTGTTACATAGGGGACACGTCAGAATATAGGGCTTCATGGCAACAAATGAGTGTGTTACATAGGGGACACGTCAGAATATAGGGCTTCATGGCAACAAATGAGTGTTTACATAGGGGACACGTCAAAATATAGGGCTTCATGGCAACAAATGAATGTGTTACATAGGGACACGTCAGACTATAGGGCTTCATGGCAACAAATGAATGTGTTATACAAGGGACACATCTGATTAATGGGCTTCATAGCAACAAAATTTCCAAAATAATAAACTATAACACACATTTTCAAAGCTAATACACTATGATCTGAGTCCAAGGGGAAAAAAAGAAGATATTTTCTATGCCATTTGGGCTTTCATATTTCAAAAGTGACTTTGTACTTTCTAAAGAACTCTTAATTTATTAAACTCAGTCTGACACAGGGCCACAATATTAGAGCATCTAAAAGAGGTTTAAATTCACTACACTGTCAATGGCCTGTATGACTATCTGCTAACTGCTGGTATATGTGAATATTAAAAAACTGCAAGTTTTAATTGGCTTGATTATAGAGTTGTAAAATAAAATAGAAATACATGGTGTAGTAGAAATACCTACCACATTTTAAACTGTCACTGATGTGGTGCTAGTGATGCTATTCTGGATAGAATTTTCAAACCATAGCAGTATCGATTTTCTATCTGGAGCAGCATCATTCAGACATAACATATAATGAGCACAAAAAGTTGTCTGTGTAGAAATTACAGACTCACCAATCTTAAAAATTGTTTTCACAGCAAATGTACATTATGCACCAGTCCAAGCCATGAACATATGTGTGAAAATAAAATGGTAAAACATTAGACGAATAAAATGTGGTAGGTATTTCTACCGCTCCATGTCCAAGAAAAAAGAGAAGTTAAGACAAAATGTACAAGCAGATGTGTTAATTAGAAATACCAGCAAAAATATATTTATTTTAAAAATATATATACACCTCCAGGGGTAAGTATTTAAGTTTGAATGCAATAGAATATTATATTAAATTACAAAATAAGAATGCATATAAAAATATTACACTTACTTTAATTCAATTTTAATTGATTTCTATAGAAAATTATACATAGGTTTTCTTTTAATATTTTTGAGAATAAAACAATATTAGAAATCAATAATGCCAATTAATAATTTATTAAACCCGGCACAAATAATTAAGTTATTTCTTTATTTTAACAACTTACCAATTCTCTTTTCTTTTTTTTCTTTTTTTTAATAAATATGTGTAAATATTAAAACAGATATTAATATTGGGTAAAGCAAAAAAAAAAAAAAAAATAATAATATATAGAAAATAGCCTTTAATATTATTTTGGACCATATGACCTTAAGGCACCCCTTTTTGATCTCGATTAAGAAAGGACATGTTTTTCATTTACACCGTCAATATCCAGTTGTTTGTTAGGGGTTAGGGTTAGGGGTTAGTTTTATAATTTAAAAAAAATCTAAAAATTGTCTGTTAAAACAACCGGATACTAACGGTGTAAATGAAAAACATGTCCTTTCTTAATCGAGATCAAAAAGGGGTGCCTAAAGGTCATATGGTCCATTATTTTAAATTAGATTGATTGATTGATTAATTTTAACAGCACATTAAGCTGTCCAGTGTCATTTTATGCCAAGTGGTAAATTGTGAGGGATGGTCAACTTTATTGTTATGGTCTTTTTCAAGTATTTTCTTGATTTTGACTGCAGACTGCTTGCAATTGTCCATTGTTAAATTGATCAGGAATCACTTTAAGGGACAAGTTTATAGGGTAAAGTTCAAGTTTATTGTTATATTTTTTTGGTATGATTTTATTGCCAAGTTAGGACTGAGATGCAGGGATGTGGTTGAAGATTTTCAAGATAAGCCCTTTTTAACCCCCTAAAATAGTTCATTGACCCCTACACTCGTGATATAAAGTTCCTTTCTTCCTTTTAAAGTGAAATTAAACAAGACAAATCTTGCCTATTTTCCAGGATGTGTTCCCACTTGCCAATAGGCAAGATTTGTCTTGTTTAATTTCACTTTAAAAGGAAGAAAGGAACTTTATATCACGAGTGTAGGGGTCAATGAACTATTTTAGGGGGTTAAAAAAGGGCTTATCTTGAAAATATCAACCACATCCCTCCCATTAAAGAGACAAACAATAAAAAAAAAAACAAAGTTGGTTTATTAAACTTTGTAATAATATTCTACTATTATTATATATGCACCCACCAGGTGCAAGTATTTAAGTTTTAATGTAATAAGATATTATATTAAATTAGAAAGGCTAATGAAAATAAATAAGAATGAAGATAAAAAAATTTGAAACAGAGGGGGGTATAATAAAAAAATAGAACAACTGAAACTTACTCTTCCATCACTCCCATCTTTCATTGCTAAATTTTCCTAATTTAACTGTTTAGTTAAAACAGGAAGTAAAGAATAAAATTAGTTATTTTTTCTTGTTAATCAATTTCTTTTAAGATTTATTCCTGAGATTTTGGCTCATATTCATTAAGATAAAACCAAACAATTAGAAATCAATAATCCTGAGCACATATTTATTAAAATCAAATTTTTAATATGAATATGCAAATTAGCCTTCCTGTTCACACTGTAAACCGGTATTTTGTTGTATATATAAATACAATTGCATGTTATAATATGCATATATAGTCAACAATATTAATAATGTAAAACAATTTTATTAATAATTGGGGTTTAAATAGAAATAAAATCATGGAGAATGTGACATGAATAACTAAGGGAATTGTGACACGAGTAGTAATATAGTTACAGACAGAAAAAACACACAATCTCCATTATAATAAGATCTTTATTTAGTTATGTTGGATTATGTATAGGTATAAGATGTACGCAAAATCGTCACTTCTATTTATGAACTTTTCCAACAACAGCAGGAACTTTTGGTAAAAATTGGCCAATAAGAGACGAGTACAGAAAGCATTTAAGATCGTTTGCAACCATTTCTGTCAACTAGACCTATCTTTTGGATCAACATCAGAGGAATACTACAGACTTGAACTTGTATATATTACAAGGATACCTATGGTCTAGGACTACCACCTGGATTATGTGAACAACAGAACGTCTACAATAGCAACAAGGATTCAAACAATTTAGTCTAGTTTTACCTTACAGCTTATCTTGTCAGAAGCTTATTCTTTAGTTTTAAGCCACATTGCGTATTTAACAATGGAATAATGTTTGTCTCTCTTCAGCCACATGTAAGAGGGTTTGAGAGGCAAACATTATTCCAGTGACGAGGAAGTGAAATCTGTAGTGAAGAAGTGGCTAAAAGAACAGTCCACAGAATTTTCCGGGGAAGGGATACATGCTCTCAATTTGAGGTGGAACATTGCTATTGAGAGAAACAGTGGTGAATTAGGGATGTGATCTACAGAGGACCAGCTTCATTTTGATGTATGATACATGTTCCTGTGTTGGTAATTATACCTGTCCTAAACAAAATGGCATTGCTTTTTTACTCATCTATGTGGAGAAGTAGGGATGTGATCCACAGAGGACCAGCTTCATTTTGATGTATGATACACGTTCCTGTGTTGGTAATTATACCTATCCTAAACAAAATGGCATTGCTTTTTAACTCATCTATGTGGAGTAGTAGGGATGTGATCCACAGAGGACCAGCTTCATTTTGATGTATGATACATGTTCCTGTGTTGGTAATTATACCTGTCCTAAACAAAATGGCATTACTTTTTGACTGGTCCTCGTTTATAAGTTGCTCAGCTGTGCACATATCTTCAAATCTAAAGAAATTAAAGATTCTGACTCAATACATTTTTTTTATCACACCTTGTATTTATTAGTTTGAACTTGCATTATAGACACGTTGACCAGTTATTAAGTGAGTATATCTTCTATGTAAGTATTACAATTTAAGCTTTTTTTTTTTTTTTTTTTAGACCCCTTCACATATATCATAAAAAATTTCAACCCACCCAGATTACATTCACCACCCAAAATGGATTGCTTTAGAAAAATGATTTTAAGGGTTAAAAAGAAAAAGGAAAATCAATGATAATGAGTGATATCCAGTTGGCTGTCTCCTTTTGCCAGTGACCTTCTGTAAACCTGTATGTAGGCTGCAAAGGACAGGAGAAATTGCTCCATGTCTGTGTGTTCAAGTATTCTGTTTAGATGGGATGGGGTGTGGTTAGTTAGCAAGCTTTCATTTTTGTATTACGTTGCCACTGACTACCGGCTTGGAATGCAAGAGAGAATCAGTTTGCTGAATATTGGAAAAGACATATAAAAGAGGAAGAGAACAATAGCAAAATTGGGAAGCGTTGTGTGTGAATCAAAGAATTTGCATCCGTGTAAAACCATTCCATTTACGAATGAGATTTTCTCTCACAGACGAAATAAAACAAATTTCTATTCCCAGTTTGGTACTTTAACGTTGATTACAACCTAAACTTTCAGCTTTTTGGAAAAAAATTGGTAAAATGGTTACAACACATCCCATCAAGGACTCTTTTAGTATGAATTTTTTTTTTTTAAGTAGGTGTTCACTAATAAGATTTTGGTTAATAAAGTGCAAGGTATTTGTGAAAATGTATAAAATTAATTATCTTACTTGTGACATGAATTATCTCCCTTATTTAAGGTTTTGAAAAAGGTGACCTGTGTATAAATTATGATTATAAAGAATCCTACATGCAACTGTAAGTAAAAGTAAAGTCAGTGAGGTGGCCTATTGTTGGTATCAGCTAGAGAGCGAGGGAGTCTATCTCCTTTTCACTAGCACTAGACCAGAGAGATTATTTTTGCTTCTGAGGCGGAGAGCAACACCAACCATCAGCTCCCCATTTAACAGCACAGATCCAAGCTGTGCTACTCATGCGCTGAGTTGGCGAGGGCCTGTATCGAACCTGGAACCTTGTGGTTCTGAAGTGGATGCTCTATCAACTGAGCTGTTTTCATTTATATGTTGAATTATTTTCTGGAATAACGTGTGCTGAGGATTACAACTTATATTTATAAACTGTTCCAAAACAGCTGTGGCTGAATCGGCCAATCAAAATCACCCAAACATGTATTTAATTTACTATTTAAAGGCGTTGATAAATTGTCCTAGAATTATTCATTGGAAGGACAGGCCAACAGATAAGGATTATACAACTCTCTAAGGACGGATCTGCAGACAAGGATTAAAACTAATACCACATCTTTCTACTTCGAGGATCATTCAATAAAAAATGCAAAATATATTTTATCAGGGGGTAGAAAAACATCTCATCCTAGAAGCTCCATATAAACTGTTCCAAAACAGCGGTGGCTGAATCTGCCAATCAAAAACATCCAAACATTTATTTAATTTACTATTTAAAGGCATTGATAAATTGTCCTAGAATTACTCGCTACAGAAGGACAGACCAACAGACGAGGATTATACAACTCTCTAAGGACGGATTAGCGGACAAGGATTAAAACTGATACCACATCTTTCTACTTTAAGAAAGGGTCAAACTTTATACCACAAGGGATTTCCACTGTAAAACTATTTTCAACTACAGCCCTAAAATGGCTACACGAAACGTAACAGCAAAGAAAGAACAAATCATAAGATCAATTGTTTTCTTTATCTTTATAGATTTCTGTTGAATCAATAGGTCGATATGATCATAATGATTTGAAATGTTTAAGGGGGATCCCTTAAGTCTGAACATTTTAAAGCCTTACATATTTAGAAAAAAAAGAAATAACTATGTAAATCTTTAGCCCTGTTAGTGGAACTTAGAATAAAGTAACTGTATCCCCTGCAGAGGGGTGAAAGTCCCCCCTCCCCGCCCCCCAAAAAATCAGGTGTCCTGTATGACACTAAACTGCATCTGCTAATGAGGCTCCAGTTCTAGAGATATAGGGAATGTGGAGTACCTCTACATTGCCATTACTCAAGGTCCACCTTAGCCACAGTGGTAGTATATGTTAGGGTTGCATCTAATTTTCAATAGGAATTTGTTAATCCTATAAGTTTGTAAGTTATTTGTATTGAGAATAGTTACTTGAAACTGTAGTTGTTTACTAAGGATTATTATTAGTTACTTGGAACCATATAACTGTGTACAAACAATTGCTGATTATTAAATAGAAATAATTAGTTGAAACCATTTGATTATCAGTATTAGATAGGGATACTTGAAATCATACAACTGTGTGCAAATTATTTGTATTAGATAGGAATACTTGATTTGATATATAACTGTGTAAAAAAAACACTGAAGATGTAACTACACAAAAAAATTTAAATATGAATGCACAATGAATGGGATTCTCTAACCTCTTGGCATAAAATAGCCCTAGATGAATCAATTTCTTACAATAATGTCTCAGAAGCCAAATCAATACAAAGAAATTTCTCATAATATGTCTCAGAAGACAAGTCATAACAAATTTCTCACAATATGTGTCTGCAGACAAATCAATTTCTCATAAATCCAGGCAAAGAAATTTCTTACAATATATCTCGACAGAAAAATCAAGACAGATTTCTCATATATCTCAGCAGCTAATTTAAGATGAAGCAATTTCTCACAATATGTCTCAAGAAGTCAAATCAAGATAAAGCAATTTCTCACCAAATGTCCCAGCAGAGAAATCGAGACAAATAAATTTCTCACAATATGTTTTAGCAGACAAATGAGGATGAAGAAATTTCTTACAATATATCTCAGAAACAAAATCAAGATGAAGCAATTTCTCACAAATTAAGACAAAGAAATTTCTTAGAATATGTCTCAGCAGCTATTTCCAATAAGTATGAATTGAGCTGAGGAATCAAGTGTTATTTCAGTGATGTAAGATTCAAATTAACTGATGAGATGACAACATCAAGACACTGAACCTGGAATTGAATATGAAAATTCACAGAATGTCAAATTCATGGTCAAAGTCAGTGTACAAGAGCCCAATAATGAAGCCTTAATTCAATAATGTTAGATTTGAATTAACTGACAATATATGAAACATCAAATTTCACCAGAAAATTTGAGACAATCTTCTACAGAGTTGAAGTACATATTAAGTTTATTAATATTCAAAGTGTATTGTTCTATATACTCTAATGAGTAATAAAGAAAAAGCTTAGAGTTAACATAATAGTTTATGTTGTAGTATATATGATAATATAATATAATGAAATTTATTGTGTACAGTGCTCAGGTGCACCACAACTCATCAAAGTCTCATGTCTAGTACACAGAATAATGTATTAGTGTCAGGAACATGAACAGTTTACAGTAATAATATACATGTATGTGTGCATATGTGTGTGGAGAGGGGTATCAGGTATAGTGTTGGTGGACTACAGGAATCATGGAGGTTTTGAAAGATGCAGTTTCGGCAGCCTACAACGGACGCAGGCAGCTTATTCCATGCCTCAGCAATTCTGAGCTTGAAAAAAATATTTCTGAAAGTCATGTGAGCAATGCTGTTTTCTGACTTTGTAGGCATGCCCACGTGTGTTAGAAACATGGAGATCAAAAAGGTGCTCAAGATTGCTGTTGTTAAGATGATTAATGACCTTATGAGTGTTTACTAGGTCAGTTGCCAGATGCCAGAGTTTCAACAAATCCATTCCCAGGGCAGCAAGACGTTCAGAATATGACAGATGCCTGATGGAGGGTATTCGTTTGGTTGCACGTCTCTATACAGTTTCTTGGAGGTTAATGTTCTGAGTGAGATAGGGGTTAGATGTGAGATATGCAGTGTGTATTGTAGTAGTTACTATTAATGTTGCTATTATTGATATACTATAATGGTCACTACTAATGTTACATAATCTATGCAGTTGCATAAGATTATTGTCAATCCCCTGTAATTCTAAAGGGATGGCCCTTTTCATATCACAGGCGGGACTTTCCATGGAATAGTACAGAAAGCCCATGAAATACGTGAAGTCACGTGGGACCTGGTTGGATCCTCAGTTTTCAGTTGGATGTCAGACAGTGAAGATGTCCTGCCTTAACTGTAACTCACTGCATACATGCGCTATGTTAGTCAGATATTTAGTTACATGAAATGTTTAGTTAAGTAAATAAAAGCTTAAGAAAATAACACAGTTTTGTGGTTGTAAATGTCTTGGTAACAAGACTGATGAAGAAGAAGAAATGAGTTAAGTGCGACCGACCACCAAGACGCTAGAAGAAGACGCTAGAAGAACTTAAGATGTCAAAGACGCCAGAAGAAAAATAGAAGTAAGTAAAGAGGTATGCAACACTAATGCACACTATCACAATTACATATTCACAATGTGCATGATTATAACATTTGTGGGTTTAGTTCAAATGAAATAGAACAAAGAAACTAGAAGAATAATAGTGAATACATGTGATGTATCCATTTTACAGTTTGTCTGTTGAAGAACATGGCTAACCTTCTTCATTGGTTGGTTGGTCGGTTGGATGTTACGGCATTTCAATCCTTGCCTGAATATCAAGACGCCCTGTAGAGGTGCAAGACTCCCCCAATGGGGCCACCCGATGGCCGTGGGTGGCGACCCATGATGCTTAAGGATAGAACCCAGGTGGATGAGCAGTTCATGACTTGCAATACTCCACTTTGGCCCTATCTTGGCTAGACGGGCGGTCGGAGAGGCCCCCTCCGATCAATCGGCTGGTCATGTCAAGCCCTAGCACCTATATGATTTTCCCAACCTTATTGCCCTTATGGCAAACTCCAACCCTTTTTATCATATGGGTGCTAGAAGGCGGTGACTGAGGGCTTACATGTCCTGGGAATCTGATGGTGAGGTTCCAGTTCTGGAGGTTTGGGGAATGTGGAGCACCCCTTCATCACCATTGCTTCCTGGTCCACTCTGACCCGGAGTGGTAGTACCTGTTAGGGTCCCATCTATGGGTTAAATAGAAAAATGTATTTATAAAAAAATTGTATTATCCATTAAGAATTGATTTATTTCAAAACTTTATCGGCATTAAATGACCCACTGAGGTTGATATGCTGTAAAACAAAACCAAACCAAACCAAACCGTATGTCAAGGTTAATACTAGCAAAATTTCTTGAACCATCTGCTTACTGTACTCTGATCAATTGTGCCATCACCTTTTGGACAACAAATGTTTTTGGTTGCTTCTGTGGCATTTTGACCCAGTTCAAACTTTGAAGCAGACATATTTACCAACTACTCCAGACACAAGCAGGATGTGACACAAGATCAATTTTTAAGCGGAGTTTAACAGGTTTGAATTCAGAATTTTCCTTCTCCTAGACCAGTTGCCATAGCATGATTAAAGAGCCCAGTCTACCCTACTATATACCATAGCTGGAGGGAGAATAGTTGGATTCATACTTTTCCCAAAGGTATTAGCACTATATGAAATGAAAACAGCCTCATCCAGGATTTGAACTCATCTTACCGTATCCATTTCCTACGATGATAACCATTACACCATGTGCCTCCTTGTGAACTTGAGAAGCATAAGTTCCTGATTTAGTCAACTGTGCAGCTTTCAAATAACACACATGAAGTAATGTGTTACATAATGAATAGGCATAGCCTATCCTTTTTGTAATGAAGTATAGTTTAGAATTTAAATTTAACCCTAAACTCATGGGAAATCACCAAGAGTTTTCAATAACAAAGTCTCATTCATTCCCATCTCTTGTTTGGTATTTCTGCTTATTTATGTTTTAAGATAATGACATCATTCATGTTTGAGAGTTAGGAACACGGGTGCATTGGTTAACTGAAATCCTTTCAAATCTGTACAGTAAATAGAATAAAGGCAAGAGAAAGAACATAAAGGGGAAGACAGAAATATAAAAAGTTATAGTGATAGTTTACACAATAAATAGGCATAGCCTATCCTTTTTGTAATGAAGTATAGTTTAGAATTTAAATTTAACCCTAAACTCGTGGGAAATCACCAAGAGTTTTCATTGACAAAGTTTCACCTTGTATAAGAATAGTTTAGAATTTAAATTTAATGGTTAATGGATAAGTTCACTTGGGTTGAGGCTCTGATTAGCTTATGGAGTCATATGACCAGGTGACTCCTGAGAAAGTAAGATTTAGAGCTAGTTGAGGCCGGCGGCTGTTAAGGCCAGATATCTTTTGTCTGTTGTAACTGATTCTCTTTGCATGATTGACTCATGCGAAGAGAATCAGTTGCAACATCGGGCAATTGAATAAAGCCATGTGTACACAAAATAAGTCTCCGTGTTCCTGATTAACTAAAGAACCAAGATGGAACCCACAGAACCAGGGAGAGAGATGACCCAGTCAAAGAGATACAACCTCCAATGAAAGAGACATAAAGAGAGACAACCTGACGTGGTTTCATTAGAAAAATAGAACAAACCTAAAAATGACTATTTAACAAATAAAGCAATGGGCTGTACATTTGTGAAGTTCTTGCATTCACTCAGTTTTCTTTGCAACAATAAAAATGCTTGTTACCATATAATCAGGACCAGTGCATACTATATCTACACAGACCCCCTCCCCATGACAGAGGGGACAATCTTGCTTGGGGGTCCCAGAAGGGCCGGTTGAATATATTTTATAAAAACATGAAGTTCATATATTTTATATGAATAGTACTTTATGAAAATTGACATGTAATAGAATTTGATGGGGGTGTATCATAGATTCGGCTGGAGAGGAAGAGACACTAGCACCGGCCTTGTATATAACCGTGTGCAAAAACTTAAACTATTCCAAAAAAGTAAATGTACAATGTATACAATTCACAAACCAATAGGCATTAAATAACCATAGATGGGTTGATATGCCATTAAAATCAATCAATCAATCAATATGAGCGAAACATTTTTCTCAAGAAAAAGTACCCCACCCCAGGTGGTCGAAGAAGCCCCCTCCAATCAAGCCCTGCTTTGATCACGTGATATATATATACATATATATATATATATATATATATTCACCAACCCCTCCGCCCAAGCAGAATTTGACACAAGGTTAATTTCTTAAGCGGAGTTTAACAGGTTTGAATTCAGTTTTCCTTCTCCTAGACTGGTTACCTAGCCAAGGTTAATGAGGCCAGTCTACCCTACTTTTTACACATAGCTGGAGGAGAGTAGCTGGACTTATACCTTTCCCAAGGGTATTAGCACTATGTGAAATGCAAACAACCTCGTCCAGGATTTGAACTCTGGTTGACGAGTCATTTCCAATGACTCTGTCCATTACACCATGTGACTCTAAGGTTTGGTCATGTGATATATGGGCTGTAAAACTAGCATGTATCAAAATATTGCAAAACTTTTACGTGCAATGATAAAAGTGTGATAAGAATTCAATCATTATGAAATCAAAATCTTGCCTAAACATCAAAAAGACATTGAATAGGTTTTATCATTAGCTGCAAAGTTAAAATAACAGAACAAGCTGATTGGTATAAGGAGCTTATGATATGAAGGGGGCTAGTAGTGTAATGGTTATCATCATAGGAAATGGACTCAGCGACCAGAGTTACAATCCTGGATAAGGCTGTTTGTATTTCACATAGTGCTAATACCCTTGGGAAAGGTATGCATCCAGTTTAGTTCAGTCGGTAGAGCACCCGACTAGAAATCGTAAGGTTCTGAATTTGATACCAGTCCCCGCCAACTTGGCGTATGAGTAGCATAGATTGGGTAATCTGATCTGTGCTGTAAAGTGGATAGCTGAGGGTAGGTGTTTCACTCCACCTCAGCAAAAAACAATCTCCCTAGTCTAGAGCTAGCAAAAAGGGGATAAACTTCCTCACTGCCGACTGATACCAACTATAGGCCACTCCGCCAACTTTACTTTTTTTTTATACTCCCTCCAGCTATGGGTAAATAGTAAGGCAGACTGTTCCTATCTATTTATTTACTCCCTAGCTATCTATGCATCTCAATATCTTCCTATCTATCTATCTATCACAGTCTGTTTAAGAAATTGACCTTGTGTCACCTCCTCCTCATGTGGAGGGGTTAGGTAAATATATAGGAGCTTATATAGGTCAGACACAAATGTTCTTGCAGCCACATGGCCTTTAAATCTGTTTCTTCAATTTGTTTAACTACTTCTAGGCTACAGTCCCAGGTGTCAAAAAGGGCTTAGTTTTCGAGTTACGATGCTCTACAATTAGCGGTAATAATTTTAGCGTAATTATTAATTAAAAATCAAAAAAGGCTAATAAAAAGTTTTCGCAATCGGTGGCATATCTTGATATTATGCGAAAAGTAAAATTTAAACGGACTACTTTGTAAAAAAATACGAATGAAAATGGAGTAGCTCCGAAAACGGAATAAGCGAATGAGAATCGTGTGTTCGGAATACGAATAAGTAAAAAATGGCCACCTCCAGCGAAGAAGAAGCAACAGTTGTTAGCGACAAAAAATGTTTTATGTGCATTTTACCTTCCAAAAAGCATAAATTTCTAAGAAAACGTGGACTCATCCGTAAATAAAATGAGTAATAAGCGAATTTGCTTTTTAGAAAAAATAATAGTATTCGCATCATGTGACAACAAGTCACGTAAATAAAATAAGTAATAAGCGAATTTGCTTTTTAGAAAAAAAAATAGTATTCGCATCATGTGACAACAAGTCACGTAAATAAAATGAGTAATAAGCGAATTGCTTTTTAGAAAAATAAAAAAATAATAGTATTTCGCATATCGCGTAAATTTTTGTTGTTTTATTCATAAGTTCGGTCTTTTATCTCTTTATTTATACTGTAATTAGTATCGAAAATGCCCCCAACATAAGGTGGGGTCAAAATTAAGTGACCTGAAAAAAATGAGAAAGTTTTGAAATAAAATAAATAATGCATTATAAAGATCGTTCATTGATAAATAAACACTGAGAGTTTCATTAAAATCCGATAATTCCCTGATTTTTGGTAAATTTATTCTGTAGGGGGCTAAAGTCTTACGCTTTTAGGTTCATTAAAAAATTAAAAAAATTTTTCTAAAAAGCCAGTTCTTTAATTGAAATTATATTTTGAAATTTTCCTGAAGAAAAAAAATTGTTTACTTTAGTACTAAAGCATTATTATTGTTTGCTTGAGTTACTAAAGCATATTATTAGGAATTTTTTGGGGGTGTTTTGAGGGTCATTTTTTTATTTCATAAACACAGAACACCAGCTGATGTTTACATTCCAGATAAAATCTTGTAATCTCATTGGCTAATTGAATTCGGAGCTATTTTCGTTCTATACGTATTTTAATCACTTAAAACTTATTTATTAATTCTTGCGACAATAAACATGCGCGAAAAAAAATTGGAATTTTGGGGTGATATCATTTTAATAATAAAGGACAATTTATTCGGCCACTTTTTACATCCGACACAATTGAACGATAATCGGCTTGGGACTGTAGCCTATTCCTATAAAAGTTGTGTACTGATTTCTCAGATAAAAGAAAATGGGAATTCTTCCAATCTGTAGCCATGTCAATACTACTGTATGACTGTATCTCCTAACCTAAATTTAGAATTTGTTTAACATTTTATTGGTTTTTACTGACTAAAAAAATGATATAGTTTACATTATGTCTTAAACATCAGAATTTTTTTAGAGCAAACACACGGACATGTTCACACAAAAATGCAACAAGCTTGTGTCGAAAAAAATAAGTTCACATTAGGAGAAACAAAATTATAAACAAACACACATTCCAGTGGATATTTCTCTGTAACGGCATAAAAAAAAACAATTTGTACTATAGATATATTTTACTTTCAGTCATTCATCCCAAATATAGTGAGACATGTGGCCTGAAAAAAAGTTTATATAATTCTCATGTATAATATTCACCCCTAACTTTTGGGCTGAAAAATCTAGAAAAATAGAGGATTTAATACATAAATAATCACAGCATTATGATAGATGTTATAACAATCATATTATTTTCCTCTTTTTTTTATTGCTATCTTAATTCAGTTGATATCATTATCATCATTTTCATTAGAATATCATTTGCCATTTGTTTTTTTAAAGTTATTGATATTAATATGCATCGAACACATTTTTAAAACCACTGCATCAGTGATTTATTTTTATTATTATTATTATTATTACAAGTCTTATTGACCATTTAAGCTTAAAACTGAGCCAATCCTTTAAATTAAATTATTCTCAAATATATCTTTATTTTTATTTTATTTTTTAAGCAGTGATAAATTATAATTAACTTTTAAGTGGATTAGAAAGATGGCATCTGAAGTATTGTGGCAGGGGGGATAACTCAGCACAAATGAATGCAGCCATCAATCATTTGTAACCTGAATTGTGTTATCTATAAATTAAATTAGGAATAAATCAATATTTTCCTTATATTCCACAGTTATGAATGAACAGTCCATCTTCTTTCTATATTCTTTCTGTGGAAGTATACTACCAACAAAAAGAGATAGGGGTGCATGACCAAATAGTTATCATCTATGGAAATGGACATGGCGACCAGAGTTCAAATCTCAGACAAGGCTGTGTGTCACTTTCATGCTGATGCCCTTGGCAGAGGCATGAATATATCTCTTCACTCCCCACACTCACACTAACACTGAACAAAATTGAAGGAAAGGCACTGCTCACGTGACTTTCGGAAACATTTTTTCACGCTCAGAATTGCGGAGGCATGGAATAAGCTGCCCGTGTCTGTTGAAGTACACAGAATAATGTATTAGTGTCAGGAACATGAACAGTTTACAGTAATAATATGCATGTATGTGTACGCGTGTATGCATATGTGTGTGGAGGGGGGCATCAGGTATAGTGTTGGTGGACTACAAGAAGCATGGAGGCTTTGAAAGATGCAATGTTTCGGCAGCCTACAACAGATGCAGGCAGCTTATTCCATGCCTCGGCAATTCTGAGCGTGAAAAAATGTTTCCGAAAGTCACGTGAGCAATGCTGTTTTCTGACTTTGTAGGCATGCCCACGTGTGTTAGAAACATGGAGATCAAAAAGGTGTTCAAGGTTGCTGTTGTTAAGATGATTAATGACCTTATGACCTTCTGATGGACCATATTACCTTTAGGCACCCCTTTTTTGATCTCGATTAAGAAAGGACATGTTTTTCATTTACACCGTCAATATCCGGTTGTTTGTTAGGGTTAGGGTTAGGGGTTAGTTTTATAATTTTTTTTCAAATCTAAAAATCGTCTGTTAAAACAACCGGATATTGACAGTGTAAATGAAAAACATGTCCTTTATTAATCGAGATCAAAAAAAGGTGCCTAAAGGTCATATGGTCTGATCTGATTGACTAGTTTTCAGTCCTCCAAAAAAAAAGAAAAAAAAACAGAAAACAGTTGGTTGTTTTTTCATTAGCAGAGAAAAGGGGGATAATCAGATTTAGTTTCTTTTTGTTTTGGGGATCTTTTAGT
This sequence comes from Doryteuthis pealeii, assembly GCA_023376005.1. NCBI lineage: Eukaryota > Metazoa > Mollusca > Cephalopoda > Myopsida > Loliginidae > Doryteuthis > Doryteuthis pealeii. Next base: position 88,209,670 of record CM042138.1, on the reverse strand, counting down.
TTGAAAATCTTCTCTCCCATCAACTCCCACATTTTCATTCGAATCATTTTTATTTTTATTTTTATTGTAAATAAAATTTATGTTTATTTTTCCCATCTTTTTAAAAATTGGGTATTAAACCATGTGTTACATAATCTATGCGGTTGCATAAGATTATTGTCAATCCCCTGTATTCTGAGGGGATGACCCCTTTCATACCATGGCCGGGTCCTTCTATGGAAAATTACAGAAGCCCGCCAAATATGTGAAGTCATGTGGGACCTTTTTCAGAGTCCCCAGTTTGCAGTTAGACGTCAGACAGAGCAATCGGCCTGATGCTCTGTCTAAAACTGTAACTCTGCATACGCGCGCTATGTTATGTCTGGTTGGGGATTTACAGATAAAGTAACATAAAAGCAAATCGAAGTCTTCTGTTTATTACCTAAAAACTAACAATGACACAGGGCTTCTGATAAGGAGAAATCCCTAACAGAAACCAGACCCGAAATCCCCATAGAAGACCAGACCAGACCTTAGAAGATTCCAGACCCAGACGCAAGATGTTAGAAGATAGAACCAAAGCCGGCCAGAAGAGAAGATGACTAGAAATAAGAAGTAAAGAAGTAAGAAAGGGTATACAACATTAGATGATTTGGTACTGTGAAAACCATCAGTATGCAACACATGGAGTGCCCAAGGAATTATGTTGAAAGTAGGCTGGGGAAGACAATGGAAGTGTAGCGTTAGTTTGTATTCGCCTGGTGGAGTTGTCTGCCCTTTTTAGTTTGATGATGCCCGCTAGGGCACCAGTATTTAAGCGCCGGTTTCAAACACTTTCGCACTCTCTTTATAGTTTCAGCAACTACGAGCCACATGGGGTAGATTCTATCTAAACCCTCTCGTGGGGCTCCGCCCCCCTTACATTACTGTAAGTTCTTTACAGCATGGACTATTCCTAGTCTCATGTCTGTGCCTTTTATTGTATATCTGTATCATTCATGAATGTGTCTATCTTTATTTGTGTACCTCTTTTTATATGTACTCTTTATTATGAACGTTGTATCTACTGTTATCCATGTGCTGTGTTATTAAATGTTTGTCTATTAACCTTCGTCGGAGTTATTTGTATCCAAAGTATGTATAACTTTACACCTACGTTATAGAAGTATTTATCAGCAAGGATTGGTAAGGTAAAGAAGAATAAAAGACAAGTAAGAACAGTCTTGCGCCCTGTTCTTCCCCTAATAAAATGTCTAGCCTTGTTCTCTGGTTTCAATCTGTATCTCTGTATCCTATTTCTTGTGAATAGAATAGGACTGTTTTGCTTTTTATCCAGGAACAGATGCAGAAATCTAGCTGGGATCAGATAAATCCCTGACCTTTCACTGCTATTTGGGTGCTAGGAGACACAAAAGGTAATTGCCTCCAGTGTCTGATAATGGCCACAAGGTGAAGTATATAACAAGGTGAAGTATATAACGCTCACCGGCTATCTATTTGAAGCTGTGTGCGGCCACACTTGGAGTTTGCATCACCGGTCTGGAACGCCTATCTTGCTCAGAATATTAACCTCCTAGAAACTGTACAGAGACGTGCAACCAAATGAATACCTTCCATCAGGCATCTACCATACTCTGAACATCTCGCAGCCCTAGAAATGGATTCTCTGAAACTTCGGCGTCTGGCAACTGACCTGGTAAACACTCATAAGGTCATTAATCATCTTAACAACAGCAACCTTGTACACCTTTTTGATCTCCATCTTTCCAACACACGTGGGCATGCCTACAAAGTCAGAAAACAGCACTGCTTACAGAAACATTTTTTCACACTCAGAATTGTGGAGACATGGAATAAACTGCCCGCGTCCATTGTAGGCTGCCGAAGCACTGAATCTTTCAAAGCCTCCATGCTTCCTGTAGTCCGCCGACACTATACCTGATGCCACTCTCCACATACATATGCACACACGCACACACATACATGCATATTACTACTGTCTGTTCATGTTCCTGACACTACATTATTCTGTTTACTTGACATGAGACTTTGATGAGTTGTGGTGCACCTGAGCACTGTACACAATAGATTTTATTATAAAGCGCCAAAATCAAATCTCTCTTTTGACCATGACAATACCTTGAAACAGACAGATGGCTTTGTGTCCCCAGCAACATGGCACATGATAGAAGTTTTGAATAAAGACTTACATATTTGGAACATGCTAAGGGCCGGTTTAGCTCAGTCAGTAGAGCATTCGCCTAGGAACCACAAGGTTCCTGGTTTGATACCGGCCCTCGCCAACTCAGTGTATGAGTAGCACAGGGATCTGTGTGGTAAAGTGGAGAGCTGATGGTAGGTGTGGCACTCCACCTCAGACACAAAAACAATCTCCTTGGTCTAGTGCTAGTGAAAAGGGGATAGACTCCCTTGCTGTCTGATTGATATCGACTTTAGGCCACCACACCGACTTTACCTTTTTTTATTTTTACTAGCAAATATATGCACCCTCCGGGTGCAAGTATTTAAGTTTTAATATAATAAAATATCATGTTAAATTAGAAAGGCTAATGAAACTGAATAAGAATGTAGATAAAAAGATTTAGAACAGAGGGGGTATGATTGAAAAATAGAACAACTTTGAAACTAACTCTTCCATCATTTTCCCTTACTCTCGTCTTTCATTGGTAAATTTTCCTAATTTAACTATTTAGTTAAAATAGGAAGTAAAGAATAAAATTACAGTTATTTCTTTTTGTTAATTGATTTCTTTTAAGATTTATCTCCGAGATTTTTACTCATATTCAATAAGATAAAATCAAATAATTAGAAATCAACAATACCAAGCACGTATTTATTAAAATCAAATTTTAAATATCAATATGCAAATTAGCATTGCCATTCACACTGTAAACCGCTATTTGTTGTACATATAAATACAATTGCATGTTATTAGTATGTAGATATGACCAGCAGTATTAATAATGAAAAACAATTTTATTAATAATTGAGGCTTAAATAAAAATGATTCATGGAGAATGTGATGTATAATAACTAAATGGATAGTGACTTGAGTAGTGATATAGTTTCGGTTACAGACAAACAAACACATAATCTCCATTATAATAAGATTTCTCTATCATGTACAAAATGTGCTAAAGGCATTGCAACCTACATGGATATTTCTTCATTCAACAACAGATTCTACCTGTCATGGACAGAGAGCCTTTGAGCTCCCCAACAACCTCCTGTCGTAACCATTTATATTGATTATACCTCAAACCAGCTCTCCATCTCACCCACAATATAAAAAAAATGTAAATAGAAAAATTCTAATTTGCCATATAATATGATTAATGTCTTATGTTAGATTTAAGTATCAGTAACAATTCAGATTGCAAAGATATGAATTATAGAAATATTGTTTGGAAAAAAAATTAGATTATTATTTTTTTTTTTTTTTTTAAATGTTTAAAAATAAATCTAGTTTTTCTTTCAGTTTTGATTACAAGATTCACTTGAAAATTAAATCAATTCTGGTTTCAGGATTTTATTTTAATAAAATATAATTCTACAATTCACAATGAAAACAGACACATTTGACAGAGAATAATGGCCGACATCTTTTTTTTTTTTTAAATTGTTTTATCTGGTTTTTAGGTATTATTATTATTATTGTTGCTTTTATGTACCGATGTTATCAATGTAGAGTCCAGTTCATCTACTATTAATTCAGCCACATTGTTTTTAGAAAATTATCGCTGAATATCAGATTTAACAATGTAGGATTATGAATTTGAAATTTGAAATTATATATCTGTGTGTAATTATCTATAGGATAGTGTTGGCATTTAACTGGAAAGATTAGTTATAGAAATTACATGAAGAAATAAATGAAATAATTATAATAAACCAAAATATATATTGATTTTCTCGACCCTATTGTTCCCATGGACAATCCCCAACCCTTTTTATCATATATGAGCTAGAAGGCAGGGACTGAGGGTCTTAATGTCCTGGGTATATTAAACTGCATCTGGTGGTGAGGTTCTAATTCTGGAGCTCTGGGGAGGGTGGAGTACACCTTCATTGACATTACTTCAGGTCCACCCTGACCCAGAGTAGTAGTACCTGTTAGGGTTCCATCTATGCGTTAAATAGATTAAAAATGTTTAAAAACAAAATTGAATACTGAACAAGGAGGAATAAAACAAAAAACATCTTTGGCATAAAATAACCCAACAAGGGTTGACATGCCATAAAATCCAACCAACCAAAATAAACAGGTTACTTTGTTTAATGGCATATGACTTTGTGGGTTATTTAATGCCAAACCCATCCTTGTAGTAGAACATTAGTAGTACTGTTTAAACCATAACCGATGAGGGGGTTCATACCTTTCCCAATGGTATTAGTCCAAAAGTGAACATAATAGCATGACTAGAATTTGAACTCGCCTCCTATGATGTTGCTGTACAGCATGTTAGCAACTACACCTAAAAATTATTCCTATTCAATAGGATCATGTTAAAAAAAAACAAAAAAAGAAAACTCTTAAAATACAGCTGTTGTATTGTCCTCGCCAGGAAAATGGAACTTCCGACTGAGGGACAAAGAGAAAGATAAAAATATATATTTAAAAAGAAAGAGAAAGCGGAAGAGATGGTTTCCGGTCAAGGAAGCAGGGTGAAGATAAAGAAATATATAACAAAGGTCCATTATCAGATCAAAAGATAAAAATTCGTAGGCGTGTTGTCAATACAAAAAGCAGAGGGTTAAGCAGTCAGCGGTCAGTAGTGAACAGTCAGGCAGAGAAGATGCGAACAGGGAACAAGTGAGCATGACAGCCGCTCACGGTCACAGCCGCAGGCTGCGAGTTGTCAAATAGCCACCCCACACCTTCCACCTCATCAACGTATTGTCAACCCTTGGGCAGTTCCCATTGTCAACACTCGCCACCCACCACGTACAGCTGAGAAGAAGAAATAAAGTAAAAACTACTACTATACCATGTGTTGTGATCTTATTAAGCGTCTACTAACATACATCGCTTTGGGTACAGTGAAAACCCGCAATATACCAGCAACGTATACGATTCAGAGTAGCGAAGAAGGCGCTACGCAACACAACTACACAAAAATGTAAGTATGAATGTACAATGAATGTGATTCCCTAACCTCTAGGCATAAAATAACACTAGATGGGTTGATATGCCATAAAATGAATCAATCATAATTTGCTTATTAGTACTGAGATATTGGTCTCAAGATATATATTTGCAGATTCCATTTCCTGTTAGCCATTACATTAAGCGCACAAAAAAATCAAAGTAAAACTCAACAACTGTATATTATTATCATCTTGTTATATTCCCCCTTATAACACATCGGGTATATAAACGACGAGAGAGAGAGAGAGAGAGAGAGAGAGACAGAGTATGAGAGATGAGATGAGGGACTCTTACTTGTTACTCTTCTTCTATTTCGTCAGACGCCATATACTTCAGAGCTGATTTCTCGGGTTGTTTTCTTCTTTCTTGTTGGGTTCATTTCTTCAGGCTGGTCATTTCTTGTTTTAATAACTTAACAGGACTTAGTTGTTTTTCTTTAAGTCATTTATTTAAAACAACTCAGCCCTGGATTCAACCATGCGGTGGAGAACGACTCTCAGAGTGAGTGGACCTATGCATCCACTCTCTCTGAATTTCTCGTCGCATCTAACTAAAACTTCTCACCCCTGTAATCGTGTGCATCCAGAGGGGTCAAGTTAGGGTCATCATTAATCAATCATAACCCTAACGGTTATGGAAATTCCCCACACAACTCCCTCCAATTTTAAATCTAACAAACTCTTATTCAAAAATATTCTTACTACAGGTACGTACACAATTCATAAGCTGCCTATGAATTATGTAACAATCTGAATCAAAGATCCAATGTAGACAGTGAAAGGCATAGTTGTTTTCATTTTATGAAACAAGTCTGTGGAGGCATGTAGTTTAATGGTTATCATCTTAGGAAATGGACATGGAGGCCAAAGTTCAAATTCTGGACGAGGCTGTTTGCATTTCACATAGCACTAATACCCTTGGGAAAGGTATGCATCCAACTATTCTCCCTCTGTCTATGGATAAATAGTAGGGGAGACTGAGCTCTTTAACCTTGGTTAACCAACCAGTCTAGTTGAAGGAAAACTCTGAATTTAAACCAGTTAAACTCTGCTTTAGAAATTGACCCTATGTTAGATCTTACTCATTTAGAGGGGTTGGTAAATATCTATATACAACAGATCTGTACATCTTTATGAAAAATAAGATTTCATTGAAGATCGGAAAGTCTGACTCTGGCAAATTATTTCTTAATAATTCTAGGCAACATGAAGAGTCAACTGCACAATTTTCTGACATGTTTGTCTTGAAATTATATAGAAATTATCATTAATCTGTTGTTATTGTTATTGTTGTTGTTGTTATTGTCATCATCATCAACATTATTATTTATAAGCCTAATTTGTTAATACTTTTTCACAAATATTTCAGCCATTTTGTTTTAATAGATTTTTTAATCTATAGTTTTATTCTTAGTCTTTCTCCCTTTATAATCTAGTTTATAAACTATATAATTATCAAATGCATGTTTTGCTGAGAGGAAGTGTGAATTTCTGTTATATCGACTTTTATTTGATCTTACTTGGTTATTTTTTAGTTCAATCCCACCCAGTGCATTTCACAATGACACGTAATTTCTATTTTCCCCACTGATTCTTTCTCAATACTCATTTGAACTATAGGATTTTCACTGCCTAGAGATCTGATATAGTCCACTGTTCCAACTGCACACATATGCAGCAATATATGCCAGTGTAAGGGCAGTCTCTCTTGTCTGAGGGTTTTGGTGAATCTTCCATGTCAGGAGACACTATTTTGGTCACGTGACACAGGAACGCATGGAGAGAACGCTTTCTTCCAATGCACTGAACAACCTGGACATGCTTGTCATCTCTCTCCAGCAGACACCTATGGTGCACCCCAGACCCTACAGCCTCTACTTACAGTAAGTGGTTACCACTTTGTCTATTAACACTATTGTGTATATTTGGACACTTGTGACATTAAATAGCTTGGGGGACTTTGTTCCCCTAATATGTTATAATAAAGTTATATGAATGTAACTAACGCGTTTGTTGTATTCCGCATTGGGTACTTATCCTTTAAGTAGCCCAATGTTTTATAAGAACCAGTGTTAACACTCTGTGGACAATATATGCCAGCACCAACGTTACTCTGTTACAAAGCCATTTTAAAGATTGCACCACTATTTCAATGATAAATTTGCATGCAAAAATTCTACCATTAATATTTTGATAAAACTGACAACTTCAAAACACCACAACTTTTCAACAAAAAATGATAGAACACAAAATTTTAAAAATTTGTGTTTTCCTCAAAAGTTTAAGATTAAGAATACGCACATGTCCTGTTACACCAACAATCTTAAAAAATAGCCAATGTCTGCATCTATATGAATACATACTTATATAGACACATTCACACCTTTATGCATATGAATTATTGCACTTAAATAAGTGCACCCAGAAAAAAAGAGCTTATTGTGTCACAGGGTTGGTTGAATGCCTTAAATCATATTTCTACATTGAGAGAATATGTAAATGTCCTGTTATATTAAATATCCTGGAGGGACAGGATCACTAACACAACAGTCCTAGAGAGAGAGCTCAACTCCCCAGCTTGTACTCTCTACTGAGACAACGTCATTCCGATGGTTGGGTCATGTACGTCGGATGGATATGGATGAATCCTGAAAGACATCCTGTATGGAGAGCTAACATCTGGTAAAAGACAGATTGGTCGCCCCCTACTGCGATTCAAGGATCTCTGCAAAAATGATCTCAGGTGCTTTGGCATTGTCCCTTCCAGCTGGGAAAATTTGGCTCAAGACTGCCCTCGGTTCGGCAGAATCTCCATAGAGGACTGTACATGTCAGAAGTCACCCTGATACAACATCATGAAGCTAAGAGGTCCATAAGAAAGCAACAGCAACAAAGCATCGGAACATCATCATCTACAGGGACAACCTACAAATGCAAAATCTGTGGTCGAGAATGTTTCTCAAACATAGGACTTCATAGTCACAGGAGGCGCTGCAACTTCAGGGGCACACAAAAACTTTTATCATAGTCTTTTGAGACTGAATTGCCAATGAATGAATGAATGAATGAATTAAATATCTTAAATAATACCCAATGTCTGACCCTAGTCCATTGTGTGTTTGTATCATTGGGTTTTTTTTGGGGGGGGAAGGGGTTGAGGTAGTGTTTGTTTGTTACTTTAATTTAATATTAAAATTTTTTTACTTTATGCAGTAAGTAGTAAATTCGGTAGAATGGCCTATTGTCGGTATCAGCTAATTAATAATGGAGTCTATCCCCTTTTCACTAGTGCTAGGTCAGGAATATTGTTTTTGCATCTGAGATGGAGCGCCACACCTACTGTTAGCTCCCCCACTTTACCACATATATCCAAGCTATGCTACTCATTCACTGAGTTGGCAAGAGCTGGTATTGAACTTTGTGGTTTCTAGGCAGATGCTCTACTGACAAGCTAAATTGGCCCTTTTATCTTTTTTTTTCTTCTTTTTTCTTTTTTTTTCTTTTTCTCTTTTATGTGTGTCAAAAGTTCAATAATATTAAATTATTTCCAACATAGAAGTTACTTAGAGGTCATAAATGTGTTCCTGGTGAAATTCTGGCCCATAAACATGAGCCCATTGTATGATTTAACATGTTTTTGACAAATGTGCTATGTTTAATCCAAATGTCCATGAAACGGCCAAATTAACCCACTGTGCTAATGATGAGATATCAGCTTTATGTTTAAAGAAGAAAATGCAATAAGAACTTCCATCAGTTTCAGAGATATCATATATAAATATTTAGGATAATAGGATATTAAATTCTTTACAACATAGAGGTCATTTAAAGGTCATAAATGGATTCCTTGTGAGATTCTGGCCCATAAACATATGCCCATTGTATGAGTTATATTTTTGAACAAATTTACAATGTTAAATTCAAATGTCTACAAAATGGCAAATTTAGCTAAATGTGAAATATCAATATCATTACTGACAAAAATACTCCAAATAAAGTTTCTTCCTACCAACATTTTATTCCATTAATGAGTCACATGTAATAAAAGACTGATTTTATATTCTGTGATGATCAGACATATTAAAGAGTAGATAAATAAGTACAGATGGAAACATAAATTTGCTAAAGTTAAATAATATGACTCAAGATTTAAATAACTAATGAATGTGTTGCCCATAAATAAGTACACCCCTAACAATCTTTATAAAAAGTTTTGGTTTGTTTTGTTTTACGGCATATCAACCTCAGTGGGTCATTTAATGCCGATAAAGTTTTGAAATAAATCAATTCTTAATGGATAATACAATTTTTTATAAATACATTTTTCTATTTAACCCATAGATGGGACCCTAACAGGTACTACCACTCCGGGTCAGAGTGGACCAGGGAGCAATGGTGATGAAGCTCCACATTCCCCAAACCTCCAAAACTGGAACCTCACCATCAGATAGAGTTTAACGTCATTCCAGGACATGTAGACCCGCAGCCACCGCCTTCTAGCACCCATATGATAAAAAGGGGTTGGGGCTTGCCATAAGGGCAATAGGGTTGGGAAATCATATAGGTGCTAGGGCTTGACGTGACCAGCCGATTGATCGGAGGAGGCCTCTCCGACCGCCCGTCTAGCCCAAGATAGGGCCAAAGTGGAGTATTGCATGTCATGAACTGCTCATCCACCTGGGCTCTATCCTTAAGCATCACAGGTCGCCACCCACAGCCAACAGGTGGCTCCATTGGGGGAGTCTTACCCCTCTGCAGAGGTGCAGTCGGTGCATTCTAACGCCCCAGCCGACAGGGCGGGTTTATAAAAAGGTAATTTTCTTCCCTATAATATATAATAATAATAGTATAATTTTTTTATTTAATTTCTAATCCTGGTATCTTTGGTTTAGAAGAAAATTTACTTAACTAGCAAATATATGCACCCTCCGCGTGCAAGTATTTTAGTTAAATTTTATAATAAAATATCATATTAAATTAGAAAGGCTAATGAAACTGAATAAGAATGCAGATAAAAAGATTTTGAACAGAGGGGGTATGACTGGAAAATAGAACAACTTTGAAACTAACTCTTCCATCATTTTCCTTTACTCCCGTCTTTCATTGGTAAATTTTCCTAATTAAACTGTTTAGTTAAAATAGGAAGTAAAGAATAAAATTACAGTTATTTCTTCTTGTTAATGGATTTCTTTTAAGATTTATTGAAGAGATTTTTGCTCATATTCAATAAGATAAAACCAAACAATTAGAAATCAATAATACTAAGCATATATTTATTAAAATCAATTTTTTAAGATCAATATGCCAATTAGCCTTCCCATTCACACTGTAAACCTCTATTTTGTTGTATATATAAATACAATTGCATGTTATTAGCATGTAGATATGGTCAACAGTCTTAATGATGTAAAACAATTTTATTAATAATTGAGGTTTAAATAAAAATAAAATCATGGAGAATATGATGCAAATAATGAAAGAAATTGTGACTTGTATAGTAATATAGTTTCGGTTACAGACAGACAAACCCACAATCTCCATTATAATAAGATATTAGAGGTGTAGATATTTATAGATTAAACTATATTTATCTGTGATTAAAAGTAGTCAGAGATTATTGAAAGAATTATTCAAGGATAATAGTTTTGATAAAGTTGTGATATGAAATTTAAATGATTGATTGATTGGTTAATTTTAACAGCATGCCAACCTATCTAGGGTTATTTCATGCCCAGAGGTTAGGGAATTGCATTCATTGTACCTTCATATTTACATTTTTGTGTAGTTGATTCTTAAGAATTTTTTTTTTGGGGGGGGGGGCTCACAGTCCATCAAACATGAATAATTTTTAAACAGATCTATTTAACCCATAGATGGGACCATAACTGGTACTAGCACTGTGGGTCAGAGTAGACCTGGGAGTAATGGCAATGAAAGGGTGCTCTACATTTCAAACTGGAGCCGCATCATCAGATGCAGTTTAGTGTCATATCAAGGACACATCTTTTTTTAAAGGTGGGGGGTCTTACTCCTCTGCAGGAGATACAGTCAGCATATTCTAAGCCCCACCAACAGGGCATATTAAATCTGAAGATTCAGATGAAATTTTCACATAATACAATAAGTCTCTTTTTTTTCTCCTTTTTATTTAAAAGTAGATTTTTTTTAATGTATCATATTTAAAAAAAAAAAGAATTGTCATATTGTTACAAACTGGACCTGTCAAAGAACACAAACTCTTGTATTTAGGAAAATGTAAGATGAGATGTTTATTTTCCCCTGTTGTGTACAGCTGAGAGTTGTGGGTAAGGTAACGCAATCTGGAGCCTTCGGGAGTTCTTTTCAAGTGATCTCAAACCTGATCGTTGTCTGTCTAATCGATCTCTACGGGCTTCTTTTATTGTAGTCTGACCCCCGGTGTCACGCCTCTTTGTTCATGACACCTACACAGTTTTTTCTGTAGACATGCCTCTTCGCCCATGCTGGCTATTTTCATTGGCTATGGGCTACGCCTACAGATTTCTGCAACGAAATCATGTCAAATATCCACCTGCATTTCCAGGTGCTAAAGGTCAGGTCAGGGCCACATCCTGTTTTCGTTTCCAGGCTGTGCCTGACCCCCATGCACTTCCTATTCAGCCTGGTCCTTGGGTGCACTGATCAGACAATATATTACAATATAACCCAGGCACTGGTGGTGTAATGGTTATCATAGTAAGAAATGGACATGGTGATCCAAGTTTAAATTTGGAATGAGGCTATTTGCATTTCACATAGTGCTTTTGTTAATTTTGGGTATATAAATGGTGAGAGAGAGAGAGAGACGAGGGACGATGATGAAGAGGATGATTAATTCGGTTCTTACTTGTTTTCTCTTGTCTACCTCGTCAGCCGCCATCTTTTCAGAGTTGCATTCTGTGGTTGATTTCTTCTAGGTTGATTCTACTTCTTTTTCTGGCTGTTCGGCTGGGTGTCGTGAATTCTTGTTTGTTAATTAATAAAGCAAGACTTTGTTGTTTTCTTTATAGCTTTTATTAAAACAACCCCAGCTCAAAACCACACAGTGAGAAGCAACTCTTGAGAGAATATCCTCTCTTGGTGAGTAACTGGTCACAACTGACTAAAAACTTTAAATTATCACACGCTTCTAATTATGCATTTCCAGAGGAGGTCAAGTCGAAGTTATTACCTGCCACTCATGATTATAACAGTTATGGTACTTTTCCATTCAACCCCCTCCAATTCTGAATCTTCAACAATTCGATTCAAATATAACTAACTACAGTACTTACACAATTTATAGGATATCCATGGATTATGTAGCACTGTTATTACACTTGGAATAGGTATGAATCCAACTATTCTCCCTCCAGCTATGGGTAAAATAGTAAGGCAGACTGGTTATTTCCTATTTCACATCTTGTCAAACAGTGAAATAGAGACTTTGATTTCATAAATGGTAAGATGAAGAAGGTTGGTTGGTTGGTTTTTAACAGCATGTCAACCCTTGGTCCACTTAGACATGTGGCCCAACAGATATAAGAATGGAGTTAATACAGATCTAAGTGATTATTGTCTGTAGGTTGCAGGTTCAATCCTGACTACAGACGAAAATAACCTAGAATACTCAACATACCTTAACACTTGTACCCGGCCATGGTTAACGGAATGAGAACAATCTACCCCGGGTGGATTAAATAAAGGGTTCGGTTTGAAGTTCTGTGAAGGTTCCCAATTACAACATGAATGCTCCCAAGTTTGACAATGAGGTTCCCAAGTTTGATGAGAAACACCTGAAGAAAAACGGAGGTTGCATTGACCAATAAAGATGAGGACAACAGACTGAAAAATCTAAATAATACAAAAAGTCAACCCTTAGGTTATTTTATGCCAAAGACATTTATTTTATTCATTCTTGTTGTGTAATCAAAATTTTAAATTCATTTTTTTAGACACATTTTCTTTTATCTATTTAACTCTAACAGGTACAGTCAGAGTGGACCTGGAGTAATGGCAATGAAGAGTACTCCATTCTCCCAGAGCTCCGGAACTTCACCACTAAATGCAGTTTAGCATCATACCTAGACACTAAGACCTTCAGCCACTACCTTCTAGCACATATGATAAAAAGGGTTGATGAGTAGATAGCAGGGGAAGTTGGGCTCTTTAACCTTGGTATGGCAACCTGCTAGGAGAAGGAAAACTTGAATTCAAGCCAGTTAAACTATGCTTAAGAAATTCACATTGTGTCACATCCTGCTCATATGGAGGGGATTGGGGTAAATACATTCTATAAAGAATACAAGAAAATATTATAAGACTAACAAAACATGTCTTGACAGATGAAATATGCACATTGCTTTTTTTAGCTCATTTCAGTAGAGCATCTCCTTAGAAAACCACACTACTGGAACCCGCCAACTCAGTGCATGAGTAGCACAGATTAAGATCTGTGCAGTAAAGTGGGAAGCTGACAGTAGATGTGGCTCTCCACCTCAGATGTAAAAACAATATCCCTGTCTAGCACTAAT
>CM042138.1:87996055-88195981 GCA_023376005.1 Doryteuthis pealeii | reverse complement strand
GAAAAAGAGGATAGACTCCCCTCTGTCCAGCTGATACTGACAATAACCACTCCTACCACTACTTTCTTTATTACTAAATTTTTTAAAATTCATATTTTATGTTTTTTTTGTTCTTGGATAACCTAGAACAATCAGTAATTCTAAATATTCTCAAAATGAATGAATGATAAAAATAACGAATCTCACCATGTTTCTTAATTTTCACCAATGGAATTAAATGAAAGAAGGTATATTGTAATTTAGAATCTAATTAGAGCATACTGATTTAATGGCTTTAAAATATTGGAATTTTAGTTGAAAATAGATTAGAAAATATACTATATCTTTTAATGCTAAGAAATTTCAGTTTTAATTTGAAATAAACATAAAACTGTCACCTACAGTACTGCATTAAAAACAACAAATTTAAATTGGTCGTGAAATATGATATAAGGGAGGTAACTCATAAAAAGCAATTTTCTTAAGTTAAACCTATGGAATACATTTATTTGTATATTCCTCTACTACTACCTACTACTACTACTCACTACTACCTAACACTACTTCACTATACTACTACTATCATCATCATCAATACATCATCATCATCATCATCATCATCACTCCATGAGTTTTCACACCAGTGTTAGCTGATAGTCTTTCACTGGGGTCTGAATGACAAGTCTCCTCAGGTTTCAGGACTTACTGAGTATTCTCATATTATTATTATGTTTATTTTTACTTCTTGCGGGTTTTTCACACCAGTACTTGAACTGCGGTTGGTTTTCATCTCTTCCTTCTCGTTGGTGGTCGATCCAAGTTCTTAAATCTTGGAATGAGGCTATTTTGCATTTCACAATAGTGCTCTTGTTAATTTTGGAATAAATGGCGAGGAGAGGAGAGAGACAGATTTGAGGGACGATGATGAAGGGATGATTAATTCGGTTCTTACTTGTTCTCTTGTCTAGCCGCCATCTTTTCAGAGTTGCATCTGTGGTGATTTCTTCTAGGTTGAATTCTACTTCTTTTTCTGGCTGTTCGGCTGGGTGTCGTGAATCTTGTTTGTTAATTAATAAAGCAAGACTTTGTTGTTTTCTTATAGCTTTTATTAAAAACAACCCCAGCTTCAAAACCACACGGTGAAGAAGCAACTCTTGAGAGAATATCCTCTCTTAGTGAGGTAACTGGTCACAACTGACTAAAAACTTAAAATTATCACACACTTCTAATCACGCGTTTCCAGAGGAGGTCAAGTTGAAGTTATTACCTGCCACTCATGATTATAACAGTTATGGTACTTTTCCATTCAACCCCCTCCAATTCTGAATCTTCAACAATTCGATTCAAATATAACTAACTACAGTACTTACACAATTTATAGGATATCCATGGATTATGTAGCACTGTTATTACACTTGGAATAGGTATGAATCCAACTATTCTCCCTCCAGCTATGGGTAAAATAGTAAGGCAGACTGGTTATTTCCTAGTTGAGTAACATGATATCACAGGGTGACCCAGAAAAAACAGAACCCACAAATTTTGTAATAAAACTGAGAGTAAAAAAGAGTGGTTCCCCTTTGATCATGTTAGTCAACTAGGAAATTACCGACAGACTGGGCTCTTTAACATTGGTATGACAACTAATCTAGTTGCAATTAAGAAGTGATGGATTCGTGTCTTTCCCAAGGGCAATCTTGCCTAGGATTTAAATTTGCATGATAACCGTTACACCTTTGAATTCTAATGCAGACTGGAGGTCATCAGATGTAAAAACTAGTCACATCTTGTCAAACAGTGAAATAGAGACTTTGATTTCATAAATGGTAAGATGAAGAAGGTTGGTTCGTTGGTTGGTTTTTAATGGCATGTCAACCCTGGGTCCACTTAGACACATGGTGCAACAGATATAAGAATGGAGTTAATACAGATCTAAGTGATAATTGTCTGTAGGTTGCAGGTTCAATCCTGACTACAGACGAAAATAACCTAGAATACTCAACATAGCTTAATGTTGTAGGGTTTTAAGGGGTCAAATAAGAACAAAACGACGGGTAACAAATGTAGGAAAATGTATTAACAAAAGAGTAGACAATTACAGTACAGAGAAGTGGGAAATACATCCGACAATAGAGTTATGAGCTGACTCACATTGGCTTACTCCTCAAGCCATAATTGTCCCTGTTACTTATAGTAACAGTTGGTGCATTCCATTGGTCTATAGGGTATATCACCTATAACACTTAAGAATTGTACCTGGTCATGGTTAACGGAATGAGAACAATCTACCCCAATCGATTAAATAAAGGGTTCGGTTTGAAGTTCTGTGAAGGTTCCCAATTACAACATGAATGCTCCCAAGTTTGACAACGAGGTTCCCAAGTTTGATGAGAAACACCTGAAGAAAAACAGACGCTGCATTGACCAAGACATTGTGTATATAACAATAAAGATGAGGACAATAGACTGAAAAATCTAAATGATACAAAAAGTCAACCCTTAGGTTATTTTATGCCAAAGACATTTGTTTTATTCATTCTTGTTGTGTAATCAAAATTTTAAATTCATTTTTTAGACACATTTTCTTTTATCTATTTAACCCTAACAGGTACAGTCAGAGTGGACCTGGGAGTAATGGCAATGAAGAGTACTCCATTCTCCCCAGAGCTCCGGAACTTCACCACTAAATGCAGTTTAGCATCATACCTAGGACACTAAGACCTTCAGCCACTACCTTCTAGCACATATATGATAAAAATGGTTGATGGGTAGATAGCAGGGGAAGTTGGGCCCTTTAAACCTTGGTATGGCAACCTGTCTAGGAGAAGGAAAACTTGAATTCAAGCCAGTTAAACTTAAGAAATTCACATTGTGTCACATCCTGCTCGTATGGAGGGGTTGGGTAAATACATTCATATAAAGAATACAAGAAATATTATAAGACTACACAAACATGCCTTGACAGATGAAATATGCACATTGCTTTTTTAGCTCATTCTGTAGAGCATCTCCTTAGAAACCACAACTACTGAACCTCGCCAACTCAGTGCATGAGTAGCTTAGATCTGTGCAGTAAAGTGGGAAGCTGACAGTAGATGTGGCTCTCCACCTCAGATGCAAAAACAATATCCCGGGTCTAGCACTAATGAAAAGAGGATAGACTCCCCCTCTGTCCAGCTGATACTGACAATAAATCACTCCACCAACCTACTATTCTTTATTACTAAATTTGTTTAAAATTCATATCTTATGTTTTTTTGTTTTTGTTCTTGATAACTTAGAACAATCAGTAATTCTAAATATTCTCAAAATGATGAATGATAAAAATAACGAATCTCACCATGTTTCTTTTAATTTTCACCAATGGAATTAAATGAAAGAAGGTATATTGTAATTTAGATCTAATAATTGCTAATTAGAGCATACTGATTTAATGGCTTTAAAATATTGGAATTTTAGTTAAAAATAGATTAGAAAATGATACTATATCTTTTAAGCCTAAGAAAATTTCAGTATTTAATTTGAATAAACATAAAACTGTCACCTACAGTACTGCATTAAAAACAACAAATTTAAATTGGTCGTGAAATATGATATAAGGGAGGTAACTCATAAAAAGCAATTTTCTTAAGTTAAAACCTATGGAATACATTTATTTGTATATTCTTACTACTACTACTACTACTACTACTACTACTACTACTACTACCACCACCACCACCACCACCACCACCACCACTACTACTACTACTACTACTACTACTACTACTACTACTACTACTACCACCACCACCACCACCATCATCATCATCATCACTTCAGTGAGTTTTTCACACCAGTGTTAGCTGATAGTCTTTCGCTGGGGTCTGAATGACAAGTCTCCTCAGGTTTTCCAGGACTCTTCTGAGTATTCTCAGATCATTATTATTGTTTATTTTTACTTCTTGCGGGTTTTTCACACCAGTTTGAAATGCTGGGTTTTCACTGAAGTTTAAACATATCAACTACGATTGGTCTCATCTTCGCCCTCATATTCCTCAGCTTTTCCAGCTCTTTTGCAAGATTCAAGTATTTGTCTATCTTTTCATTTTCTTTCATTTCTACTCTGTTGTCCATTGGAACAGCAAAATCCACTAGATGACAACTTTTTTTTTTGTTAATTAACACTAGGTCTGGTCTTCTGACCGGAATTCGTGGATCTGTTTGTATCTCAAAATTCCTAAGAATTTTATGGTTTCATTTTCTTGGACAGATTTTGGTTTGTGCATATACATACATATTTACCAACCCCTCCACACAAGTGGGATGTGACACAAAGTCAATTTTGGAGTTTAACAGAGTTTTCTTTCTTCTAGACTGGTTGTCTAATCCAGATTAGAGCCCAATCTGCCCTACTATAATTGTGCATATACCATCTGTGAGTATGGGCAAATTTTAATCTCTTGCACAATTCCTAGTTGATCACCTTTCCCACCCAGTCATGCCTAGTCTTGTATTCCTCTTGTACTGTTTGTTGCATTTGCTTATTATGTTATTAGCCATTTCATCTCCGTCATCACATAACCTGTACTTGCTATTCTTCTGCATATTATTTCACTCCTTGTGACTTTTTCATACCAGCGTTAGCTAGTATGAAAAAGAGTCTGAGTGACAGCAAGTCTCCTCAGGTCTCTTTTGAGCATGTATCATACATCAAAATGAAGCTGGTCCTCTGTGGATCACATCCCTACTTCTCTATATAGTCACCATTTCTCTCAATAGTAATGTTCCACCTTTGAATAAGAGCATGTATCCCTGTCCCGTAAAATTCTGTTGACTGTTTTTTAAACCACTTCTTCATTACAGATTTCACTTCTCATCACTGGAATGATGTTTGTCTCTCAAACCCTCTTTCATGGGGCCAAAGAGATGATATTCTGAAGGCGCTAAATCTGGTGAGTATGGAGGATGCGGTAAAGTTGTCCACCCAAATGAGGCAATTTTCTCCCTTGTCCTGATGCTTGTGTGTGGTCGAGCATTGTCATGCAGAAGGAGGACATAGTCAAATGGCAAGTTGGATCTTACTTGTTGGATTTTTGGTCTGAGCCTTATTAGGGTCTCAATGTAGGCCTTAGTTTTATAAAAAAAACTTCATATGAAATAAAGAAAATGTTATTACTTTTTGACTCACGCTCGTACAATGAATGCAATTCCCTAAGCTCTACTCATAAAATAATCCTAGACCTTAAAATCATAGTTTCCCAAAAATACCAGTATAGGAAAAGGAGAGCGGGAGAAGACCTTTCAGCTAAACAATGTGAGTTGTCTTTCTGAAAAGTCAATTGTTTTGTATCTCAATAACCTGCTTTGGCATCAGACTTCAATGGAAATCTTTTAGAAATGATAGCAAAAGATGTGGATACTGGCAACACTCAATATTACCAGCAAAGGGAGGTAATTCCACAGATGCATATATTGGAGTTGTTACCAGGCTATTGAAATACAAAAAAGATGTGTACACTGGCAACACCCAATATTACCAGCAAAGGGAGGTAATTCCACAGATGCATATATTGGAGTTGTTACCAGGCTATTGAAATACAAAAAAGATGTGTACACTGGCAACACCCAATATTACCAGCAAAGGGAGGTAATCCCACAGATGCATATATTGGAGTTGTTACCAGTTATTGGTAACAGCTGGTGCCAGTGAGGATATTTAATCGCAACCCCACTCACCATATTAGCATTAGTCTATCCAATGATATACTAATAATGAACAAAATGGAAGGAAAAACAAGATAAGCTCATATACACATATAGGATATTTGATATATACATATAAAATAGGAGGTGCTCACAGGATAATGGTTATCGTCATGGGGGACATTAAAAGAAATACAATAGCACAACTGTAAATCATTTTAAAAGCTAATGAAAAACTTGCTGGACTAAGTGTGTTAAAAGCTAAAGGGATTATTTTGAATGAAATCAATGTTTCATTTGCTGTTAATTTCTGTTAATAATAAATCATAATAATAATAATAAAATAAATAATAAAATGATATCATAATAATAATAAAATAATATTCACAATAATAATAATAAAATAATATCATAGTAATAATAAAATAATAATAATAAAATAATGATAAAATGCAAATAAATGTATATTTTATAAATAATAATAATAATAATAAAATAATATCATAATAATGATAAAATAATAATAAAATAATATCATAATAATAATAATAATAATTGTAACGTAGCAGGGTTTGTCACGTTACTAATTTGTATATGTTACGTTGTGGGGTCGTCTCTTTCATGCCACTCAATCGTATAGTATACGTGACGTGGGCCCCTCGCGTCTTAAAAACACATGGTACTATTAGGACTTGTACAGTCGTGTATCAGGGGGTTGGTAACGCTTGTTCGTTTACAAGCGCACACAGATCTAGTAGTCCTTTTCGTTGGTCGACCCCAAAATTTTTATGGTCTACGGGGAATTTGGGGATTGAAAAGAAAACGGTATTCGGATTTCTCGAGAAAGAGAAGAAAAAGAAATAAGAACAAAAGTTAAAGTTTAGAAGGGTAAACACTCAACGGGGTGCCAGCAATTAACCAACGAATGACCCCGGAACTAGATTTAAAAATAAAAACGGAACTTTCGGGTTTTGACCTGAAGTGGAAGTGGGTGACCCTCCCACCCCAGGATGAAAAACGAGAGAAGAAAAAAATCGGTCTTTTTTGGCTGGGCCTTTGTAAGGTGCTGACGGGGCTTCCCGAGTTACCCCCATAATGTGTTGCGCATAGTAGTACCGAACATGATTTATGATAGAATAATTTGACCTTACCTCTCTCTCTCTCTCTCTCTCTCTCTCTCTCTCTCTCTCTCTCTCTCTCTCTCTCTCTCTCTCTCTCTCTCTCTCTCTCTCTCTCTCTCTCTCTCTGAAAAAAGAACCCACGAGATTAGAAAGGAATAAACAACCCCTTTGTGACTATACAACTTGTGTATGTTGTTTATTAACTAACTAACGATGACTACTACTACTAATGACTACTACTATGACCTGACTGGCTCAATTACTGGTTTGAGCATGTTCTTGTGTGCCATTGAATGCCTAGGGTGCAAAGCCCCCCCACCTGTCCTGTAGACAGGAGATGCAACTCGTGTGTATTACCTCTAAAGAATGGAGGGTGAAAGCTCTCATGTGCCATACACACAGAATGTTGAGGAAGAGCCCCCCATGTCCTGTAGACAACAGCCATAACTAGTGTGTGTTTTTCTGAATGCTGGGATGGGGTTGAAAGATCTCATGTACCATATGTGGGGATTAAAATAAAATTAAATAAAACAAATTAAAAAACTAATGATTTCTCATGAGCCCTTAGACAGGAAGAACCCTCTGGGCATGAGCAGAGAAAAGGACCGACTTCCTACCACTAAGAAAATCATTTGGTCATTTGGGACTCAGGCCTTAAGTGGGGTCAGAACTTTGTTCCTTTTTTATTTCTGGACCATATAACCTTTAAGCACCCCATCTGCGATCTCGATTCATAAGGACATTTTCTTCATTTACACCGTCAAAATCTGGTTGTTTGTTAGGGTTAGGGTTAGGGTTAGTTTTATAATAAAAAAAACTCTAAAAATCGTCTGTTAACAAACAACCAGATTTTGATGGTGTAAATGAAAAAAATGTCCTTATGAATCGAGCTTAAAGGTTATATGGTCCTTATTTTTTACTTTATATTGAGCTATCTAAATGTATTTAATTGAAATTTGGTGACTAGATAAGTCTGTATCAGATCTACAAACTGTGCATCTCATTTTTCTACACTTGTGGGATTAAGATAAAATTAAAATAAAAAAATAAAAAAATAATAATCTCCCATTGGTTATTTCCTATAAGTCTAACATAAACAAAGGGAACCACTCTAAATTATTTGGTTATTCCTATAAGTCTAACATAAACAAAGGGGAACCTTTTGACTGATAAATTATTTATCTATTTATTGATATACTAGGAAAAAAGAAGAGTGGTTCCCCTTTGTTTATGTTAAATTTATAGGAAATAACCCTCCCATCAGCCCTCAGAGAGGAAAAACTCTCTGAGCATGTGCATAAAAAAAGGACCACCAAGATAATCTCTCAGCCATTCGAACTTAGGCCTCAACTGGGATCAGACACTATTACTGGACAGGAAGAAATTTCCTCTCCATGAGGTAGCTATGACCCTTGAATAAAGCCTGAATCCTAAAACTACCTTTTCAGTTCGACCACCAAATGTAATGGGGTTAAAAGGAAAACCTGTAATCATGCACAAAAATAACCAGTAACCTTTAAACCAAGACATAAAATCCTTAAAACCCCACACACTAAGTGGAAAATATATAAGGTTTTATTTAAGTTGGTTTTGAACAAAGTCAAAGTTAGATTTGAGTCCTAACATTTTATAATCGAAATTCAGTTTGTCAAATGATAAACAAATGAACTCATTTGATGATTTATTTAATTTTCTATTCATTCAAAATCTTCAATTACATCTTTTAAGAAATTGAAAATGAAGCAAAAAATGCTCAAGTGTTTTGTTCTTTTAGTTGATCAACAAAATGACTGAATTAGTGTTTATCGTTGTTAAGTACACAAGGGATAATACAAAAGTTAGCTTTAGTTTTTTTAAGGCTTGGTCAAAAAACATGACTCAACATGTTATAAGCTAGTGTTGTATTGAGGCATGTAACCAAAAGCTAGCGCTTGGGAGGCAGTTAACTATTCTTTTTTTTTTAATATTTACTATTCACATGAGTTAATACTTCAGCTTCCCAAATTATCCTTATAAACATGTTTTATTCAAAACGTTATTTTATTTAATTTTAAAGATTTTTTTTAAGGATAGAATTTACAAAAGAATGATATTGTAACATCGTTTACGTCATTGTTCATGTACAATGCGCATGCGCTAGTTTCGTAGCAACCAGTTGGAAGGAATTTTTCTCCGAGTTAACACAGAAAAATGGTATGGTTGGCTTTCTTTTTTTATTCTCGCATATTTTAGTAATTTTTTATATTTACAGTTAATAATTATATATTGTCATGATTTAGATAATGATTAACTTCCTTGAGATATTGTCAGTTTGTTCTTTTCTGGCCGATAAAAATCTAAAATGTGCTGCTTCCTTCTTAGCTCGCCAAATAAATTTTACATCATTTCATTCATAAATATTTGTGAAGTAGTTTTTGTCAAAAACGATTGATATAGTAATTTTGTCTTATGTTGTATATGTTTCGTTAGCATCATTCTCATTCTATGTCCTGAGAAAAACGAATTATTATATTTATATTTTAATGCAATGTATGAATATTTCTTGATCCGTGAAAAGGTCTTCTAGTCTGTTTTGTTTATATCTATTTTTCCTCACTATCAACTAAGATTCAGTCTCTGCGTTGAAGCAATTTGAATTATATTAAACATATATCTATAAAGATAAATTTCAATAATGAATAATATCTTCTTAAAATAGATATTTCATTATAATATTCTGAAACTATAATCAATTATTGGTATTTTTGTGTACAGTTTTCGACGCAGTGGTCAGGCTGGTTTTAAATAAAATGACCGACTTAAATTCGGAAGGTGTCATTCTAGTTTAAATTGTGTCATTTCTCCGGAATTTCATAATTCCACTGCTTATAGACATGGAAAAGAAATAATATATTCTATTATAATTCGTTTTGAGTGTAGAAATTGTTTAATTGCTATGAAAAATGTTATTTTAATTGCCATAAAGTAGCAGTCGGTTAATGTTGCTAGCTTAACTTTTAAACTTATAAAATCTTTACAAAATCCCTTAAAGAAAAAACGGATAATTTTAAAAATATACTTGATGCTATTTTATTTATTTACAGAATAATGGAAACTTGAAACTTTATTCAAATTAAACTAAACTTTATCAACTTGTTCGTATACGAATAACTCGCTATAATCATGCAAACGTAGTTTTTTTTTTTTTTTTTTTTTTTTTTAATGTTTACTAATGAAGTGACATCATAAAACATTTAAAATAAATAAGAGAAAAAGATTATAAAACCTGCAGCTTCTCAATTTATATTGAACACCAGTTTCTCGTAAATGTGATTTTTTTTGTGAATGAATGGTCGGAGTTATTTGTATTTATTTATTTATTTATTTATTTTTAAGATAAGACTTGCTTCAGGTGACTTTTTTTTTCGATTGTATTTTTTATCTTAAACAACCCAGTATAATTTTTTAATACGATAAAATTCATTAAATGAAATTACAAATATACAGTAATATGCATAATCATTATGCATATTACTGTATATTTGTACTGGCAAACTGAGCCTAAAATGCGTTTTTGATAAAATAACTGATGCATTATAAAATTCATTAATTGATAAATCAATACTGAAAATTTCATTAAAATCGGATAATTACCTGATTTTTGGTAAAAAAATTTTTGCAATCGAGAATATTACATAAAAATTGTAAACAAGCGCGTAAAACCATTGAAAAATTGACAGAATGGCGGATCGCATTGAAATTGACCAAAACAAATGGTTTTAAATCTATTAAAAATAAACTGCATATGTAATGATATTTTTCTTTTTTTAATGATGGTTATTATGTTACTATTTATCGATTTAGACAAAGTTTGACCTTAAATAATAAATTTAATTATTTTTAATTCGCTTTTAAAATTCGTAGCAGATGACAAAAATGCCAGTCCCTAGCATAATGAGTATTAGTTTTTAGTCAGCTGGTAATCCACAACGGCAATTAACTAACCATACGTTTTATTAAAAGATCAATACTAAGTACGTAATTTAGTCAACATATAGATTAGTATTCATTGTTAAAGGATTAAAATGTCTGTTTTTACAATTTTTTTTTTTTTAATTACTTCAACTATGTTTTTAAGCCGAAGAATCGTAGGGTGTGTCCCTCGGTAAACCAGTCGTAATCTTCTGTTGAATGAAGAAGTCCCTTTACTTTCTCATTGCCAAAAACGATGACATTCAAAAGATCCTTACTATTAAAACTTGTGCACGTTCTGTGCCATAGTATAGGGGTGGCGGTTGGTATGAGACACCTTTTATTGTGGAATATGTTGTTCTGTTATCAGTTAACACATGGGATGTTAAAAAGCAAGTCTTTGCACAAACAAAATTTAGTGCTAGTAGTATTTTTTATTCGCATGCTCAGTCTGTGCATTGTTTTTTGTCTTATAAATTTTATGAAAGCACGCAAAAAGGTTGTTTTCTCATTTGAAAATATCTAAAGTTGATTTTTAAAAGCCAGATTTAAATATTTGAATTTTATTTTGAAAAAAAAATATTTTAGTTGCATATTATAAGAATTTAAAAAAGTGAAAAAATTATCAGATTTTATCAATGAAATGTAATATTTTGGAAGTTCTAAATTCACACACAAAAAAAATAAAAGTTCTTTTCAAAAAAATTCACCTGGAAATGAATTACTATTCATTTGTGAGGAAGTGGGCACTAAACATTTTTTGTTCATAATTTCCATTTAGTTCAAACTTTGTGCAAAATTAAGACCAAAAAAAGGTGCAGTTTAAAAATCTGAAAGAGTGAATCTGCTCCCCCAAAGAAAACTTTTTATTTGACAAATTGTTAACCAAATGACTGATGTCTATATTTTTAGGGTCACCACTTCTTAAGTCAAGAAGACCAGCAAAATTCTTGATACCTTTTTATCGCCAAAGATCTAATAAATTTGAAACCTCTCTTCTAGAAGATATTTTTGAAAGTAGCACTTTTTGACTACAATAGAATAATTTAACCAGATGTTTCTGCTAGGCTTCTAAGATATAAACTAGCTATATCCAAAAATGACATTAGCCCCCCCCCCAATAATTTACCAAAAATCATGGAATTATTGGATTTTAATGAAATTTTCAATATTTATCAAAGAATGATCTTTATAATGCATTAT
This sequence comes from Doryteuthis pealeii, assembly GCA_023376005.1. NCBI lineage: Eukaryota > Metazoa > Mollusca > Cephalopoda > Myopsida > Loliginidae > Doryteuthis > Doryteuthis pealeii. The sequence continues at coordinate 88,184,042 of CM042138.1, read as the reverse complement.
TTATTTTATTTCAAAACTTTCTCATTTTTTTCAGGTCACTTAATTTTGAATCCCCCCCCCCCTTATGTTGAGGGTGTAACATTTTTTCAAGTTGGTCTTATAGTTTTCTAATTACAGTATAAATAAAGAGATAAAAGACCGAAGTTATGAATAGAAACAAAAAAAAAATTTTACGCTGGCTTTTCTGAGAAAATAAGTACCGAAAATCGAAAAATAAAATGTAAAAAATTAATAGATAATTAATTTTTGGGAGATTTCTTTTTTACTCATTTCGATAATTATTTAATTGGCTATTATCTAATGAAAAATTATACATCGATATTTTTTCTGCTTAAAAAGGGGTGGGGGCATTTTCAATCGAGTTTTTCTTCAAAAAGTATACTTTGATGTAATAAAATGAGGTTTGCATTAAATAGATATTTATTTCTAGAATCTAGAAATATAACATTTTAAACTGAACATCAGGCTTTTCACATTTTAAATGAATTTTATATATTGATTTTTCATAGCAAAAATACATAATTAAAGTTTTGAAATAAAATAACTAATGCATTATAAAATTCATTAATTGATAAATCAATACTGAAAATTTCATTAAAATCGGATAATTACCTGATTTTTGGTAAATTTTTTTGCAATCGCAAATGTTACAGTAAAATTGTAAACAAGCCCCTAAAACCATTGAAAAAGAGACAGAATGGCGGATCACGTTGAAATTGACCAAAACAAATGGTTTTAAATCTATTAAAAATAAACTGCATATGTAATAATATTTTTCTTTTTTTTAATGATGGTCATTATGTTACTACTTATCATTTTAGACAAAAGTTTGACCTTAAATAATAGACTTAATTAATTTTAATTCGTTTTTAAAATTTGTAGCAGACGACAAAATTGGGTATGCCTAATATAAACTTATTCAACAAATCATAACTTACCAATATTGCACAAATTTTCAAATCAGCCTTAAAAACAAAATTTCTTCAAGTCCATCTTTTTGGGCACTGAACTATTATCACCTTACTACATTTTTATTTTTTATTGTAGTATAGAAAGTAGATTTAGAAAAAAATTACTTTATACATTGAACATGTTATCTTAATTCCTACATTTAAACATTTTTTTTTTTTAATATTGCTTTCTTGATCAATTTACTTATGTAAGAGATACACACCTACCTAATATTATTGATTTCTAATTTAAGGTACAAAGTTTTATATTTTGCTTAAAAATCCTATAATATTTTTGAATGTCACTTGATTTTTATCAATCAATATTTTTAATGCACTTAATATTTTATGACCTTGCATATTGCTGCAATTTTTGTGTTGATAATTTGAATATTTTCTGTTGAAATTGGCTTATACTAATCATTTATCATTGTTTTTTTTTTCTAGTAATAGAAAATAACACCAATAGGAAGTGACATTTTTTGCAATAGAACTTATTTTTCTTTTCCTTTTAGAATTTTTTTTTTTTTTTTTTAAATCATAGTTTAGTAACATGAAACCAGTAATACATGATTCAGTAAACATTAATTAGGATTTGTTTAGGCTATTTGCTAAGAAGATAGAAGTTGATATTTTCCTTTTTAAAAGTTATTTTATATTCAGAATGAAAATGTGAAGCAGATACTGGAGGGATTTAATGGTGTTAGAAATCACTAAGCAAAACTGACAAGATGGATTTAATTTCAGCCTAGTACCTGTGTTCTCTTAAACATTATCCCTTAGAACCCATGCCCAAACCCCCTACCCAACCTTGTACTCCTGACTGAAAAAAAATTGCTGAAAATATAAAATGTTAAATAACATATTTACTGTTTAATAACTGATTACATTTTATAGGTAATTCCAAATATAATTTTAGAATTGTAGAAACTGGGTTTCCTTTGTTGGAATTTAAGCCATCCAACTATATAAACTTCTAGGTAGTGGCACAAATACCAGCTGCTTTGATCCTAAGGGTTAAGTGTTATGGCAACATTTTGATTTTTTTTTATTAGCTGACATGGCTAGAAAAGTTAAGTCAATGATTTTTATTCTCATTTCATACACATATGAATAATTAATAATTCACTCACTATCATATAGATATGTGACTGGTAAGGAATGGGAATAGAAGAATGCAAAAAAAAAACTTGTGTATTAGCTTTAATCTAAAATGGGATGAAATTGTTTGGTGATATTCCAGTAGTTGATTTTATTTTTGTATATGATCATTTGTGTTGAATTTGATTTAGGGGATGAAAATTCTTATATTTCATATAAAAAGGGGGGGGTAAAGTTGGCAGTGACCTATTATTAGTATCAGCCGGACAGCGAGGGAGTCTATCTCCTCTTTGCTTGCACTAGATCAGGGAGATTATTTTTCATTGAGATGGAGCACCACACCTACCGTCAGCTCCCTACTTTACTGCACAGGTCAGATTATCCAAGCTGTGCTACTCATGCGCGGAGTTGGCAGGGAATGGTATCAAATCTAGAACCTTGTGATTCTTGGGTGGATGCTCTTCCAAATTGCTAAACTTTATTACATTGTGGATTTTAGAAATTGTTTTTTTTTGTCACCTATCAGGTGTAAGTTGATTTGATTTTCTTGCATTTAAGAATTTGTATTGATAACATAAAATGAGCAAAAGAATCATAAACAGTGCTTCATGCCTTTTCACATATTATGGGATGGAAGTAATATTAAATATGAACTACTTTTTAACTGCTGCTGTAGAACAAATTTTAAATAGCTTTTTATTATTTCTTAGGGTCTTTATCTTTTAATGTTTCTGTGATGAACATGTCTGCCCTACATGGCTCTCTGGTCAATTCTGAGTTACTCTAACTTGTTTGGCCATGTAACTTCATAAGCCAATCAAAGCCTGTTCCAGGTCAACTTGGGTTCAAAGCATGTTCATCAAACTCTTGGTGATTTTCCATGAGTTTAGGGTTAAATTCAAATTCTAAACTATACTTCATTACAAAATGATAGGCTATGCCTATTCATTATATAACTCAAGGAGTGTGTAGAATATTTTATGATTTAGACAATAGTGCCATCGTTGATGAGCATATGCTATCATTACTGTTGGGTTAGTTGTTCATATGTGATTTGATAACACAAAATATCATTAGCTTTTATTTTTGATGTTTTTTCACCTGATGACTTGTGAACTTCTTGTGTTCCTGTTGTAACAGTGATCCATGATGATATTGATGCTTCTATTTAAGGAGGAGTGAAGGCTTTTAATTAACATTTCATATTTATCTGTTATAAAAAAAATTAGATCATTGAATAATTAGCATTCAGCACAAATCATTCAGTTGTAAATTGGACTAGAAATTGCTTTATTTTGTAAGAATTTCAAGTTTTTTTTGCTCTGGTGTGTTTTAGTGCTATTTGCAGAATTGTGTTCTGGCCTCCTGCCTTAAAAAAAAAACGCTAGGCGGTGATAGCTGAAAAAACAACCCACTCTACGAATGAAGTCAATATTTTACCCCCTCCAGTCTTTTTTCAACAAGTAAATGTAAATATTTTAACCCTCCCCCGTCTTTAAAATATTTCAACACCTTCAAACCACTAAAAAAAAATGTCGATAAAAACGCCTTCAATCCGCTAAAAAAAATTTTTTTAATTTTTTTTTTAATTCGTTTTATTTATTTTTTTTTTTTTTCGACAATCAATTACAAATAAAAAAAATCAAAATATTTTTTCGATATTTTTTATTTTTAATATATTTATTTCCAACAAACCATAAAATAAAATTTTTTTTTTTTTTAAATTATAAAAGAGCGGCTTGTTTTTTCAGCTATCACTGCCTAGCATTTTTTTAGGCAAGAGGCCGGGACACAATTCTCTCATTTTAACTGCTCTTTCGATTCAATTTGAAGTTTTTATGTCCAAGTGATCTGAGTTAGCTGCCTCTTCCTATTTTCACTGCCAATTCACTCTCCTCTGGTTCTGTCTACTTTCCTATCATTTTTCATTTTTTAAGTTTTAAGCCAGCACCTAACCTCATGTTCATTTATTTTATTTTTAACCAAATGAGTGAAATGCAAATGTTTTAATGTACACCTGCATTACCTTTGATTCATGTGCCTTATGACAATCTTCTTTATAAAAAAAAATGAATTTTTACAAATGTTTTCTGTGAGACATATTCCTTTCTGAATATGGTAAATTGGTAATTGTGCACAAGTTGAAATCAATTAACTAAATTGTGTCAGTTTTATTCTAACCATTTAATTTGGTCTTTATAATTTACCATTTAAAAAAAAAAGTGGTTGTGCTTCTATAACAATTAGTCTGTTTTTTTTGTTGTTTTTTTTTAATGGTACAATATAGCAAGCATTTTTATTCACACAGTAGAATTAAAATACTCTGTTAAAGAATAAAGAAATTTCCAATTTAATAGGTACTAGCCATTCAGGTGGTGCAAAAATTGACTTTTTGAAAGATATTGCCTGATTGGGGTGGGGGGAAAAGTTAAATAAAATAAAAAATAAAATTTTATATTTAAAAAAAAAAAAAAATTACTTGCTTAAAAGCATTACATTCACTCCACGGGGATGTTTGTTTTGTTTTACAACAGACGACAATATTTTTTTTATTTTTTTAAATACACCCATTTTTACATAATACTACAAAATTTAACAAATATTCTAATTTTACTATAATATATATATGTCCAAAATTACATAAAAAGATTTTTTTGCTACCCTATCATAAAAAATGTAAGCATCTTAGAAATCTTGCTCATGTACAAACCTAAACTAGATACAGTTAAATCCACAAACGTCTTCAAATTTAATGTAAAGATTATGTGACTATTTCTTGTTTGTAAATAATTTTCTCGTAAAACTCTATGCATTAGATAACTTTAAATATATATTAAAATAAAACAAACTATAAATCAATACCAGGCATATATTTATTAAAACTTGTATTAACAGTGTGGACCATTTAATGTTGCATATTTAATTTCTGAGTATGATACAGGATTGTTCTTTATTCTATGTATTTATAATTCTAACCATAAATTAATTAAACTTGCACAATTCTTGGGGCTATTGTGATGTAAGCAGTTACAGATAGTGAATATCTTATATATAGATTATAATTTCTTAAGGGAGATAACTTAATTGCTAATTATAAAGTAAAGTAGGCAAGGGAGTCTATCCCGTTTTTACTAGCACTAGACAAGGGAGATTTTTTTCATCTGAGGTGGAGTGCCACACCTACCATAAGCTCATGTGTTGAGTTGGTGAGGGCTAGTATTGAACTTTGTGGTTCCCAGGTGGATGCTCTACTGATGGAGCTGCTAAACCAGCCCATGATGAATTACTTACATTTTATTTATTAACAATTTTATATACAAGGAATGTTGAAAAAGTGAGTCACTAATATTTATTAATCCAACATGTTTATTACTATACAAATAAAACCAGGTTCATATGTTACCAGCACCACTAAGTTATATATCTCCATTGGGATTGATATACTTGTCTCACCTGGTACATTATAAATACCCTCCTTGAAAAATGTGGCATAAAATCAATTGTTCTAACAAGGTGATATCTTAACATTTCATGGACCACTGACTTTAACTCTTAATATCCTGTTGAGAATTTTCTAAGCCCAGAGCTTCATTCCCATAACCATTTATCAAAAAATGGCCTTTTCATTTAAAGTTACCTGTTATTTCCCTTAAATCAAAGACTTCTACATATGTTTAATATTAATTTAAATGAAGGTTATTATTTGGAGTAGATTAGAAAAATGAATGAGGTGGTATAGGACATTAAGAGTTAAAAGATCAAGTTCCACAGCAATATCCCAAAATTTGTGCCATCAATCATGTTGATTAAAAGCTTCAATGAATGCAATGTTGTCAACAACAAACAACATTGAAAGTGTCATTACTTGTATATAAATAAGATACAACTTGATAGACCTTTTTAAAAGACAGATTTTAAGATGTTCCATTGTAATAAAAAAAAATATCCTTAAGAAATATTTAAGTTATATCAAACCTTTATGTAATTTTCCATGTTATGAATCATTACCATGTCGTGCTAGTAGCATGGATATCCATGACAACCATCCCTATTATTCATTATCCTCAGCGCAGAATTGGTCAATATAGGTATTTGCTGGACAGTCCACACTGGTGTGTCTATGTGCTGGTTTCCATAGAACGTTGCTTATGAGTTCATCCTTGCTTCTCCAGCAGGTCTTGTTCGTCTCACTGTGATTTTCTGTGTGGATGCTTCCACGATTTGTTTAAGATCAAACACAGCATTCTTGACTGATAATCTATTTATAGCAGACCCTGCGTGCATTAATATCACCTTTTGTGGATGAGATATTAATTATTCTATTGACTTTAGAGGCTTACCGTCAAGTGTAGAGATGTCTCCTTTCTTTTTAAAACATGAGCTCAGTTTTATTGGGGTTCACATAGAAGCCAATGTCTCATGCTGCCCTCTCCAGGCTATGCTGCAGGGATTCAGCTTTTGTAGGTGTTATATCTTAAAAGGATTACAATAAAACTTGTTCCTACATTGTTAAGGGTATTTGTAGTAAATGATCAATAAACAAAAATATCACTTCAATATGCTTAAAACAAGAAAAGAAATTAGTTTTTTAATAATTTCAATTTTTTAAACAAGTTTTTTTTTTTTTTTTTTAATACGATCCAACTCCTCTGTAGGTTGTATTGCATTAAACATGAAAAATAACAGCCAAATATTCTTGATAAATCTCTTGCAATACTTTATCAATATTAATTAATTTGTAATGTTTGTTTTTAAGTAATAGTCATTTTCTTCTTCTTTCAGTCGGAAGTAGAAGAAACTTTGAAAAGGATCCAAAGCCATAAAGGCGTCCTGGGAATTATTGTTATAAACCAGGAAGGTAAGTAAAAAAGATTTGCATGAATTTAATCAGTAATGTGATTACAGAACACATGATATACTTTTCAAAAAATATTTGCTGCTACAATGTTTTGAATGATTTGTAAGGAAAAATTTAGGGGCATCTATTAGAAAAGGTGAAAAATGTACTGATCAATTCGGCCTATTCCCAGCAATGGTTATGGCTCCATTTTTTTTTTTTTCCTAACTTATTTGAGATCCTGAAGTCAGGATTGTGTAAAGAATATGTTCATTTAGTTGAGATTTTCATATTAAATTTGTAGCCAGTGTTAAATGACAAAGAATCAATGTTATATATACTTCCATGTCACCCACCCCCTTCAATTTTTTCTGAAATTTTGTACAGGTGTAGACTAGGTTAAAGTTAGACAATTCCCCAAATTTGAGCTTCCAATTCGAAAAATTTGCCGAGTTATGTCGATTTTAAACTTGAAAAAAAAATTGGGGAGGAGAAAAATGGAAACATTTTGTAAACTAATTTTGTTTATAAAATGTGTTCTATAGCTCCCCTACTCCTAAAAATTTATAACCTTTTTACATTATTAATGATTTCTGATTTTTTTCAATGCAAGATCAATAAGTAAAAAAATCACAATGTGGCACTACATATAATTTTTTATTTCCTTTAAATTATTCTACATATATTGAACATTTCTCACAAGCAAAGTTACATCAGTTAAAATTTGACACTTTTGCGTTTTGAGTGTTTCTGTTCAGCCATTGAATAAACACTATATGGAGCAAAATAACCGTCAGAGTTCAATAGAAATTATCAGGATTATGTTGGTGGTTGGATATATTTAAGACAATATACAAACGTCAATATCGGCACCACATTTCATTTTAGAATTGAAAATTGGAAGGTAACAAAAATATCCTAGGTACCACCAATTTTCCCTGTGAAATTTACCTCCCCCTATATTTAACAGAAGGAAAAAAAAATTTTTTAAATAATTAAAAAATTATGATTGAAAAACAATGTTTTCATTTTTGCACCGTTAAATCAACTGAAATTTAATGTAGCCAAAAACAAGTTACATTTCACGTTGATTTAACGGTGCAAAAAACTTTCTAAAATCATCAGGAGTTTGTTTAACGGTTTCTTCTTTTGAAGGGGGTGGTTGACAAATTACCCATATATTTTAATAATTTATGAACTCTAATTTATTTTGCTGTTACAGGCATTCCAATTCGAACAACAATGGACAACTCTACCACAGTACAGTATGCTGGATTGATCCTAGAGTTGACTGCTAAAGCCAGGAGCACAGTACGAGATATTGATCCTTCTAATGACTTGACATTCCTGAGGATCAGATCAAAGAAACATGAGATTATGGTTGCACCTGGTTAGTAAACAATTTTCTTTTCTATTTAAATTTTACTGCTTTTAAGCACTTCTTTTATAGACATGCAATTTTTCGTCTTCCATTTTTATCTATAATGAATAAATTCTAAAGTGTCTATTATCACAGTTATACAAATTTACTTTTTCCATTTTTTATCTTTCTAAATAAACATTTTTCTTTTTTCCAGATAAAGATTATATGCTCATTGTGGTACAGTCACCTAATGAATAGTGGTGAAATGGTTTGAATAAAAAAAAAAGAACAAAAAGAAATCGTCTGCTTCTTTTTCTTCCTTGTTATCCTTTTCCATGTCATAAGTTGGGGAAAAAAGATTAGCAGCAGCAGCAACAATAATATTTACATCTTTAACGGCAAACTTTCAGACTTCAATTCAAATTGGTCATGGCAGACCACACACATATACATGTAACAACTTTGTTTTTTTTATATTTATTATTTGATGTAAATTAAAGAAGTCAGTAAACATTTTAAAGAAAATAATGCTGTCTTCATTTTATTAAACTTTTATGAACTCCAGAATTTGAGGTTTGAAAAAAAAATTTTTTTAAATTTTTTATTATACCTTTGATTTCAAACTAACTTTTTTATTATTAATGGGTATCATTAGACGTATATATTTCTGGGTCACATTTTAGATAATAAATTAAAAAAATTTAGTCAATTTTAAATAAAATTTATTGGCTTTATTCATCGGTTATCTTCCAGCACGATTATTTGGTGTGGATAGCTGTCTATTTGTACAAACAGATAACGGTATTCATATTTTCCCTTTTCATTCTGAAAAAGAAAAGAAAAAAGTGTTGTCAAATAATAAAAAATAAAATATGCTGAAATATATTTTTATAATAGGTTTTCATCTATAAGGAACAGCTGACAGATCTAATATACTAACTAAAAAACTCTCACTTAACATCTTAGATGGAGACAAAGGCCAGCATTAATTGACAAATACAGTTTAAGCAAAGAGCTGTGAGTATATTAAAAATTGTTGAATAAATCTTCTTTACCTGTTTCATTTCTAAGTTTACAGTTGCTTTTCTGTGCTGTCCTTCAATGTAAAACTTCATTCGCATGTGTTTTACACCACCAGCCTCATACTCTACATGACTAAAATAAATTGAAGAAAAGGTCAGACAAATAATAATAAAACATACATTTTAAAGAAACTGTGACTGAACATTTTTTTTTTTTTTTTTTTTTTTCAATCTTAATGAAAACGCAGGATTATGCAAGTGCAGAATGATCACTAAACCTGGTTTTATTTCCTAAATTGAAAATTCATCACGAGTGTAAGATTTCATGCCATATCAAAAAAGTTCCAGGAATTAATATTGTTAATTTCTGGTTTGGTAAATAAATCTTTAGTCTCTACTTTTCTGAGCACATCCCATAAATCACTTATTTTTTGTTTTGCAAAACATTTTTACCAGTATTTATATATAAATGCAATTTTAATTCTTGAGCCACAAATCTCTATGTTCAAAATGCCTGTTTACTTAGTAAATGATGTACATGGCTAAACCCAGATTTCATCATATATTGGAAAAGCTAGTAAAATGAGCTTAACAGTTTGCATAAAGCTTGGGATACTTTACTATAGTTTTTTCATTCATCCAGTAATAATCAATTTATAAAGGCAAACTAATAAATTCACCCCCCCCCCTGGAGTCTATTAAAAAGCCATTTTCTAGTGGATCTAATTATGTAGTGGTCAAGAGTTCAATCCTGGAGTTGAGAAGTACATAAGAATTCAAATTTAGTGGAAGAGAGATGAGCAAAATCTGACAGATGAATTAACCAATACAAAATATTCTTTAAGCATGAACAGCAGAATGAGTGCAATTTAAACTCCCTCCCCCGACTGAAAGGTTTGGTTTGAAATTTGATCAATTCTGAATATAGTATTAACAAAAACAACCCATATGATCTGAACATAATCTGAGTCTATAGGATTTATTTTAATAGGAAGGAAATGCAAGGGAGGCAATTTGAATTATATCATTACAAAAAAAAAAAACACTTAAGATAAATTGTATTATTGTTTGCAATATGAAGTAAATCAAACAACTTACTTTACATGACGACGTCTTCGTCTTCCAGATTCTTCTCCGTATGCTTTAATTGGTTCTCCTAAAATATCCTGCACCTATAAAAATTATATTACAACTAATATATGAAGGAAATATATATTTGTTTGTTTTTTTCTTTCAACTCTAAAACTACAGTAGAACTAAATATAAGATTACTTTTCAATGTTTAAATGAAATTATATTGCAGACTATTGTTTTGAGGTTAGAAAAATATTTTTATTTCTTAACACTTAATATAAACTTATCAAGTATTAAGACTGAAATTTTAAATGAAGATGTGTACAGTTGAGCAACTTATATAATAAAATGTCTAAACTTTATTTAGAGGAGTCTTCCAATTTGTAAAAAAGAAAAAAGTCTCTACTTTTTAACAGCAACTTGTGGTTGAAACACAGGATTATACAAGTGCAGTACCCTCCATCCAAACTAGGTCTAGCTCCGAGAGTGTTGTGAACATTTTTTTAAATAGAATGGTGCAACTTAATATCAAATTTGAACACCTTGTATTTTTAAAAAAGAAATTTTTGCATTTTTCGGGGTTATTTATAATTTTATTACCATTGAAAAGACAATTATTTCAGTGGATTTTATGAAAGGAAACATTGTTGACAAAGATTTTTTCATCATAACTACTCAGACTGTTCCATTTTTCAATTCCATCTAAATTTGAGTAGAATTTATTTATTTTTTAGGTGGGACACAATACTATGTGTGTAGGTGTGATTATATGTATGTGTGTATGATAGTATAAAAAAGGGCAGCCAAACAGGTTGGGGCAGCATATTTTAAAAGAGAGATTTCACGATTGGAATGAAAGGTTTTTAATGTCCATAATAAACTGAAGTCTTTGATGCTGGTACAATTAGAGATTAGCAGACAAAAGTCATTTTCTTTGTCTTTTAGTATTGGATGTTCAAAACAGGAAAACCAGTTTTCTTTTCTGGAAGTCAAAACTCCATATGTTCAGAAGAGCAGGGGCTATTTTGACTCAAGGTCAATAGTGAGTAATTGACCATTGGACACAAAGAAAAAGGGTCATGGGAACCCACTAGCAGAGAACTGACTAGTGCATGGGTTTCATCCACTGTCCATATCACTATAGTTAGGGTCTGCTTAACTTAGGCTGAAGAGCTAAGTGTCAAATGTTCCCCACCCAAGATAATTTCAAAGAGTAAATAAAAATGACAATATGTTTGTATTCTCAGATTAATTTTCTTTCTTTTGTTGACCCAACCTGTGGCTTTTACAGTTTTGACCGAAACTAGTAGCCAAATTCTTTTCTTTTTTCTCTCTCTCTCTCAAAACGAGACTGGACGGGCTGGGTCTTCAGACCTGACTGTGTGTGCCCTAAGACAAGCCAGGTCCAACCATAAAAATAAGCAATAAAATTTATTAGCAAAAGATAAGAACAAGAGATTGACTTCATTATTGTAAAGCAAAGTGTATCAAGTAGATTGAGGTTTTTTATAGTAACTTTTCTAGAAGGAAAAATTCTTTTTTTCTCAGATGTGAATTTTGAGCAGATTCATTCTGCAAATCCACATTGAAAACTTTGTTTTTCTTTGCTAGTTATTTCTCTCTTAGTTACCCAATTAAAAAAAATTATTTTGATGTATTTTTTTTTACCTATTTAAAGAAAATATAAACTTAAATTAAAATATAACAGTAATAAAAAGCTATTGTTATATTAGGTGCACACAAAATTTTTGGCATTTTTTTGAGACCCCAGAGCTCCCTGGTGTAAGGATTCCACTTAATTTTCAGTACAAAAAGGAAATTTATTTTCATCCTTGCTTTTAGTAAATAAACACAGAATTTACTAATGGCCATGATTTGACAATCTGAAAAGTTGTGATGAAAAGTAACTTTAATTGGGATGAAATAAATAAAAGTTAAAAATGAATAATGACTTAAATTTAACTATCAAAAAGAAAAACAGAAGCTTCACATTTGCTTACCTCTTCATCATTTTTGCATTTTTTAAAGGCTTTTCCAAAGATGGCATTAGGGCTTTCTTGGGATAATAGCTCACGACCAATAGCATAAAACATAATTCCTACAGACAATTAAAAGAAAGAAACAAAATTATAAAAAGGTGTAACAGCAATAATGCTAATACAAGTTACTATATTCAGAATGCACATTGGTCACACAAGACTTGTGCATTCTTTTATACTAAAACATGTCAAACATCTTATCAAAATATTTTCTCATAGAATGCAAAGATTTAGTTCTTATTAGATAACTTCTTAACAAACATGGATGACATTTTGTCCTTGAAAGAAATAAAATTATGCCAAAAAAAACTATCCAAGAGGATTTTGACATATCACTAAAATAAAATGTTAGCGAGGGCCGGTATCAAATCTGGAACCTTGTGGTTCCTAGTCGAATGCTCTACTGACTGAGCTAAATCGAAACAAAACAAAAAAATCTCTTAAACAACTACATAAAAAATGTAAATATAAACATATAATGGGTGTAATTCCCTAACCTCGAGGCATAAAATAACCTCAGATGGGTTGATATATTATTAAAATAAATCAAGTTCACAATATAGAATTGACAATTCTATTATAACATAACATTGATTCTACACAATACATCATCTAAAAAAAAAATTGAAAAGTTATCAACATTCTTACAAGTAAAGAAATTTGTCATAAACAGAAAAAAGTATGCAAATTAATTTTTCCTTTTTTTTTTTTTTTCATGACAAACTTTATGGTATTTTCTTCCAAGTAAAACTTCAAACAAAATATTTGAATTATTAGAATACATTTTTAAAAGTCTGAGAGTATAACTAATAAGTGAAAAGGAAATTAAGTTGGCTAACAAATCTTATTCAGACATTTTCAGATTTCTTTATCTTCAGGTCAGATTTGTTAAATGTGTAAATCATCTTTTCTTTTGGACACTTATCTATACTTTCTTATTTGTTTGTTATGCTTCCTTGGTTATCTCCCCTTTTTACCATCTCCTCTTTTAAAAGAAAATATTTGCACACAATACAATATTTATATACAAATCAAATTTTTGTTAAGTAATTCATCCAATAGCCCCCCCCCCAAAAAAAAAATGGCTTCTTAATTTCTTTACTCATGTATAGAATATAATTTTTTTATCAATTCTCCAGACACTGAACTAAAGATATAAGTCCCAAAATGATTTCTTTAGTTATATATAAAATAAATTGTATTTATATGAGTTTGTAGCATTTCAAAAATAAGTATACCCCTTATATATATTTATGCAATTTTATTCTTAGATACGGAGTTTCAATGCTGTAGATTTCAGTAATAAATAATGTCTAATAATATCCATTCTGATAGTATGTTTTGTTAGAAATGATAAAATCTTGGTATCTTTGGTTTAGAAGAAAATAAACTTAAAAAAAAAATACTGTAAAACAAACACATCCTCTGGGCCTTTCTACACAAGATAAATTGTATAGACTTACCTGTAATTCCTATGCCAACAATAATCACTCCTGTATAAGTAATATCCTTGCTAGCTTCCTTAACTGTAATAAATATAAAAACATTTTCAATCATTTCTCCCTCTCTCATATATATACTCTCTAAGAAAACAACAAAATTGGGTATATGACATCTCTTACAGCTAGATAAAAATAAAAATTGAATAATATAGGAAAACTGTAATGTGGTGGTAGGGACTTTAAATCAGATATGGCTGAGCACACATGGAGGGAAAAGGGCAGACCTTTATTGAATGAGGTTTGAATAATAGAAGAAAAAAAGATTGGCAAATAAAATGCTTGAAAGAAGCTGCTCACATAATGTGCTTGTAATAGATCTTAAACTCAAATCTAAAAATAGAAAAGACGAACATGTTATAATTTCCAAAAATAACTTTCCCCTAAAATGCCACCAAAATCTAGTGGGTCTAAATACCAGCTATTCCCCTAGTCAGTAGCAGTCCAGTAGTCAAAGAAGACAGACCCAAACCTTAGTTTCTCCAGCCACTGAACAAAAAATATCATTTCCAAATTTCACAATGATAACCAAGTGATATCCTCAAAGGAATTCAGGACACACAAGTAAGCAATCAAAAATAAAAAATACTAGAAGCATTTATGTACGTTATACACATACAAAAATTAATACTCTCACAAAAACATTTTATAAATTATTGCTTATTGCCAAAAATAATACATAAAAAGAAAACTCAACCTCCTGTTATTTGTTTTTCTGTTTGTTTTATTTTATAATTAATTTTAGCATTAACCTTTTATCACAGTTCCCAGAAGTTGTTAGTTGGTTGGTTGGATTTTACGGCATGTCAACCCTTGTTGGGTTATTTTATGACGAAGATGGTTTGTTTTATTCATTCTTGATAGGTACTTAATTTTTTTAAACACATTTTTTAGAACTGGGAGCAATGGTGATTAAGGGGTACTCCACATTCTCCAGAACTGGAACTTCACCATCAGATAGAGTTTAATCTCATACCCACGACACTAAGACCCTCAGCCACCGTCTTCTAGTGCATGTGATAAAAAGAGTTGGGACAATCATATAGGTGCTAGGGTTTGACGTGGCCAACTGATTGATCAGAGGGGGCCTTTCCGATTGTCTCTTACTTAGGCTAGACAGTCAAAGTGGAGTGTTACATTTCATAGACTGCTCAGTAAGCAGGGTTCCATCCTTAAGCATCAAGAGTTGCTACCCACGGCCAACAGGAGGCCCCATTGGGGAGATCTTACCCCTCTGCAGAGGTGCAGTCGGTGTATTCTAAAGCTCCAACCAACAGGGCTAAGTTCCCAAAATATTAAGCTAGATTTTGTTCCAAACTTATTACCACATAATTCATGCTTCCCTTGGAAAATGCTCATTGAATTTAGAAACAAACAAATCAGAAATATAGGCAACATTTGGAATACTTTAAAAAAAAAAACAAATATTTGTGAAAATATTTCCATGTGAATGTGATTTTCATTTGTCAATATCACAAAGTTTTAAAATTTTCAAATAATAAAAATATTGTATTTGAATTTTCCACGTACCCACTTGTACGGGTCACAAGCTGTCACTAGTTGAATAAATCTAACACAACCAGAGTCAAAATGTAAATTTAAAAAAAAAGAAAATAACAAACAGAAAAGTCAAAGAAAAAAAATATGTATAAAATATACTATATGTTAAAAACTAACATGTAATTAGTTTTTCTTTGAATGTTTGAGATGAGGCTTGATGATTAGTATTATCTGTGTTATTCGGACTATTGTCCTCATCTTCATTGTTATCTGTACAATGTTTTGGCTGATGTGCCCTCCGGCCTTCTTCAGGTATTTCTTTTCCAATTGGACACATGGCCTAGTGGATAACGGAGTTAGGTTAAGACAGTTCTAAGTGAGTTATTGCTAGACTGCAGGTTCAATCCTGATCGAGGGCAGCAGTAACATAGAATAATAATTAACACAGCTTAACACCTCTACCCCAGCTATGGTTAGCGGAATGAGAACAGGATACCCCCGTGGACTGAATAAAGGGTTAGGTTCAAATTTCTGTGATGGCTCCCAATTACAACAAGAAGGTTCCCCCGAGAACCAAAAAGAAATACCTGAAGAAGGCCGGAAGGTACACGGTCCGAAACGTACAGATAACAATGAAGATGAGGACAATATTCCGAATAACGCAGATAATACTAATTAGTTTTTTTTTTTTTTTCCATTTTATTGAATGCTGCCCCTTTATGGAAATAGAATTAACCCATAACTATTGTTTAGATGTTACAATTAAATATTTCTTGCATCAGCATTTCTCTCCCTTTACACATAGAAATGAATTTATATTTCTGCAAAAATGGAGAAGTTATGATTTTATAAAATTATAAGTTATGATAATAAAATCTTATGGTTAATATTTGAACATTGACAAAATCTTTTTTAAATGCCTGGATAACATTCATTTGAATTTTTCAATATTGAAGAGAAAAAATGTATAATCATATAGCAAAAAATATATTTACAACAGAACCTGTAATCTTGTAAGAAATATCATGAATGAATTTCAATTATTTAACTGTATACAGTCTTCTGTAATAAAAAACAAAAATAAAACAATTTCAAATTCTAATAATTTTTCCCTAACAAATATGGCACAATAATTGTATATTTGTTCCATAATCTTTAAGGTTTCCAGCCTCTCTAGGATAGTGAATGAAAAAAAAAATGTTTTATTCTTGATTTTATTCATTATTATAAGTAGTACTGTCATACATTATCCATTTTTATCCCATTTTTTAGTTGTTTTTGTATCAAAACCATTCCATCAGTCTTCAATGCACAGCCTGAATAGAACAAGATTCAACATTCTTGAGGAAAAAGAGATTCTGAATTAAGGAGTCTCACCAGAAACTTATTCTTTACATTTAAAATTGCAAAGAATAAAATACTGATAAAAAATTAATAATACTTTTTATTTTTGAGATATTGCTATTGGGATTAGAAGTAAAAAAAAAAAAAAACAACAATATTCCTAAAGATGAGATATTCCAGAAAAAGCTTGGCAAAAAATATGGTTTTATATTTCAGATAATTAGATCAAGTTGTGTGATGTAATAAAAAACAAAACAACATACAATTGAATTTAAGAGTGATAAACACAGGCTTTTAAATTTAAATAATTTTAATGGGTCATTTTATATTTGTTCTTCATTAAATGCATCATTAAAAAATAAAGAATTAATTATCCATTATATTATATGGTATCAGTTAACATTGGATATTTTTGTTTTCTAACAAATTGCATATGAAAAACTAAGCATAACTAGTCACTGGATGTGTTAAAAACCTGTTGGTAAAATTCAGTATTGGGGTGGGGTGGACAAGTCTCCTTACAGCAATTGGGGAGGTGAGACACATATTTATAGACTATAAAGGTCGGTTGTTGTTTTTTTTTGGGGGGGGGGGTATATCAGAGCTGTCTTAAAAAATTTCTTTTAAAAAGAATTGAATAATGTAATTGTTGGTTTAGCTCAGTTGTTAGAACAATGGACTTGTAGTCAGTATCATTTAGATTATTCAGACTATTGTCCTCATTTTTATTATTATCTGTATGTTTCGGCTGATATGCCCTCCAGCGTTCTTCAGGTATTTCTTGTTGGTAGCCTTCTCAAACTTGGTAATCTTATTTTCGAACTAAGGAACCTTCTTGTCATAATCAGGAGCCATCACAGAACTTTGAACCCAACCCTATATTCAATCCATGGGTGTATCCTGTTCTCATTCCGCTGACCATAGCTGGGTACAGGTGTTAAGCTGTGTTAATTATTATTCTACATTACTGTCGCCCTTGACCAGAATTGAACCTCCAGCCTAGAGATAATTGTCACTTAGAACTGTATTAACTCAATGCTTATAATATCCACTACACTATGTATCCAATTGGAAACGTTGGAAACAACAATAAAGATGAGGACAATAGTCTGAATGATACAAATTATCAAGTCTCATCTCAAAAATTCAGAAAAATAGGATTTGTAGTGAATTAGAATTTTTTTTAAATCAGTAAACAGAAGTGTAACTAAAGATTCACCAAAAACAACAAAAAAAGTATTTTCTTTTCAAATTCAAATCTACAGAACATAATTACAACATAATCTCATGAGTTTCATTTTAGTTGAGGCTCTGCTCATCTTTATATCATTTTTCTAGATATAATCCAAATAAAATGGAGTAGAACAATTGTAATATTATAATAATATAAATAAAGACATTTTTTTTTAAAGATACTGTAATAAAGCATTGAATTAATACTAAAGTTTCCAATGTCATTTTTTTGCCCCGTGTCAAGAAAAACTTTTCATTGATTAGTCATCTATATTCTTTTAAGAATTGTTTGTAAAAAAAGTAATAATTTTATTTTGCTGAAAACTATGGCTAAATATAAAATGTACATCTGACACTTTACTCTTTGCTTAATCTGGGAAAAAGTTCCAGGTCATGAATTTGGTTTAGTTAACGGCATATCAACACCTTGGTGGGTCATTTAATGCCAAAATTGTTTAAAATCGGAAATCACGGATTGGAATGCGATTCGAAAAAATAGTTTTTAGAGGTTAGACAATTTTTGGTGGATATTTTACGAATAGTGTAGGAGTATAAATGTATATAGTTATGGAATTTATTATGTTAGCAGTGACGCTGATAGCTTTTTGATTTAGTGCATCCCGAGATGCACATATTTGCTTTGAATGAGTCCCCGGGAAAATTTATGGTTCCCAACTAAAGCCATCTAACCCCTACCTTGTAACCTATCCTGTGTAATACATTTCTAAGAAACTATTGAAATGCATTTTCAGTTAGCTTGAAATGGTGAGGGAAGAAAAAAGAAAAACACTAGGACATACGGATACGATTTTATTGCGTCCTTTTAGATTTTTGTGTGTCAGGGACTCAGGACGCTTACCTATAAGCATCTGTGTTAGGGTTATATTTTTGTGAAAGAGTACAAAGACATGAGGTGCGGGGCGAAAAGAGCACCGGTAATGCTGTTAAATAAAAAGTTACATTTTATAGGCAAAAGCGTTATAGGAGGATTCCCTATTCAAAATTCAGACTCCCCAGGTGGTACAAATACTAGCCACTCTGGATTGTTAGGGTTAATAATTTTGACTTGTAATATCCTTCTAATTCTAGTTACTTTTTATTGCAACTTACTCAAGTTGCAATACAAAGCAACTAAAGTTAGAAAGATGAAGGATAATACAAATCAAAATTATTAATAATAACGATTGATAAAGCTTCATCTAAAAATTAATAAATCAAAATATTACTGTACAATGTTACATTGAGCAATTGGCATGTTTGAATGACACATTGGAAGAGAAAAGATCTTTTTTCTGGGCATGGAAGTTAATTGATGATTTTTTGCTACATGACAACAACCTGTTGTTATGTAGTAAATGCATCACAACAAACAATCATGGAATGGGAAGTTCTTTCACATGTAGCATATTCATCAGACCTCCTATCAACTTCAAACTATCACTTGGTTTTGCTTTTCAGTAGCCAATACTAATAGATACTTCTGCAGATTGCTGTTTTACTCTTGAAGCCTATTCCCCTATATATATATATATATATATATATATATATATATACCAAACCCCTCCGCATGAACAGGATGTGACACAAGGTCAATTTCTTAAGTGGAGTTTAATAGGTTTGAAATCAGAGTTTTCCTTCTGGTTACCTAGCCAAGATTAAAGAGCCCAGTCTGCCCTACTATTTACCCATAGCTGGAGGGAGAATTGGATTCATACCTTTCCTAAGGGTATTAGTGGTATGTGAAATGCAAACAGCCTTGTCCAGGATTTGAACTCTTGTTGACAAATCCGTTTCCTATGACTAACCATTACACCATGCGCCTCCATTTCCCCTTGTATATATCTTGATGACAGTGGACAAAGCTGAAGATACAGTAATCTGAGGCTCCAATCTTTCAAAGCTTACAACTACTGCACATACCAACCATCCAAAATATCACTTATACTATTTTCACGTGTGGATGTGCATGGTGTAATGGTTAGAGTTGTAAGAAATGGACTCATCAACCAGCGTTCAAATCCTGGATGAGGCTGTTTGCATTTCACATAGCACTAATACCCTTGGAAAAGGTATGAATCCATATACTCTGCCTCCAGCTATTGGTAAATAGTAGGACAGACTGGGCTCTTTAACCTTGGTTAGGCAACCAGTCTAGGAGAAGGAAAACTGATTTCAAACTTGTTAAACTCCACTTAAAAATTGACTGTGTCACCACATCCTGCTTGTGCGGTGGGGTTGGTAAATATATAAATATATATACTATTTTTACAAGACTTCAAAATTACAACTAAAATACTCAAATTACCAAAACGGGACAGAGAGGATGAAGCAATTTGACCGTTTCATTCATTGTAAAATCCTAAGCATCTAGCAATTCTTGTATGTAACCTGTTGGAACATCTTTTAATAATCCGACCAAAAGGGTTCACTTCAACAGCCACTGTTCATATGTCAAAGACAGACCAAAATTTCAACCAGTTCTACACACAGCTGAAACTTCTGTGACAAATGGAAGAGAACAAAAAATAAAAGGTCATTAAAATATTTTCCAACCAATCAAAAAACAATTACTTCAAAGAAATGCAGAACAATCAATAAGCAGCAGCAGCAGCAGCAGAAGTAACCTCAAAGATACAACTAACTACAATGCGTGACGACGACAGCTAACCACGACGCGTGACACAAGCTAACCACAACACTTGATGACAGCTAACCGCGATGTGTAATACAAGCTAACCACAACACGTGATGACAGCTAACTGCGATGCGTAACACAAGCTAACCACAACATGTGACGACAGCTAACCGTGACGACCGCGACACGCAACGACAGCTAACCGCGATGACAGCTAATTGCAATCTCTATACATCAAACAAGAATAAAATCTTTTTTTAATCTCAATCACATCTCACCTTCATTGTTGTGTTACTTCCCACTCTTTTACCATTAGTGCAAGTCATGGTTCCCTAAGACAATTACATTCGTACAAAGCCTATCCTCACTTATCAGTACTATAGTTCCTGCAACAAACTACACACCCTAAATTTGGTTTGGTTTATTTAATGGCATATCATCTTATTGGTTATTATTATGGCAATGAATGGGGAGTGTGGACTACCCCAGAGCTCCTGAACTGGAACCTCACCAGTAGATACAGTTTAGTACTATCATACACAAGATATTCTTTTTTTTTGGGGGGGGGGTCTTACCCCTCTGCAGAGGATACAGTCAGTGTATTCTAATCCCCACCAACAATACTATAAACCCCCTCGGTTGTAGTATTTGATTCATAGTCTTTTTAAACAAGGGGGTCCTATTCACACATGCACAGGAAAGGCCCAAAATAGCCCTGATCTGTTACACAGGTGCTAGACTACTTTTGGTGAAATGGGGGAGGTACTGTTAAAGGATTGGAATCCTCAGGATCAGTCTTGCCTTGTTATACAGTCCAAGGACAAGCTGAGGGAGAAGAGCAGATATTACATTTTAATCTCAGTTGCATGATGACCAGGGAGTAAAGTATTTAGTGATTCAAGTGCATTTCTGGGGTAAGAAGTATAGTCCTAGTTAGTGCAGTAAGAATTACAGTAAGCCAAACTTTTTTTTAGACCTTAGCATTCAGATGTGCTTCAGTAAAAGAAAAAGAAAAGTTTACCAGTTTGTCTTTGAAGTGAAAATATCTAAATTAAGAAGTTCAATAACAGTATTACTGGGATTAAAATAAAAAGTAACAAACTTCCATGAGCCTTCTTTTTTTTTGAACTCATTGCACTCGGTTTTCCGGTTAAAGCCGGGGGTCCAGTGAGCTTCGGCCGCTTGACTTGTTGAGAGTTTAATAATAGCGTCGATCCCAGGGGGCTATCCCCCCAGGCAACGACACAATTTTTGTTCTTTCCCACCCATGAACTTCGGCTTGTGGGTGGGCCCACGTTAAAACGAGGCCTTGTGCCCAGTCCATACAAGTGGGGTATGAGACAAACTTTCATGAGCCTTCACACCAGAAGAACCCTCCAAGCATGTGCAGAAAAAGGACCCTCTTCCAACCCCCAAGAGAATCTTTCAGCCATTCGAACTTAGGCCTTAACTAGGACAAGACACTACTACTGGGCAGGAAGATATTTCCTTACCACGTGGTGGCTATGACCCATGAATAAAGCCTAAATCCTAAAACTACCTTTTGTCTTCTTTGTTTCTTCTTTTTCTTTCCCTGAATTCCTTTTCAGTGTGACCACCAAATATGATGGGGTTAAAAGCAAACCCTAGGAACATGTACAAAGAATAATCATCCACCTTTAAACCTAAAATATTAAACCTCTTGTAACCCCATAGTATTATTGAACTTCTTAATTTAGATATTTTCATTAAATAAGTTAATTGCTTAAGGTATTATCATAATACTTTAAGCAATTAGCTTATTTAATGGGTTTGGAAACTAAAATTTTAAAATTATATCTATTAAACAATCTTCCTTTATTATGGGAACTATGCATTGAAGTTACTTTTTTTTTTTAAATAACATCTTTAGAGGTGTGTGTAAAATTTTGTATATTTTAATCATCATTTACGATAGACCTCGTAAAAAAAAAAAAATTTCCTCTAATATATTTTAGGAAAAAAACTATTTCAGATATATTTACATCCAAAAATAAACATTTATGGAAATTTTCGTGAAAATCAGACTATTAATTGATTTTTCATAGAATTAAAAAAAAACCTCTTATCGTAACTTGTTTTTAGCTACGTTAAATTTCAGTTGATTTAACAGTACAAAAATGAAAACATTGTTTTTCAATCATAATTTTCATTATTTCCGTAAACTGAATTTTTTAAAAAAGAAATCATCAGGTGTTTGTTTAATGTTTTTTCTTTCGAATGGAAAATTTTTTTAAAAGAAAATATTAATTTTTCTGCAAGTTTCATTGTGTTAAATATAGGGGGGTAAATTTCACAGGGTAAAATTGGTGGTACCTAAAATTCATTAATTGATAAATCAATACTGAAAATTTCATTAAAATCGGATAATTCCCTGATTTTTGGTAAACTTTTTTGCAATCGCAAATGTTACATTAAATTTGTAAACAAGCCCGTGATACCATTTAAAAAGAGCCAAAATGGCGAATGCGAACGAAATTGACCAAAACAAATCGTTTTAAAAGTATTAAAAATAAATTGCATAATATAATGATATTTTTCTTTTTTTAATGATGGTCATTATGTTACTACTTATCGTTTTAAACAAAAGTTTGACCTTAAATAATAGATTTAATTAATTTTTAGCAGACGAAAAATTGGGCATACCTAGTGTATACACTACGAATCCCAGTTATTTTATTACTATAGTTATCTAGGTGATAGGTTCGAAACTATACTCCGTAGCAGTAGAAATAAACAAACACTGGGAGCTTAAGAAACAAATGTCCCATTAAGGCTGTTGAGCTTAATGTGCATGTGCGTTGCATGGATGGAATAGATAGATGGTAGAGTGGGATGAGTTAAGGGGTCAATAACCTGTGTATCACAATGGCGAACTGAAAAAAAATTTTTTTTCGATGGTGGTTAAATATACAAAAGATTTAAGTATAAGTCCGTACTAACTACGTAAATGTCATATTGTGTACTTTTAGGTCGAGGTTGCACACCACTGTCTACGCATTTGTCTCAAGAGAAAAACAAATACAAACAATTCATTTGTGTCTTTGAGATTGTGTGTCATGATAATAATAAAATATTTAAAAAATTCTTATCAATGGTGTTTTTATTTTTATTTTTTTTTATTCCCACCCTCGCCCACTAAACACTTTTTTCACTGTTAAAACATTTTAGTAATTGTAATGGATATTAAACTTTGAACTTTGTGTGTATGTGAGGGTCTTTGTCTTTTAGATTTTCTGAAAAGAAAATGTGATCGTTGATGGACAAGATAACGGATTAATACGCTTACAGTATTAAGGGTAAAAAAAAAAATCTTTGAATTCTTTTTAAAGGTTAATGCGTGTAAATTTATGGTAACAAAAAAAAAAAAAGAAGATATTTATTTGATTCAATGAACTTGAACTCAAACAATATGGACATTAGTTTTAAATTTAAACTTTTGAAACATGCTATTGCTAATAAATACAAACGAGACAAAACAATTAATAATATTTTTCGTTGTAAATAACAAAGAAAGTCATAAGAAAATTACATAAAATTTCTTTCTTCTTTTTTTTCATTAGTAAAAAAAGTAAATAAAAATAACCTTTTTCTCCAAGGGTCAAACCTTCATACGGATTTGGTATAGCTTTTGCCAACTGCTTGTTTTTGGAAGACGGTTCATTTTCTTCAGTTGAAAAAAACTTGACATTGTTGTGTGATAATTTAGAAGAACCACAAAATAAATCGTTTCGAACACGAAAGTCTCCTTGAGTCGACATGAAACAGCAACGTGGTCGTGAAACCATTTTTTTGTTGTTAAACAATTCTGATGTTGGAAAGTCTTTTCCTATCGTTGAGGTATATAAAGAATAATGAGTAGAAGAAAGATATCTACAGACAAAAGCCTTTTGAGGAATATTTTTTAGAGAAGAGTGACATATTAGTCTATAACCACCTGAAAAGGTGGAAGAAATATATCGAAAGTCGACCATCCTTGGGTCTGTGAAGAAGCCGGTTAGAGTTGAACAGGGTCAATGTAAAACTAGAAATGTACGTTTTCAAAAATGTTACCAAAAATAAAAATCAGTGACAGTATGTTAAAATAATTAAAAAATAATAATGTAAGAATACTTTCTTATTCTGCATTAATTCAATTCTAAGAATTAAATTAATTAGTATTTTTCTTTCTTAGTATAAGAATTAAATTCTTATACTAAGAAAAAAAACTACTCAAAAATTGATTTGACACTACTAAAACAAAGTGATTTGAATTTTTTTTTCTTCTTAAAATTTTAACTTTATCTCTAATCTCAATACTATACAAAAATTAAAGTAGTAAAAATTATTTTGGTTTGATTAATAAATAAAAAATAAAATAAAAAAGATAGCAAAATTTGTACTCTCGTTTAAGGGACCAAAAACAATAAACAAGACTTTTTTACATTGGTAAAAATATTTTCTTTTTCTGAAGAAAAAATAAGTAACTAGAATTTTAAATTTCTTATTTTGAAACACGAGTCATATTGGTTTGTGTTTATACCGAAATTATATTTGAATATATCAAATAATATCAAAAGTATTACAATATCGCTTAGTGCTTCTTTTTTGGTACATGTGCGTACGTGACAAATTGTAAAATGAGTAGGACGGTTATTTGATGTAAGGGAAGTAACTGTGTGCAGAATCAAACATTGAAATGATTCGAAATACGCATGTAAATTGAAAATCATCATCATCATCATCATCATCATCATCATCATCATCATGTCGCGCAAGTAGCACGGATATCCATGACAATCTCACGCCACCCCCCCCTATCATTCATTGCCCCCGGGAGCTCCTCTGCGCAGCATCCAGCATACTCACATAGTTGGTCAATATAAGGTCCTGGCTGGGTGGCCCACACTAGCACGCCCATGTGTTGGCTTCCACAGGAGTATGTCGCTTATGAGCTCGTCCTTGCTTCTCCAGCAGTGTCCCACATGCCTAATCCGTCTTACTCGTATGGTTTGGGAGATGGGGGGCAAGTGGCCATACAGCTTCAAAAAGAAAGGAGACATCTTCACACTTGACTGTAAGCCTCTCAAGATAGTAGAACAATTCACATACCTAGGTAGTAATATCTCATCCACAGAGAGCGATATCAATACACGGATAGGAAAGGCATGGTTGGCGACAAACAAATTCAGTCATATGGAAATCCGATCTCGCTGACAAGCTAAAGCGACAATTCTTCCAGGCTGTGGTTATATCATTATTGCTGTATGGATGCACCACCTGGACCCTAACGAAGCGCCTTGAAAATAAGCTAGATGGGACCTGCACAAGAATGCTGCGTGCAGTCTTAAACAAGTCGTGTAAACAGCACCCCAAATTGAAAATAAGATTATTTATTACGGGTGATTTTAATAAAACTAAGAAATAGAATTAATTTATTTATTGTATATTCTGAAGAAAAAAAAAAGGATTTTTTTTTATTATCCCTCTCTAAAAACTAATTTTCCATAATATTAAAGTACAGAAGCCTAAAAAGAAAAAAATATTTAAGAAATCACTAATTTCGTCTTGTTATTTTCTAAGCGTTGCACACAGACCGCAAATTGCTTACAACATAGGCAATTTGCGGCCTGTGTGCAACGTAATGTAAACGCAGGTAATGTAAGCCTTACATTACTACTGTTGCTTAAGTGTTCACCATCTTAGAATAAAAACAGATTCATCGCTGCTTAACTTCATTGATAGTTGTTCACAGTGTTGTTGTTTACTAAGCTAGGCTTAGATAGGACACACACGCCTCAAATTGATTACAGGGGTCCCAGCCTTCGGGTCGGGGTCCAGTGAGCTTCGGCCGCTGGACCGGTTATGTTGTAATAATAGCGTCGATCCCAGGGGGCCATCCCCCCAGGCAACACCTGCCCCCTTGATTTAAAGGGGCAGGGCTGGGTTTATTGCCCAGTGCCTGAGGCGCCCCCTTGAGGGGGAATGCCGACGGGATACACGCAATTTTTCATCCGCCATCCCATGAACTTCGGTTTGTGGGTGGATTCCACGTTAATAGGGCCTTTGTGCCTGACCCGGTACGAGTGGGGTACTGGGAAAATACAAATTGATTACAGTACCTGTTTTTTGTTAAAGTGGTCACCCATCTAAGTATTAACAGGTTCACTGCTGCTTAACTGTGCAGTAGCTGTGGCTTGTGTATCATATTTAAAAAGTATTTAAATTAAAAATGTAAGAGTTGTCTTCCTTCCACTATCTTTTGACTATATCTGCTTTTTACATAAAGATGATAAAAGGAAAATAAAAGATGAAAGAAGGAACAAGATTGATATGATTAATAATAAGATATTTGATAACAAGAGATTTAGTGAAATTGAATATTAAGGTTTGATTTGGTTTGTTTTGTTTTACGGCATATCAACCTCAGTGGGTCATTTAATGCCGATGAAGTTTTGAAATAAATCAATTCTTAATGGATAATACAATTTTTTTTATAAATACATTTTTCTATTTAACCCATAGATGGGATCCTAACAGGTACTACCACTCCGGGTCAGAGTGGACCAGGGAGCAATGGTGATGAATGGGGTGCTCCACATTCCCCAAACCTCCAGAACTGGAACCTCACCATCAGATAGAGTTTAATGTCATTCCCAGGACATGTAGACCCGCAGCCACCGCCTTCTAGCACCCATATGATAAAAGGGGGTTGGGGCTTGCCATAAGGGCAATAGGGTTGGGAAAATTGAATATTAAGATCTTATAAATAGATTCTTTGTGAATCATTTTAAGACAGGACAAAAGACATGTAACAAATATTACATCATTACAAATTCAATTACAGAATTACACATAGCAATATGTTACATAATCTATGCGGTTGCATAAGATTATTGTCAATCCCCTGTATTTCCAAAGGGATGATCCTTTTCATATCACGGGCGGGACTTTTCATGGAATATTACAGAAAGCCCGCGAAATACGTGAAGTCACGTGGGACCTGGTTGGGTCCTCAGGTTCAGTTTTGGACGTCGGGCAGAGAAGATGTCCTGCCTTAACTGGAACTCACCTGCATACGCGTGCTATGTTTAGTTACATGAAATGTTTAGTTAAGTAAATAAAAGCTTATGAAAATACATGGTTTTGTGGTCGGTGAATGTCTTGGTAACAAGACTGATCTAGAAGAAGAAATGAGTTAAGTGCAACCGACCACCAAGACGAAGTCGAGATGTTAGAAGAGACGCTAGAAGAAGAACCTAAGATAGAAAAGATGAACAGCGGAAGAATAGAAGAAAGTAAAGAAGGATATACAACAAATACTGATATATTAATCAGGAATAGAAACGCTGAGAATGTCTAGTTAAGGTAGCATGAACATGGAGTCAACGGCACCTGGTTACTGACAGTTTCTCGCCTATGCGATCTTCAAACCAGGGTCTTGGTCTGAAAAATCACATTGGCGAGAAACTGTTACTAATCAGGTGCCATTGACTCCATGTCCATGCTACCTTAACTTAGATATAAATTCTTTATTAATAATATTGAGCACTGTTTACTCATAAATATAGCACCCATATATATATATATATATATATATATATAAAGCACTGCCCTGTCTATAGCTCTGCTGATGAGGCCTAATAGGCTGAAATGTACATACAGAGATCGACTTTTTCTCGATTTGTTTACGCTTTACATTTAAACCGATATGCACGCCTAATTCATTTAATTATAATTAATTAATTAACAAATTAGGTATGACTTTAATTAAGCACATAATCTTCCCAAAAATTGTCGGCCTTCGCCATTTCAAACACATTGTTTGTAAACTTCATATATATATATATATATATATATATATATATATATATATATATATCATCCACAGACACCGTGTTTCGACATATCACATCTCTTTAGTGTGGCTAGACTTTGCAGGCTACCTCTGGCCAGGATGGAAATCCGATCAATTTATCATCAGTCAGGCTCGGCTATCATCAGCAGCTACAGACTGCAAAGAGAATTTTAACAGATAAATACATACATATGTATATATTTTTTCCCAACGAATTTTTTCATTCAAAATAAATGTTCACTCTGATGAAGGTCGATTCTTCTATGTGTGCAAAATATTTTCACAAACATAAACTGACCGAAATACATGTGTAAGTGATATTGATTAATGTGATATCGATTAAATTCATTTTATCCATCTACATTTCTTTTCTTTACTCATTTTTCCTCATATGTATATATGTAAAGGCTGTCAGAGAGTGCTCCATCTGTATTATAGGAGAGTGTTGCCTTAAGGTTAGTTGGCAGTCATCAGCAAAAATCCCCTCCAAAATGCTCAACCCACCAGGGGGGGAGCATATATAGTCATCCACAGACAATGTTTCGATGTAATATTAGATAAAGACCCCAAATTTCATATAGCAGGAGGAAGTCCGGCTCTCTTTATCATAATATTCACGTTATAAAATGAAGACCGTAACATTTCAACCAGTAAAGAAAACCAAAGATGGTTGTTAAATTAATTTTTACAAACACTTACCAAATATACTTATTTGCTTGATGATGCTATTGCTAGGGGGGAAAACTCACTTCCAATAGTTTGCAAACTTAAACCTTATTCTACAGCATTTATCAGATGCCAATACTTATAAATATTAGCTAGTTTATCACAAACCTACATCAACAAAATACCCAACTATGATCGTAATCATTAATAATTGGTTTGTAAAAAGGGTTTGATTATCGTTATTACATGGAGAAAAAAAAACACACCGAGCATCAACAAGGGAGGTTACTAGTGTTCCCTATATTAAGAGTTCTGTCCCCTTATACAAAATCACCACTGTTGTCGCTTGCATCAATAGCTTGCTAAATCATTTAAAATGTGAACAAATATAATGAAAACAAACATTAATCTATTTGCAATAATTTATTTAGGATACAATTTACGTTGTAAAATAACATTTTATGAATGATTATCATTCATAAAACGTTATTTTACAACGTAAATTGATTTAATTACAATTCATTTGTTTTATTGTTTGTTTTTGTTGTTGTTGTTGTTATTTTCAGATACGCAAGCGACTTGTAGCATGGTTGTGAAAATGATTTTGTTTTGAAAGAAAGATCGCTTTATTCCTTTTCGTTTGAAAATGCCTCGTTATGGACAGTTGGTTATGGGACCAGCGGGTAGTGGCAAGGTAAGTTTCTTATATCTTTAAGATTAATATTTTTGTTGTCATTACAATCTAGAATTTATTTGCGTCTTTAATTTTTTTTTTTTTTTTCAGATTTAACAATACGATTTACATGATGGTCCGAAAGTCTTGTTACCCCTAGCAAAATATAACTCCTAATTAATCAACTATAATTACATGGAAATTAAACTGGAAATGAAATAGAAAATTATATCATTATTATTATTATTATTATCATAATTATATATTATATTATTAAAACAAAAAAATCATGAACGTTAAAACAATATGTAGGGGTGACAAGACTTTCAGACCACACTGTACCTTAGAAGCTTTGTTTTCAATTTCGTTCTTGCTCAAAGAAAATAATTTTTTTAAATTATGCATTTTAATAGCAAATTAATAAAGATCTGCTACGATTCATTGGGTTTTTAAAGGGATAACTAATCTTAAAAGCATAAACGAACACAACACACTAGGGATCAAGTTTATTTCTCTGAGGCCCCCACCCCCACGTGGTGTAAATGGTCAGCGAGTTCGACTGTTGGCATTATTAGTTGGTAATATTATCACTGGGTACTCCATATTTCTGGCCTTGTGTCAGAACTAAGATAAAGTTAGTAAATAACTATTTCCCTATTAAACGTGATTACCATTCATCAATGATGATTACTAAATTAAAAAAGAAAAAACAACATCGTGTATCAATTTAACAAAGTAAAAGGGGATTTCTCCTTTTCTTAATTAGGGAAAATCCTGTTTTGTTTTTGGTCTGTTTTTTGTTTTTTTCTTCTTTTTTTTATTGTTTTAATTTTTAGAGTGTTAAGTTGTTAACAACAACAAAAAAGTACACAAATACCTCACTATTCTCCAGTATGCCATGACTCGCTTGTGTAAGATATAAATTATCTGTAATTTGTTTTAAAGTGTGGATTTAAGAATACAGTTTACGTGTTTTAAAGACATTTGCTAAACTTAGCACAGTCTGGCACAAAATCATAGATATAGGGCACATAGTGCGGATCGCAACCACTATGCAGTAATGATTGTTAAGCTTAGCTTAGTTTAGCACAAAGCCAGAAGCATTAAAAAAAAAAACTTTATTCGTTTTCGTAGCTTAATCTTTTAAGGGTGTGGTTAATAAAAGAGAGAAAAATTCAGGTTAACCATTTTTTGTTTTTTGATTCATGTAAAAAATTCTGATTAAATAGATTTGACTCGTTAGATAAAGTAAATGACAAGAATATTACTAGCTTGGGCACCTCCATTTCAACTTAGTATAGTTCAAACCCATAAGTATGGGCGACTCAGTGAGAATCGTACTCACTAACAGTGGTCTGCTAATCTACCGTGCTAACCATTACACCACATGCTGTGCCCATGGTAGATGTTATAACTATTTACTACTTAGTTTAGTAAGGGAGTTTCCTGTGGGGTAGTGGTGAATATGCTAGACTGCAACATTGTAGTAAGTGAGTTTGAATTCCAGTTGTGCTATTATGTTCACTTTCAGACTAATACCATTGGGAAAGGTATGAACCCTCCTCATTCCTCCAGCTATATGTTAAACTTCCAAGCTGTGGTTGTATCAATGCTGCTGTATGGCTGCACCACTTGGACCCTAACGAGGCGCCCAGAGAATAAGCTAAATGGGAGCTACACAAGAATGCTACATGTAATCTTGAACAAGTCGTGGAAACAACACTCGTCAAGAAAGCAGTTGTACAGCCACTTGCCCCCTATCTCACAAATCATCTAATTGAGATGAACAGGACATACTGGACACTTCTGGAGAAACAAAGACAAACTCATAAGTGACGTTCTCCTGTGGAAACCAGCACATGGACTAAGAGTATTTACGGTTTTCGAAGGAGCTTTTATTTCTCCGTAGTTGTAGGCAAATTGTCGGACAAAGAAAAACAAACACGAAAGTAAATGCAGACACTAGTATTGACAAAAATTACATAAAATTGTTGCAAATTTTAATGGTATTTGCTACAGGACTTATCTGAGTTAGTAATTTTCTTGGAGTAATGGTGATAACAGGGTACTCTTTTCGTCGGTAGGAAATGTTGATAAGACGCTTCATCTTGGTAGTTTCTCGTCCTTCAGTAAGTGTGCTATTGTACCTGCCTTTTAACGTATGCTGATACAATGCCTTAGAAGGGAGCTTAGAGTTCTGTGATAAGTGGGCCCTGGTTTGGGCTTGGTAATGAGAGCTTGGTGTTTTTACATCTCTCCTCTAATACTGCTATGTGATAAGTGGGCCCTGTTTTTGGGCTAAGTGATGGGAGCGTTTATTTTTACATCTCTCGTTGGTAACGGCTCCCTGATAAGTAAAGTTTTGGTATTAGCGCCAACATACGATGATGGCGATTCGCCCCCTAGCAGCAGGGGGAGATAATTAGCTATGGAATTTCCAATAGGACATGCCAATGTGAGCCGTCCAGCGAGGACCTACATTGACCATCTCTGCACGGATACTGGATGCTGCACAGAGGACCTCCCGGGGACAATGGATGATAGAAAAGGTTGGCAGAGATTGTCATGGATATCTGTGCTAATTGCGCAATATGATGATGATGATAAGTTAAATAGTACCACTACTGTTCTTCTAAATGGATGACTTTGGCATTAAATAGCTCACAAAGGTTGATATGCAGTTAAATAAAGAAACCTACTTAGCTCAGTTGTGCTAATCGTTACTTAAAGTGGGGTGTTATTGTTTTGCTTAAAGAGTTGAAGAGCTTTTACTATTTGTTAAAAAATTTGTTTTTTTCACAGATTTTCTAAGTTAAGAGGTAATAAATTATGGAAAAAATAAGTAACATTTAAAATTCCTACTTAAAACTTATTCCGTTGGGAAAGGTATGTATCCAACTATTCTCCTTCCAGTTATGGATCAATAGTAGGGCAGACTGGGCTCTTTAACTCTTTGTTAGGCAACCAGTCTAGGAGAAGGAAAACTTTGAATTTAAACCTGTTAAACTCTGCTTAAGAAATTGACCTTGTTTTACATCCTACTCGTGCAGTGTGGTTGAAAAATATGTACTTGAAGCTTATGATTTGCTTATGTTTACATAATTTGGTTATACAAGGGTTGGCTGAAAAGTTCATAGTCTAAGATACTTTCATGGAATGTGACCAAATGAGGTTTATTTTTCAACATCGTCTTCCTTGCGATCTACACACTTCTTTCATCAGTGATGCAGTGCTTCCATTGATCAAAATAGTCATCAACAGCTGATATGACATTGTCATATGAACTTTTCAGCCAACCATTGTATCTATAAATAAATAGATATTGAATTTTAAAAATTATTACAAATAAAAAACTTTGTCATGAAGATATCTTTTTAAATGAGTAACAAGTTAATTTTTTAGATGTGAAGATTATCAAAATTAATCACTATTTATTGATTTTTGATAAATTCTAAATACATTAATCTTCTCTGTATTTTTTTTTATTAAACTATTAAAATCCTCCACTCCCAGTATTATCAACTGATTATTCCTTCTGAGATTAGCATTAATGTTTAATGGCTAACAACGGTCCATGATGATATTGATACTTCTATTCAGGAAGAAGTGATTCCATAGTTATCTGTTATATTGATAATTTGAATAATTAAAAAATGATTTTCAGCATTTATACAGTCCCCAAAAATTTAACATTCAGTTACAAATTGGACTGGAAATTACTTTATTCTTTAAGTTATATATTTTTGTGTATAGCTCTAATCAAAATCTTGATGTATGTTTATGATGGATTATAATGACACACACATATTTCATATATAATATATATATATATATATATATATATATGTGTGTGTGTGTGTGTGTGTGTGTGTGTGTGTGTGTGTGTGTGTGTAGGTGTGTAGGTGTGTAGATGAGAAAGATGGAAATGAATCTCACAGTATGTTGAAAAATGATGTATGAGAGTGAAAAATAGGAAAACTGAGGATTATTTATTGATACTTGAAAAAATATATCGACACTAAGTGTTTCGATTGGTAATTTTGCAGTATGCACTACATGTCTGATGTAGGGAAGATATGAGATCCTACGGATATTTTAAATAACTTATTGATTGTCACTTTTGTATATGTATTTTTTTTTATCAAATTAATTTAATTTTTTTCCAGTCCACCTATTGTAGTAACATGCAACTGTATTGTGAAGAACTAAGACGAACTGTTCATGTTGTGAACCTTGACCCTGCTGCTGAACATTTTGATTATACAGTTTTGGTTGGTAAGTAATCCGTCTATATTAAACTTATTTTTAAGATTCTGTATTTAACTCTTAAAGTCCTATACCACCTCATTCTACCTGGCCAGAAGTCTCATTCATTTTCCTAATCCACTCCAAACGATAGCCTTTGTTTAAATGTAATATTAAACATATATTTAGAAGTCTTTGATTTAAGGGAAATAACAGGTAACTTTAGATGGAAAGGTCATTTTTAGCCATTTTTTAATATATCCTTATAGAATGCTTTGGACTTAGAAATTTCTTAACAGGATGTTAAGAGTTAAACTTTATGTTCAGTTGTGGAAATGACTGTAAGATTTATTAATAATATTAAGACACCTGAAAATGGCAATTAATACTGATAGGACTTTATTTTTCCCCCCTTCTATAGTTTTTACAAAAGAGAGGGGAAAATAGATATTTACTTCAACAAGTTCCTGCTGAGTGGGGGGCCCAAAAAGAAGCGAGTTCACTGTCTTCTCGCAGGCCAAACTTTCTTTTGGTCAACACAGTCTTCGACCAGCGGCTAAAAATCCGTCGACGTCGTCAAAATAATATTTTCTAACAGCCGTCTCACGTAAGCCGAAAGCTTCTCTGCTTGTCGCCTTTACTCGCTTTGGTTACTTATGGGCATATTACCCAAACATCCGGGCACATCAGTCGAACCTCGCATCCGTCCAGTTCCTAAATCGCATTTGTTTTCGCATGCGGGAGGATGCGGGTTCGATCCCGGCAGGTAAGACAATGTCTTGCTCTTTTTCCTTTCTCGTTCACTGTCACAAAAACTAACATAATTATTTATGTATATGACATACTATTTTTCCAGATTTTTCAGAAATTTAGGAGTGCATATTATACACAAGAACTATATAATTAACTTTTTTTCTAGCTACATGCTTCACCATATTTGGAATGAGATGACTGAAAGTTATATCTATAATCCAAACTAATGTGTTTTATACTATTACAGAGAAATATCCACTGGAATGTGTGTTTGTTTATAATTTTGTTCCTCTTAATGTGAACTTATTTTCACTGCAAGTTTGTTGCATATTTCTCTTTATATTAAAATCATTTTTAAGATTCTGTATTTAAACTTTATGTTTAATTGCTCTAAATACTGTGTAGATTTTGTGTTTTTAAGACTTAATGTAAAAAAAGTAAAAGTAAAGTTGATATCAGCCAGTCAGCGAGGGAGTCTATCCCTTTTCAATAGCGCTAGACCAAGGAGATTGTTTTAGCATCTGAGGTGGATGCCACACCTACCATCAGCTCCTTACTTTACCACACAGATCCCTGTGCTACTCATACGCTGAGTTGGCGAGGACCGGTATCGAACTAGGAACCTTGTGGTTTCTAGCCAAACGCTCTACCGACTGAGCTATCCCGGCCCTTAATGTAAACTATATAAATTCTTATTTTTAGTCAATACAAATGATAAAAAGTTGAAAATGTTAAATTTTGGTTAAATTTAGCTGCTACAAATTCTAAGATATCAGTGCTTATTATTATACATGAGAATTTTTTTCTCCAGAATTTTGTGGTTTAAAGTTAGGAGTGTATGTTATACATAAATAATTATGATATAAAAATACAAAATACAGAAAAGAGAGCCAGAAAGAGAGAGAAAAGCCAGCAGCCCCAGAAAGCATCACCTTTTCTGTGCATTCAGTGCACCAAAGACTGTCACTCAAGAATTGGCATGTAGAGTCACTTGCGCAGATGCAGATAAAAAAATTATTTTTTATTTTGGACACTACGCCATGGTCCTTAGTGGACGGAAAGGATTCAATAATAATAATAAAAATACAAATTGTTTGTCCAAATAAATGCCAAAATGACTTTTTTTTCATTCCAGTTTCATTATTGCAATTTAACCCATTTTACTTTTACCACAGTTGACCATTAGAATTGTATAGTTTTCATTTCTATCAAATGTAAATTTGTATCAGATCTCTAAGTGTCATTTTTAACCTATTATTCAGCTTTTCTCTTTTTTTTTTTTTCCCTGCTTAACCCCTTAAAACCCGTAAGCCTGATAGATGGGACTGAGCACTGTTTTATTACACACCCATAAGCTCAATATTTCAATCTCAGAGAGATCATGTCAGATATACTAATAATAAAAGGCTTAATTTAACAACAATTCACAGACAGGAGAGTTTTAAATAGAGAAGTTTAAATATTTCTGCTTGATTTTTTTTTTGTGACCTCAGGTACAGTTCATCTGAATTATAAGAGGTTAAGTAGCTCTCAAATTTTATTTCATACAGAATAATTAAATTTTTGATTGTATATTGTGTTATGAAATCTTAACTAACTTTATTAATTTAAAATTGAATTGGATGATTTCAGAAATAATGGTAAAAAATAGAATTTAAGAAGGAATTTTTGGGAAACAATTAGATGAATTATTTCACAGATTTTACATCAAAGTTTTAACAATTGTTAAAGTGTATATTTATCTACATTTATATTTTAACTTTGTGAACCAGCATCCCTGTTGGCTGAGGCTTTAGAATACACTGACTACACCTCTGCAGAGGGATAAGACCCCACCCCCCAATGGGGCCACCTGTTGACTATGAATGGCGACCCGTGATGCTTAAGGACGGAGTCCTGGTGGCTGAGGAGTCCATGACCTGCAACACTCCACTTTGACCCTTACTTAGGCTAGACGGGCAATCGGAGAGGCCTTCTACGATCAATCTGGTCATGTCAAGCCATAGCACCTATATGATTATCCCAACCCTATTGCCCTTATGGAAATCCCCAACCCTTTTTATCATATATGTGCTAGAAGGCAGTGACTGAGGGTCTTCTTGTTCTGGGTATGATGTTAGACTATCTGGTGGTGAGGTTTCTGTTCTGGAGGTCCGGGCAATGTGGAGCGCCTCTTCATCAGCATTGCTCCCAGGTCCACTCTGACCCAGAGTGGTAGTACCTGTTAGGGTCCCATCTATGGGTTAAATGAATAAAATGTATTTGTTTTTTTAAATTGAGTACCCATTAAGAATGAATTAAGCAAAAACGTCTTTGGCATAAAATGACCCAACAAGGGTTGACATGTTGTAAAACCCAACCAACCAACCAACTTGTAAACCAGCAGAGTTTTGAAAAGTCAGGAAAAAAAATATGTTCAAGAAATTTTCAAAAATAAGTTGAAAGAATTAAAACAAAAACATCAAATTTTCTTTAATTCAGATTTTGGGGTGCCGTGAACATTGCCACTATAATAAACTCAAGTGATGTCTTATGCCTTTTTAAAGGTTTCCATGATATTCACCAGCAAATTTTACCCATAGATGCCAAATTTCATTGCTTTATTTTGAATTGTTTTTGCTATTAATCAAAACAATACGTTGCCCAAAAATAAAAAATAAAATTTTTTTTTTTTTTTTTTGTCTAGTTTTTCAAAATTCTAGTGTTTGCATTTCAAAAGTTATGAATTTTGATAATCTAAAAACTCAAAATCTTATATCCAGCTATATTTTATAAATATCATATTTGTTATAGCAAAAATTCCAATTTTTATTTTTTCATGAGCATTGATAATTTTTTTATTTTTTTATTTTTCGATGTTACAAATTCTTATGTACCAAAGATTAATTCTTTATTGATAATGATTAATACTTATTGATGATCTGTGGGGGCCCCATGGCGTAATGGTTAACGTGCTGGACTGTGAGGTCATAGTAGTAAGCAACTTCAAACTCCAGTCATGCTATTATATTTACTTTCGGACTAATCCCTTGAGAAAGGTATAAACCCACATCACCCCACCCCCCTGCTATGGGTTAAATAGTACCACTACTGTTCTTGCACAAAAATAGCTTTGGCTCTAAATAACTCAAGAAGGTTGATATGCCATTAAACAAAGATACCAAACCAAACCTTTTTGATGATGTTTTTTTAGTATTACTGTCAATTTGTATTATTTGGACTATTGTCCTCATCTTTATTTTTATCTACACAATGTTTCGAACAATGTACCCTCCGGCCTTCTTCAGGTGTTTCATGCCATAATCAAGAACCTTTTGAACTTTGAACTGAACCCTTTATTCAATCCACGGGGGTCGACTGTTCTCATTCTGTTAACCATGACTGGATACAAGTGTTAAGCTATGTTAAGTAATCTATATTATTATCACCCTTGGCCAGGATTGAACCTGCAACCCAGAAATGATTGTCACTTAGAACTGTATTAACTCAACACTTATATCTGTTGTGCCAAGTGTCCAACAAATAATACAAATTATCAAATCTCATCTCTTAAATTCAGAGAAATTCTGTCAATTTTTATGCATAAAGAAAAACATTGCAATTGATTTACAGCTAAATTTCTATTAATATTTTAATCTTCAGCAAGTTTATCATAACACTTATTACAATATTCCTATCTACAGAATATTGTAAATTTTGATTTAAAAAAAAAAAAAAAAATTTAACTAATCTAATTAACTTTTTTCTTCTGTCAGATATTCGTGAACTGATCAATGTAGAAGATGTTATGGAAGATCAAGATTTGAAGTTTGGTCCCAATGGAGGTCTCATATTTTGTATGGAGTAAGTAGATATTTTGAAGAATTTTGAAGAAGATTCTTGGTTACTATTGAACCATGATCTTACTATTATGTGCTATTTTTGCTGGGTTATGATTGCATACATACAAATATATATATATGGAGGCACTCGTGGTGTAATCGTTATCATTGCAGGTTATGGACATGGTGACCTGAGTTAAAATCCTGAACAAGTTTGCATTTCACATAACACTAATACTCTTGGAGTATGCATCCAAGTATTCATCTTCCAGCTATGGGTAAATACTAGTAAAACTCTGCTTAAAAATTGATTTGTGTCACATCCTGCTTGTGGCGGAGGGCTTGTGTGTGTGTGTGTGTGTGTGTGTATGTATATATATATATATATATATATATATATATATATATATATATATGGGTAGGGCACCTCACGTGGTGCAATGTTTAGCAAGCTAGATTTGCAGATCATTGTTAGTGAGTTTGATTTTCATTGGATGCCCCATACTTCTGGCCTTGTGCCACATCTGAACTAAGCTTAGTAAATAACTATATACACTACTATATGAATTTAATCAATATCACTTACACATGTGTTTCAGTCAGTTCATCTGTGTGAAAAACACATGTGTAAGTGATATTGATTAAATTCATCTTTTATTATCCATTCTATTTCTTTCTTTTCTTTATTCATTTTTGCTCATATTGTCGGATTCATTTCCAATTTCCATTTTTTACATATATATATATATTACCCATAAAAAATGACAGAATTATTTACACATGTGTCTGTTATTCATTCTCTTTGTTTTATAAAAGTAATACCATGTACTATCACTTGTGCTAAAAGTTATATTAAGACATAATAGTTATAAAAACATTCAACTGCTCTTCATCCATTTAGAAGAAAAAAAGATTAAAGAAATGATTTAATAATAACTAAGAATCTTCTTTTTATTAGAGCAATATGTTTGATTTGCTTTAACTTAAAGAATAAAGCAATTTGCAGTTGAATATTTTTTAGGGGTCACACTGAATGTCATATTTTAATGATTCAAATTTTTTATATAACAGATAACTATGTATTATTTGGATTATTGTCCTTATCTTTATTGTTTTCTGCACAACATTTCGGCCAATGTTCCCTCCGGCCTTCTTCAGGTACATCAGGCAAAATGTTGAGCAGAAAACAATAAAGATGAGGACAATAGTCCGAATAATCCAAATTAAAATTTGCATTATTTGGATAATTATCAAGCCTCATCTCAAAAATTCAGAGAAATAGGGATAACTATGAAATGCTCATTATAGTCTGGAATACTGTTACAAATGGGACCCAACATATTCACAGGTTGTCAAGTTTTTTTTTGTCTAAAAATTCTCTGTTCAAATCTATTAGGGTGAGTCAAAAGTTTTGCAATATTTTGGCAAAAGTAAAAAGTAAGGTCGTCGGGTCGTCCTAATGTCGGTATCAGCCAATCGGCGAGGGAGTCTGTCCCCTTTTCACTAGCGCTAGACCAAGGAGATTGTTTTTGCATCTCTGGTGGAGCACCACACCTACCATCAGCTCCTTACTTTACCGCACAGATCCCTGTGCTACTCATAACGCTGAGTTGGCGAGGGCCGGTATCGAACTAGGAACCTTGTGATTTCTAGCCGAACGCTCTACCGACTGAGTTAACCCGGTCATATTTTGGTAATGTGGTACAATTCAGCAGCTCTGGATGATTTTGCCAATGCCCATGAAGGTGATGGACCACACTAGACTGTGAGATGTAGAATTTGCCTGATACTCTTTAAGTACTACTTACCAAATTTGCCAGTATGGAGCACATGATATTGCCTGATCATCAAGATTCTTGCATCCCCAAAAAACTTTTCTTCAATCATCTGGTTACTGTACTGTGATCAACTGCGCCTTCACCTTTTTGCATAAAATTTTTTTATTTGATTCCACAGAGTTCTGGCCCAGTTCAAACTCATAACATATATATATTTACCAACCCCTCTGCATGAATAGGATGTGACACAAATATGAGTTATTTTTCCTTTTAAGATCCGAAAAAGAATTAAGAGCAAAATAAAAGTGGGTCATAGTCTTATATTTTTCTAAGAAATTGTAATTAACAGATGAAAGTCGGTTGGTCCTCATACCATTGGTAAAGTGGAAATGGAAGGTAGACATGTAGAAATTGGAAGGGGGAGATACAAAGATCAAAATGTTTAACAAATTCATTTCCTCGAGGCTCCGTTTGATCTTTTACAAAATTTACAAGTAAAAGATTCTAAACAACTTGTAACCTTGTTTTATGAATATGATGAAAGAAAAGTAAATGCTACAATATGTGACCATACAATTTAGAAATAAAGAAAAAACTTTGCCAAACGCCATTTTATGAAATGATTGGCTCGTCTACTCCGAAGCTTACCATTAAACAGAGATTCTCCCGGATTCATAATTGCATCACTTCACCATTGTAAAACAAATTTAAATTGAACAAAAAATCCTCTAATATCATTAACTATCAATGATTATTTTTTCATATATTATCTATTTTTCAAAACCAGTTGTATGAATAAGCAACAAATTGCCAAGATGGCTGAATCAAATCAATATAGTGAATCACCTTCAACCTTAAAAGTTGGGCCTGCTCCTCTTAAAAAATTTTTTTTTAAATGACCCCAGTATCTAAAATTTGTGCTAAAGCCAGAGTAGAGCAATTTCCTGATGACTTTTATGTGGAAGAAAATATGTTATTTTGCAAATTCTGTCTTCATAGTGTTGACACAATCAAAGATCATATAAAATCCAAAAATCATTTGGCAAAAAAGTCTTCAACAAAGTCTTCTCAACTGAAACAGAAGACAATTACAACTTTGTTTAAATGTAAAGAAGTGCGGGATGATTTTGTTCTTGATTTTTTTAAAATGTGTACTTTGTCTGACATTCCCCTACACAAAATTGACAAAATGAGGCCATTTCTATTAAAACACTGTAAGGAAGGTGGTGCTATTCCAAGTGTCAATTGTGTTAGGCAACTTCATCTGCCAAAATTGTTTGCTCTTCATTTTGCTGCCCTGAAAACTAAACTTGCTAATCAATCTGTTAGCATCATAACAGATGAAACCACTGACTGTCGTGACCACAGCATTTTGAATGTGATTGCAGGCATTCGTGGGGAGTCATTTCTCATTGATGTTGTAACCTTGGGAGAATGCAATTATCAAACCTTAAGTCAGGCATGCATCTGAGCTGTAACTCATGTGGATATTGCATTTGATGATATTGTTGCATTTGTAACTGATTCTGCAGCTTATTGTAAAAAAGCTCGTAGGGAAGTGTTATCAAATGTCTTGTCTAACAGTTACCATGTGTTGTGCTTAGGCCATTTCTGAAATCTTGTTGGTGAAGTATTTTCACACTGGTCAGCATTTGATAATGTTACCCAGCTCATTACATTCATCAAGTCAGCCTTTTTTAAAAAGGTTAGTCGAAAAAAGCAAACCTTAAATGGCTTGAAAGTTCCTTGCCTAAGGAGCATGTGAAATTACCCCCTGTGTCAGTGGCAACCAGATGGAATTCCTGGTTTAATACAGCCAAATATCACTCATCCTTTGTGCAATTTTATGAAGGGTTCTTTAAACAAGAAAAGAGCCATGGCTTTGCAGTAAATAGGATTCTAGAATTAGATGATGGTCGACTACATCATGCCTCTTACCATAATTTGTGCCTGAATCTGCATTTTATAAAAGAGAACTGCATTTGTTTAATAACAGTTTTGACAAGCTTAGAAGAAACCAAGTCTCCACTTGCATGTGTTGTTTATAACATGATGGAGGATGTAAAACAGTATTTGCATACTGGTACATCAAAATCAACATTTGGTGTAGAAACTTACCGTCTTCTGTCTGAACTAGAAAATACAGAGAGGGAGAGAGTTATTTCAAATTTCCAAGATTTGTTCAGCACATCTTTTTCAAAACTGAATAAATACCTCGATGCTCACCCTGTATATAACTTTTACAAGGCATCTCGTCTGTTTGATCCTAGACAGCTACCTTGTATAAGCCATGACATTGATAGTTTTGCAGCCATAAAGGACTTGCAAGATCCTTTTACTGATCTTCTTGAAGAATTCCAAATTTATGTGAATTCTTTTAACATCCCAGCATTTTGGAATGCAAATAAGAGTAGATTTCCCCTTCTGGAATAGATTGCCAATAAGGTCATATGGATGCCTGTTATCAGTGTAGATGTTGAACGTTCATTTTCTCAATATAAACATTTACTAAATAAACAATGTAAAAGTCTTACTCCTGAAAACACCAAGCAACTTACAATGTTGTATTACAATGGAGATTTAGAAAAGAGATTTGAAGCAATTTCTTTTTTTTTAAATATCCAATTTTAAATTTGAGCAGTATTTCAACTTGAGATAAGTTGTTTTATTCAAATTTTGAATTAATATATCAAATTTGTTTTTTATGTTTTGTTACAAAGATTCAATTATGGTTTAATTCCTGTTCTGTAAAATTTTAGTCAATGTTTCACTTTCTCAGATATTTATTGTTGAGATTCAAGTTATTTGCCGTTGATTCTTTAAATGTGATTTTTCTGTTAATTTTAATATTGTGAATCAATGATTATAAATCAATCTGGATCCCTTTACTTAAAAATACAAAAACAATCTGAATGTGTTCTTTCTTAAAGAAGGAAGCTCTGATTAAAAGTTCTACCTCAAAGATAATTATGCACTGCAACATTTCATTGTTTTATTGTTTAGTCATGTTACATATTTATTTTTACATATAATTTATTTTTGAACTTTGATTTCACAATTTCAAAAAATTTGTAGACATTTGCTATTTCTTTATATGTAATAAAACTTTGAATTATGTTTTTGTTTTCAGTTATAATAGTTATAATAATTATAGCATATTTTATTTCATTTTTTTCACAAAATACTATAAAAGTGGAAATTACCAAAAGTGGAAACGGAAAAAAACGTAATTGACTAAAAGTGGAAACGGAATTAAGAAAAATTTGAAATGGAAAATTGGGGGTCTACATACCATTTTGGAATCAGGCTGACTCTATGAACAAATTAAAAACATTCTGGGCCAAATCAGGACCCATGACCTTGAAATTTTGGATTCCCAAATTTGGGGGGTGGGGATGATTTAAGTATTGCATTAATATTTAAGCTTACCTTTCAAAGGTTCAACAATAATTATTCTTTTTCCCCTTGATTTAAAGACAATTTGATGAACTAGGTCCTTAGTTTCTATACAAAAAATTATTTCTATTTGATGTGTGTCTTTCACTGGATTTCACAATTGATTTCAAGCATTCCCAAACTTATTTCCAAGTTATAGAAATTGTTATTGTACAAAAAAAAAATTGTCGCAAAAAATCACCCACAAAATTGTTGAAAACAATAGCAGTAATTAAAACTTGTGAATACAAAATTTCAGTAACTAGCGTTAATTGCCGCCCAATGGGGTGGCTTTTAAGCTCGCATAATAATAATAATAATTTTATTTTGGTTTTTACTGCCCTATTTGAACAAGCCTACAAAGAGATTCGTCTAGAAACCACAAGGGTTCCTAGTTCGATACCGGCCCTCGCCAACTCAGCGTATGAGTAGCATAGGGATCTGTGCGGTAAAGTAAGGAGCAGATGGTAGGTGTGCCATTCCACCTCAGACGCAAAAACAATCTCCTTGGTATAGCGCTAGTGAAAAGGGGATAAATTCCCTCGCTGATTGTCTGATACCGACTTTAGGCCACCCCGACGACTTTTCTTTTTTTTTTTTCTTTATAAAGAGATTATTAAATGAAGATAATAAGGTTTGTCTTGTATGAAGTGATTATTGAATGATTAACTAAATCTTTTATTAATCATATTAAATGTGATTATTAGGATAAATTTTTTTAGTTCTTTATAGTTAATAATATTTGTTTAAGCTTAAATGATTTTCTCTCTCTCTCTCTCTCTCTTTTTGTTTTTAAACTAGATACTTAGCACAGAATATGGACTGGCTTCATGAACAACTAGATGACATTGAAGATGATTATATATTGTTCGATTGCCCTGGTGAGTGTCTGTTTTAGTGAAGGTCTTTCGTATATTTTCTTATTATATTAAACATCACCTTATATACATTTGTCAAGTTTGTATGTTTTCTTACTGTATAAAACATTCTGTAAATCATTTACTAAACTCAGTTTAGTCTGGCACAAGGTCATAAATGTGGGGAAACCAGTTAGAATTCAACTCACTACATTATTAATGATCTTTTTTAGTATTAGTCAATTTATTTGACATGCTTGAAAACAAAACAAAAAAAGAAACAGTACAAACTATA
Organism: Doryteuthis pealeii; assembly: GCA_023376005.1. Taxonomy (NCBI): domain Eukaryota; kingdom Metazoa; phylum Mollusca; class Cephalopoda; order Myopsida; family Loliginidae; genus Doryteuthis; species Doryteuthis pealeii. The sequence goes on along the minus strand of CM042138.1, from coordinate 88,139,067 downwards.
CTGAAGTGTTACAGACAAAAATAAATATACAAATACATGTAACATTATTATTATTATTATTATTATTATTATTATTATTATTATTATTATTACTAGTACAAAATAAAAACACCCTCCTGGCGATGTAAAAATAGATTTTTGAAACATATTGCCTGAGGGGTGGGAGTAAAAAATTCAATGTCAGAGAGTTTGTACCCTAAGTAAGTAAAATCATTAAATTCATTAAAGGATTAAAAAATAAAACAATTTGAAATGTCAAACTTTAAATATGTATTAAAATAAAACAAACTATATATAGATATATAATACCAGTCATGTATTTATTAAAACTTGTTTAAAAAAAACAATGAAGACTATCTAATGTTGCATGTTCAAATTTTGAGTATTTGTTCTATGTTATGACGATTTGGGTAATGTGACGTAAGCAGTGACGTAATTTTTGTTACAGACAAAAACCGGAAGCGAATCTCCATTATTAATAGATTATTATTATTAATGATGATATTGTTGTAGTAGTAGTAGTAGTAGTAGTAGTAGAAGAAAATTATGAAAGTAAATTTTTAAAAAAATTATTTCCCCATTTTTAATTGGAATGAATTATAACAGTGTTCTGAGTATAACACTAAACTGTATCCGGTAGTGAGGCTCCAGTTCTGGAACTCTGGAGAGTATGGAGTCACCCTTTCATTGCTATTACTTCTAGGTCCACCTTTACTTGGAGTGATAGAACCTATTAGAGTCCCATCTAGAGATCTGTTTGAGATAATGTCTATAATGATTTTGAACTAAAAATTTACTCTTAACGCATCAGTTGATCATTCCTTTGTGAAGTTCCTATATTCTACTATAATAAGCATTTACAAGGAGACTAGCCATCAACATTTAATAGTCGTATCTCATAAGTGTTACAGACAAAAAAGAAATATATGTTGGAATTTTTTGATATAAGGCGTGTGCCAGACGGTCACTTCTATTTATAGACTCGCCGAGTGTCACGTGACCAACCCACTAGCCAGTCACTGACAGCGCTCTGCTGCTGCTATAATTATTTATACTGAAGGTCTGAGAAGACCTAGGCATTAGACCTTGGACACTCGTGGAGTACGGACCTCATGTGATTATAACACTTGGATCATCTAGGACGTCGGATCTAAAGGACACTATCCCACAAGGACTTATTGATTTACTTACTTGTTTACTTTAAGTTCTTTTACCACTGGAACCAAGGATGGCGGCCAGTTACTCAACAGGTTATGGCCCAGTAGATCATATCAGCTTTGAGTGGATACAAGCCAATTAGTAAACACTTGTGACTTTTAGGAGAGTCTACTTTATCTATAAAATGCTATATCTTCAATGTGAATGTTTTCCTTACTGGAGATATTTGCATAATTCAAACAGTTCTGAACTCCATTTACAGAGCTCTATATAACTTATGTGATTGAATAATAATAACCTCAAATAATAAAAAAATCAACTAGGAATGCTACACTTAGAACTGTATTAACTCAACACCTATATCCACTATGACATGTGTCCAATTGAACACAGCGTAACATGGCCGAAAACATTGTGCAGATAACAAAAAAATGAGGACAATAGCCTGAATAACCAAAATAATACAGATAAATTTTAGTTTTGAAGAATTATATGATCTGCCATATTTGTTAAAATGCAAAATATAAGACAACTTTAGTTTTACCCGGGTATTTATGAGAGATTAATAAAAAGGATTTTAATGCATTCCTCCTCTAGGTGACAAATAATACTTAATGATATCCACTTTGATTGTATAATGTTCCACTAGAAATAATAAAATCCTGGTGTCTTTGGTTTAGAAGAAAACTTTTTATAAAAAATTGGTTGGAGTGTACTTATTTATGAGCAATACTGTATGTTTGTCCAAGTGTCCTAGAGAATCTCAATTTTGTAGAGTAGATATTATTGTCTGATACTTGAGAGAGAATAACGAGTCTGGTTTGTGTATATCTGTCACATATTCCCAAAAAGTACTCCTAGAACGGATCTTTCAAAATAAGGCTCTCCCAAATTTGGTAGGATTGAATGTTTGGGGCATTTAATACTTTTTAAGCAACAACATATTCTTTAAGTCAACTTTGAAAATATTACCCAGAATGCACCTTCACTTCCACTGTCAGTGAAAAATGAAGCACCTTTTATATCTTATATGGTTATTTCCTATAACTCCAAAAAGGGGAACCCCTCTGAATGAATTTTATAAATTATTTATTTATTTATTGATCTACTAGGAAAAAAGAAGATGGAATTAGGGTTAGTTTAATGGGAAAATAATGGGTAAATTAATTAACAGATAAAATTCATTCAGAGTGGTTCCCCTTTTTTTAGGTTGGAGTTATAGGAAATAACCTCTTATATTATATTTTGTTTGAGTATTTCTTTTCTTGTTTATTTTTTAGGACAAATTGAACTTTACACTCATATTCCAGTGATGCGTCAAATCGTGGACACACTTCGTAGCTGGAACTTTAACCTGTGTGCTATATTTACTGTCGACGCACAATTCATGGTTGAGGCTTCTAAGTTTGTGAGCGGAGTTTTGTCTGCCCTTTCCACAATGATTACTCTTGAAATACCACATGTAAATGTCATGACTAAAGTTGATCTTCTTAGTAAGAAAGCAAAAAAAGATTTGGACAGGTAAACATCTTTTTTTTTTAAATCATAAACTTGTATCATTTATGAAAAGTTCTTGGCAAACCAAAGAAAAGGAATTAATTTATAGTCATGTATTTGCCAATCCATCCACACAAACAGGATGTGACACAAGGTTATTTTTTAAAAATTCATCATGAAGTTCAACATGCTTGACACATTGTTTCTCAAGTTTTTTTCAGTAATTTTCACCTTTAGTCGGCTAAATTCCTAGCAAATAAGGCAATTAAAGTAACCTCCCTTGACTTTCACTTTGAAACAAGCCGGTAGCCATTTTAAAAGTCTCCGTGCGAAATAAACAAATCTTAGAAACTTTTTCGAAAACAATACAACTGCATGCTTTAACACAAAAATATCATAAAATGTGTTCTTAATAACAATTAAGTTCCTTTCAGATAATGCACACGCACAATTTTATGCTAGGAATTTAGCCAACTAAAGATGAAAATTACCTTCCTTTCTTTATTGTTATTTACTAAGTTTTGCTTAGTCTAGAACACAAGCCTTATACACCCTGATACACCCTCATGGGTGGGTCATATACCAAAAAATATAGCATGATCCACCGGTAGGTTGTAACAGATCAATCAATAAGTCCCCTGCCTAACTAATAAAACAACTTTTAGGCAAAATTCAACTTTATTCATCAACATAGTTTCCTTCTAGGGTGATACACTGATTCCAATGCTTCTCTAACAATTCAATGCCTTTTTTGTAGAATGATTTGTCTTTGGCCTCAAAATACGCCTCAGTTTCCGATATCACTTCTTCATTGGAAGAATCTTTTCCCCTGGAGCATTTTTTTGAGCTCTGCAAACAGCCAGTAGTCGCTGGGGGCCAGATCTGGAGAGTAGGGGGGTGCAGAAGCAATTCAAAGTGCAATTTATGTAGTTTTGCCATCGTTGCGATCAACTTGTGACATGATGCATAGTCACTTTTTTTTTTTCATTTGTGGCCGTTTTTTGTCAATTTCTTCCTTCAAATTACACCAATAATGGTATATAATATTTGCTATTGATGGTTCTTCCTTTCTCAAGGTAATCGATGAACGAAATACCTTGCGCATCACAAAATACCGAGGCCAAAACCTTGCCTGCTGATGTTTGCATCTTTGGTCGCTTTGGACAGTTTTCCACTTATCTGACTGCCGATTTGACTCCGGAGTGAAGTGGTAGATCCATGTTTCATCCATTGTCACATATTTATGCAAAACTCCTTTTTGTTGCATTGAAACAGTTGCAAACAACGCTCTGAATTGTCGACATGTTTTTGATCGACTGTGAGCAAACACAGCACCCACTTTGAACACAGCTTTCTCATTGACAAATGTTCATGCAAAATGGTGACTGCACTTGGCTTTTGATATCTTCAACTCCTCTGCTATCTCATGCAACTTCAATTTACGATCGGCTAAAACGAGTTTGTGGAGGTTTTTGGTGTTTTCCAAGACAACTGCTGAATTTGAGCGACCTGAGCATTCAGTATCATTTGTGTCTGTACACCGCATTTAAAGTCAGCATACAACCTCTTAACCATTGTTTCCGATGGAGTAGAGTCTGAATAACAATTATCAAGCCATTGCTTTGCTTGAACAGTATTTTTTCCATCAGAAAGCAATGCTTTATCAACATGTGAAATTCAGATTTTTCCATTGTTTTGAAAATTTGCAACAGTAGCTTCACTTAAATAACTCTAATTTGTCAGCTAATAATCCAATTGGGCTCAAATTTTGACACATGCTATTTAAAGGTTAGTACTTTATAAAAATCATATGGATTTTTTATTAATGGCACCATCTATATGTCAGGCCCGGGGACTTATTGAGGGATGTGTTATCCCATTTAACAAATATGAGAAATGTATTAAATGATTGCAAATATATATTTTACCACTTGTTCAGAATTATTTTTACAGTTTCTCTGAATTTTTTAGATGAGGCTTGATAATTTGTATTATTGTCCTCATCAGATAACAATAAAGATGAGGACATTAGTCCGAATAATCCAAATTATTTTTACAGCTTTTTCAAATTTTATTTGGTGTAATCTTATTCTATGCTACTCCTGTCCCATAATAGTTCCATCTAATGTATGAAATTTATGTTCCAATGTAGCAACTATTACAGGACAGAGGTAATGATTGTTTTTGGAACCTAGACAAAGATTTATTAATCTTTTTTTGCTCTTCAAAAGTTACATTTTTAAAACATGTCATAATATTTAATAATAATAAATATGTCATAATAAGATTTAATTGATTTATCCATAAATACAGAATATTTAATTATGATATTTTTTGTAAACAACTAAATTCTGCCTTTCCAAATAAATCTTTTTCTTCACTTCATGTAGATATTTGGAACCAAACATGTCAACATTACTCGATGAAGAGTTCAATGATATGAAACATGGGACTAAATTTCATAAGTTGAATGCATTAATGGCACAAATGGTGAGTTGAAAAATTTTTTTATAATTCTGAATGCCTTATGGACTCTTAACACGTGGACACACCAGTGTTGGCCAACTAACAAAACTTACATTCATCAGCTCTGTGTAGACTCTGGATGCCATCTAAAAGACTTGCCAAGAGCAATGGTCAATAGGGACGGATGGCAAGAGAGAGTCATAGGAATCTGTGCTGCTGGCACACCTTGATGATATTAAAATACATTAATATATTTTATATATTTAAAACTATTTTTTTTTATACGTCTTATTAGAAATGGGTTATTTATTTTTAGTTGAATATAAATTTTGATTAGAAAATTTTCTTTAAAAAAAATTCAGATATTTTTTTAACCACATGAAAAACTATAAATGCAGTTTTTTTTTTTTTTTTTTTTTTTTTTTGGGGGGGGGGTCAGGATGAAGATATTTGGTTTAACTAGCAGGACCTGTGGATACCACAGTATGATAATTTAATTATTACAACATTTGATATGTATACTTAAGAGCTATTGCAAAAAAATAGTTCAATATGTAAAAAGTATCATAATCTTGATTTAACTCTCTCTCTCTTTTTTCCTTCTTTTCATTATGTTCGATTGAAACAGATTAGCGTGCACTCATCCCCTCTCTTTATCTTTCCCCTACTTTCTTTCTTATATTATTTTGAGTAGCATGTCCTTTTTCTTCCCTTTCTTTATAATAAAAACGGAATGGTCCATTATTTAGCTGAGGTAAACACTCATAAGAAATAAGAATTTGGTGCATAAGAGACGCCCGATAATCAGGATTTGTATTTTTGCATTTCATCTTGGTTGATTTTGACAGTCTTATTTTTAACCAGAGGGTGTTGTAAGATGATAACAGTTGGAAAATTAAGGAACAAGAGTATTAATATATTGTTAATGATAGGTCAGTCTATTACATTTGCCTATTTGATTTGGATTCTTTGTTTAATGGCATATCAATCTTTGTGGGTTATTTAATGCCAAAACCATCCTTGTAGAAAATCAGTAGTATTATTGAACCCATAGTTGGGTGGATGAGGCGGTTCATATTTTTCCAAGGGTATTAGTCCAAAAGTGAATGTAATAGTGCAACTGGAGTTTGAACATGCTTTCTACAATGTTGCAGTCCGGCATGTTAGCCACTACGCCATGTGGATTCTGTCATTTGCCTATTTTGGAGCTTTTCAAATTTTTTGCACACGTTAAAAGATAAATTTTTTGTGACACATTACTTAAATTTTGTTGGACAAAGCTAAACATAAAAAAAAAAATAATTGAATACAAAATTTAGTGGTTAAAATTGCAAATAGTTGTCAAAATTAAAACTTTTGGCTTGGGCATAGATTTTAATGAATTTAATCATTACTAAGAAGGACACGATTTATGTTATTTTTAACTTTAATTTTTTTTTTCCATTTACAGGTTGATGATTATGGTCTAGTCACATTTATGCCTTTAGACATCAGTGAAGAGGATAATGATAGCATTAATGACATCTTACTGCAAGTGGATATGGCTATTCAATATGGAGAAGATCTTGAACCAAAAGAACCAAGAGTAAGCAGTAATTCATTTATTTTTTTTTAAAAAGTGTGTTCCAGAAATTGTAAAAAATTCAATTCTATTTTTTTTTAAATCTTATTATAAGAGATTATGTGTATGTCTGTCTGTAACCAAAACTATGTCACTCCTAACATCACAATTTCTTTAGTTATTTACATCACATTCTCCAATATTATATATATTTAAATCTCAAGCATTAAGAAAAAGATCTAATATTATTAATACTGTTGGCTTTATCTACATACCAATAATATGCAACTGCATTTATATATACAGCCAAATAGCATATTATAGTGTGAACAGGAATGATAATTTGCATATTAATCTTAAAAAATGATTTTGATAAATATTTGCTTAGTTTTATTGATCTCTAATTGTTTGGTTTAATTTTGATAATTTTAAAAAATCCATTACTAAAAAGAAATAATATAATTTTAATGTCTGATTTAGTTAAATAGTTGAATTAAGATAATTTTGCAATAAAAGCTGGAACTGATGGAAAGAGTTTGCGTTCAAACTGTTCAATTCTTCAAATATACGCCCCCCCCCCTATGTTTCAAATAAGTTTAAAGTAATAATTGATAGTTAATGATTTATATAGAAATCAATAAAAATAAGTGTGATCTTTTTATATGTATTCTTATTTTATTTCCTTCCTGATTTAATATAATATTTTATTACATTAAAACTTAAATGCTTACGCCTGGCGGGCACATATGTTTGCTAGTATTTATAATTTTTAAAGTTTTTATTTATTTATTGTCGTTTGTTTATATGTGTAGAATGTTTCTGACCATTTTTGGTCATGCTAGTTAGAATTTATTTTCTTACTTTGTCAAAGAGAAGAGACATATGAAAGAAGAAGAAATAATAGTACCAACAACAGTAGTAGTCGTCATTTGTTGTCATAGTAGTAGTAATAGTTTTGTTTTATTTAGTATAAATTTATCAACCCAAAAAGAAATACAGGATGATTATAAATACTAGCAAAATAAAAAACACCCTCTGGGCGACGTAAAATAAATATTGCCAGAGGGGATGGGAGTTGAAAATTTAATATCAGAGAGTTTGTATCATAAGTAAAATCATCAAATTTATTAAAGGAGTAAAAAATAAAATAAATTTATTAAAGGAGTAAAAAATTTAAATGGAAACTTAGTTCTGATAACTTTAGATATATATTAAAATAAAAAACAAACTATATATAGATAGATAATACTAGGTATGTATTTATTAAAACTTGTTTAAAAAAACAATGAGGACTGTCTAACATTGCATGCTCAAATTTTCAGTGTATTCTATTTATGACAATTTTAGGCAGTGTGATGTAAGCAGTGACATGGTTTTTGTTAGACAAAAACCGGAAGCGAATCTCCATTATTAATAGATGTTAACACCTTTATAGAAGTAAGTAAGTAAAGTTGTCTGAGCAGCCTAAAGTCAGTATCAACCAGACAGTGAGGGAGTCTATCCCCTTTTCACTAGCACTAGACCAAGGAGGTTATTTTAGCATCTGAGGTGGAACTACCATTAGCTCCTCACTTTACCGCACAGATCCCTGTGCTACTCATATGCTGAGCGTGGGCCGATATCGAACCTGGAACCTTCTGATTCCTAGGCTGATCAAATATATGCACCCTCCGGGTGCAACTATTTAAGTTTTAATGTAATAAAATGTTATATTAAATTAGAAAGGCTAATGAAACTAAATAAGAATGCAGATAAAATTATTTTAGACAGGGGGTATAATCGAAAAATAGAACTGAAGCTTACTCTTTCATCTCGTCTTTCATTGCTTAATTTTCCTAATTTAACTATTCAGTTAAAATAGGAAGTAAAGAATAAATTACAATTATTCTTCTTGTTAATGGATTTCTTTTAAGATGTATCCCAAGATTTTGCTATATTCATAAGTTAAAACCAAATAATTAGAAATCAATAATACTAAACACATATTTATTAAAATCAAATTTTTAAGATCAATATGCAAATTAGCCTTCCCATTCACACTGTAAACCGCTATTTTGTTGTATATATAAATACAATTGCATGTTATTTGTATGTAGATATGACTAACAGTAATACTAATGCAAAACAATTTTATTGATAATTGGAGTTTGAATAAAAATAAAATCATGGAGAATATGACATAAATAACTAAGGAAATTACGACTTGAGTAGTAATATAGTTTCGGTTACAGACAGAAAATCACTCAATCTCCATTATAATAAGATTATAAAGCACCTACCAACTCATTCTGGTATTCTCATAGCAGATCCAACTTGCAATACAGCTGAGTACTAATCTGTGTGTCCAACTAAATCCTACATATACTATAGATATAACTTACATTCTGTCATACCATCACTAAGGAAATTGCGACTTGAGTAGTAATATAGTTTCGGTTACAGACAGAAAATCACTCAATCTCCATTATAATAAGATTAGCCAGTTAAGTTATATATTGGTTACATGTTCATTTATCTCTTTATGTGTTAAGTTAAATAAATGTTTTTTTTTGGGGGGGGGGGTCAGTTGAATCTGATTTATATTTTTGGATTATGTTGTTCTCTTTATTATTTTGTTTATTTTATTTATTTATTTATTTATTTTTTTTCTAGGATATTCCAGAAGACGATGATGAAGGGTTTGGTTGATATGCAAGGTGCCCTTAGAAATGGGATGTTAACTTTTTTTTCTTTTTTCTTCATTATTTACACGTGTTCCTCCATGTAAATAGTTGGAAATTTTACCCAATGTCTTTCTTTTTGGAGGTATTCTCATCAAATACAGTAAATAAAACTTGATTTGAACTGTTACTTTGTATTGTAATATTTTCTCCTTCAAATGCACATCTAATTAATTAGATATGATGTACACGTGTGAATATATATATATATATATATATATATATATATATATATATATATATATATGAGGTTAGGTAAACAAACAAATGTGTTTATTTTTATATGGCTTTAAGCCGACAATATTTGGAGGATAAGTGCTTAATTGAAGTCATACCTAATTTGAAAATTAATTAGTTAATAATTAATGAATTTAGGCGGGCATATATGTTCAAATGTTTTGATTTGTTTAGCCTTACATTTGAACATATATGCCCGCCTAAATTCATTAATTATTAACTAATTAATTTTCAAATTAGGTATGACTTCAATTAAGCACATATCCTCCAAATACCCAAAATGGGCCTAAAATGCGTTTTTGACAAAATGACTTTAGCCCTCCCTACAGAAAATAATTTACCAAAAATCAGGGGATTATCAGATTTTAATGAAATTTTCAGTTTATTTATCAATGAATGATCTTTATAATGCATTATTTATTTTATTTCAAAACTTTCTCATTTTTTTCAGGTCACTTAATTTTGACCCCCCTTATGTTGGGGGCATAACATTTTTTCGAGTTGGTCTTATAGTTTTCTAATTACAGTATAAATAAAGAGATAAAAGACCGAAGTTATGAATAGTAAAAAAAAAAAATTTTTACCATGGCTTTTCTATGAGAAAATGAGTACCGAAAATCGAAAAATAAAAAGTAAAAAAATTAAAAAATAATTAATTTTTTGGAGATTTCTTTTTTACTCATTTCGATAATTATTTAATTGGCTATTATCTTATAAAAGAAAAAATTATACATTGATATTTTTTCTGTTTAAAAAGCGGAGGGGTACATTTTCAATAGAGTTTTTCTTCAAAAAGTATACTTTGATGTAATAAAATTAGGTTTGCATTAAATAGATATTTATTTCTAGAATCTAAAAATATAACATTCTAAACTTAACATCAGGATTTTCATATTTTAAATGAATTTTATATATTAATTTTTCATAGCAAAAATACTAAATTAAAGTTTTGAAATAAAGTAACAATCGCAAATGTTACATTAAAATTGTAAACAAGTGCTTAAAACCATTGAAAAAGAGACAATCGCGGATCGCATCGGATTGAGCAAAACAAATCCCTTTAAATGTATTAAAAATAAACTGCATATGTAATGATACTTTTCTTTTTTTAATGATGGTCATTATGTTACTACTTATCGATTTAGACAAAAGTTTGACCTTAAATAATAGATTTAATTAATTTTTATTCGTTTTTAAAATTTGTAGCAGACGACAAATTGGGTATACCTAATATATATATAGCTATGCTCAAAGCTAGTTTAAGGGGGACGAATGCATAACATCTTGATTTTGGGGTAAGAATCTATGGGTGGCCATAAAGTAATTTTTTTGAAGTGGGTCATAAGGGGGGATAACTTTTTAATACTTTTGACTCCAAAAAAGGGATAACTTATGTCCTTTTTAATTTTCCATAGTCCAAATTAAGATTGTTAGTAATGATTTTTTTAAATATACCAAAATCTCGGAAAATATGTTGCACAAAATTATAAAATTGAATAATAAATGTCATTGAATAATTTGGTTAAATTTCCATTAAAATCAGACAATTCCCTGATTTTTGGTAATTGTTTTAAAATTGAGAAAAATTTTTTTATCTCCTTGGTCATTTTTCCGCATGGCTATAAAACAGTATTGTGTTTTCATATCCTTTTATCTATATATATATATATATATATATATATATATATATATATATATATATAATAGTATTTGGTAATTTGCTTTTGAAGCATTGTTAAGTAAAGTATATTATTATTTATATTTTTGAAGGCAATTACAATGCGTATATCGTATAAAATTCGATAATTATTGAAAATAATCATGACAAGCAAACTTGGTGAATAATGTGTGCAACCATTTTAGGTCTCATCAGCAGTGTATACCTACGATTACCCTCCGACAGAGATTGTACCGGAGAACCCAGTACGCAGAGTCAGAGACTCTACCCCTGGGCCACCATGGCGTGTTTATCATCGACAGGTTAATTTGGCGTATTTTGTGTGAAGCATGCTGGTGGCCCAGGGGTAGAATCTCTAACTCTGTGTACTGGGTTCTCCGGTTCGATCTCTGTCGGAGGGAGATCGTAGGTATACATGGCTGATGAGACCTAATAAGGTTGAAACAGCTGTACGGTATTCCACATGTCGCATGCGAGAGAGAGTCATGCTGTCAGTACAACCTGATGATGTCAGTGAAAGACAATGGTGAGTGTCCAAATTTTTTTTTTTTTTTTTTTTTTAACTACGTAGCCTGGACAGGTTGATATGGAGGATGTGCTGTTTCCCAAGCTGCAGATCCCCCCTCTCCCGATGTGGTCCAAAGGAAAGATAAGAAGCCAGTGTAGCTTGGCAACAGCAGTTGTAGCACTGAAATTCAGCGTTACTCAACCTTAGGGACTCCGACTCCGGATTTGTTTTTGGGGTTTACTCCCCTACACTTTCCTTGGGATCGGCAGCGATGGTTGTATGACACTCTTCTTGGTCCTAGATGGGTTGACGACCAGGGCCAAATTGGGGGTTTATGTGTGTACTGAGTACGTTAATCTTACTACTGTCAGTGTAGATGGTCATTGGTTCCCTTAGAGCTTGTCCACTCTTTTCCAGATATAATATAGAATGACAGAAATATACAGTCCTGGTTTTTATTTGGCAAAATAACTTTTTTTAATGGTTTGAAGACGTTAAAATCAACAAGTTGAAACTCAGTCGTATTTATTTAAAAATTCATGACAGTTGATTTGAATTGAAATAAAATGAAAATATTGAAAAAAAAAGATTTTAAAGGGGGGGAGTAAAATATTTACATTTACTTGTTGATAAAAAACCGGGGGGGGGGGGCTGTAAAATTATCGCTTTCTTATCACATTCACTTGTTGATTTTAATGCTTTCAAACCAGTAAAAAACATAAAGATATATTTAAAGAGGGGGTGGGTTAAAATATTGTTATATCAAGCAGGAAGAAGTAAGTCTATGCTGGCAAAGGAAAAACAAACACAGGTTGAAGGTTTTAATAAATTGTATTGATGAAAAGAAAAAGTCGTAGACTTTAGCAGTGTTCCTAGTGATATCTACAGAGTGGGTGGAAAGCCCAGTCTTGGTAGTATATTGGTAGCGGTGTTAGCTGAACGTAATGGTGGTGGTTTGAGCCTCAGTGATATAGTTGACGCTGGCAGTGATGTTGGCACAATGTGTATTAGAGAAGAGGGTTGATGTCAAATCGGTTGTGGTGTTAGTCGAAACGAGATGTGGTTCGAACCTCGGTGATATGATAGTTGGTGCTGCAAGCGATATGGGTAGAATGGCATGATAGTAATATTGGTAGGAAGTTGATAGTTTGATGGCCGGCGATGGTCAAAATGGGATGGTGGTTCATCCCTTTGAGAGAAGGCTACTGTCGGGTTGATGGATGTCAGGACGGAGGAGGGTAACAAGGTGACGAGTGATGTCTGCTGTCTTGTTTTGGTGGCTAGTGTTCAGCGCGTGCCTCCTGTGTTCTCTGATAGCTGGCCGCTGTGTGCTTTCTGGTCGGTGTTCGAGTGCCCTCCTTGCTGTCTTCTCGGCTCTGTGTCGCTGCTGAACTGCTTGTTGGTCATTGAAAACTCAGGCCATTTATATTTTTTCAGGTCAGAAATAAGAATAGCTTTTGGCCTTCTTTATTTTATCGCAAAGTTCCCAGATTGGCCGGAAAATGTGAATTCTTATTTTTTTTTTTTATCTTGATAATTCCTTTTCAAGATTTCAGCATGCACCGATCCTTATGCACACAGACAAGATTTTTCATTTTGCCAAAAATCACAGCTCCAGCAATATTGTATTGTTGGTGAGTGAGTGTATTGGTCTTAGAGAATTTTGTGAATCAGGATGTGGCGTATCTTTCGGATTTGCCTGGAGAGTTCTCTGCCTGTTTAGTTTGCTGGTTCCCGCTAGGGGCCTGTTATATTTAAGCGGCTGGTTTGAACGTCTCTTTCTCTTTTCCGGTTGCTCGACCCACGAGACACGACTATGGGTTAGACTCTGGTCTACCCCCTCTTGTTGGGGCTTTGGCCCCCCTTACATTACTGTAAGTAATTTATACAGCATGGACTATTCTTAGTCTCATGTCTGTACTTTTATGTTTTTCCATTCATGAATGTGTCTTTATCTCTACTTTTGTATGTATGTTTATGTACACCTCTATGTATTATGTACCCTGTTTATCCATGTGCGGTACCATATTAAATGTTTTGTCTATCAACCTTTGACGGAGTTGTATATCGCAAGTATATATCACCTTTGAACCTTACAACTGGTGATACCCCGACATGAAACGAACACTTAACCTTTTTGGCCCAAGTGTGAAATTGTCCTCTTGTTAGCCTTATCTTCACTGGCTTTATTTTGTTTTGTGGTTGTTGTGGTGATGTATTGTATGATCTGGAAGTATGTGTTGAATTGTGCGTCCCCCAAAAAAGCGTAGAAATGAAAGACATTGGGTATTTCGTGAGTGTTACCTGATGAAAGTGGTGAGGTTATATCGGATGTATATGTTGGCAGTGGTGTAAAGTGGTTTTAGCTGGTTTTCATTTTGTGGTTGGCTCCGTCGTTAGCTAGGGTGACGCGGTGGTGGGTTTGTCTTGGGAGGACATTTATTGGCTTATTATAAGCTCTTGGGTCATCGTTTATAGTTTACTTTAGGGAGATCAATACTGGGATTATGATCAGTAACGATGTAGTGTGTGGATACACCTGAATCATTGTTAGTCATAGAATTCTCCATCTCCAATGTTGCTGCTCAAAGTTTACCAAACTCATTGGTCACAAGGGACAGTGAAATTTGGTTGTAATTTTGTTAGTCAACCTCATCAGTAGGATGTGTGCCATGATCAGAAGATATGTTGGATATTTCTCTGTGGCGGAGAGAAAATTAATATAGTCTGCTGGCAGCTTCGATTGTGTGGTCCCTTTCACCTGGTATGGCAGAAAAGTGTGTTACATTTTTAAGGACCATTCCTTGGCCTTATAGCAGAAGCGCTTATCTGGTGGAATTGGATCCTTGATAAAGAGTCCGTCGACAATGTGAATCCTTTGGTTACTAAACTAAAGTGTTCTCAGTTACTGGTAATCATATAAGTCCTTCCTGAGTATTGGTAAAGATCCGGCAATCCCATGTCTGTCCGTCCTCAAAGAGTGCAGTTTTAATTATGGCCAATGTGTGGGGGGTATGTATTCTATCGGGCCAGTAGTATTGCTAGTGATTGGTTACAAGAACAACCCACATGACCTTTGCTAGTCTATAAATAGAGGTGAGGAATTAAAGCACACCCTATATCACAAAATAACTCCAATAATTGTGTTGTCCCTTTCACCTGGTATGGCAGAAAAGTGTCAATTGAAGTTAACTAGGATGGTTAGGATTTAGTGCATTGTGATGAAGTCTATAAATACAAGTTTAAATGGTCTCTTGCCTCATTTACAGTCATCAATAGGCCAATGTGCACATTTGCCATAATTTCCTTTACATTTTGTATATGTGTCACAGGAATTGACATAGGTCTTGATGTTATAGCTTTTGAGTTTCCACCAGAAGATGGATAGAAATTGATGCATACAGATAACATATGAGAGGTTGGTGCCCTCATGGAGTTTGTATGGCACAACTAATCTGGGAGAGTGTTTTTTGTTCTTTATCATTAGAGTGGATGTGCCTGGATCCAGAAAAACTGGTATATTTGTTTCTGAAGGAGCATGGCTTAGGGGTCTTCGGGGTTGAAATAAGTTTCAGTTGACTTAGATGATTGGGGGCTCTGTGGATTTTCTATTTAACCCATAACAGGTACTACCACTCCGGGTCAGAGTGGACCAGGGAGCAATGGTGATAAAGGGGTGCTCCGCATTCTCCAAAACTCGAACCTCACCATCAGATAAAGTTTAACGTCATTTCCAGGACATGTAGACCCTCAGCCACCACCTTCTAGCACCCATATGATAAAAAGGGTTGGGGGTTGCCATAAAGGCAATAGGGTTGGGCAATCCTATAGGTGCTAGGGCTTGATGTGACCAGCCAATTGATCAGAGGGGGCCTCTCCGACTGCCCATCTAGCCTAAATAAGGTTCTAAGTGGAGTGTTGCAGGTCATGGATTGCTGAACCATCAAGACTCTGTGCTTAAGCATCACGGGTTGCCAACAGGTGCCTCCATTTGGGGGAGTCTTACCCCTCTGCAGAGGTGCAGTCGGTGCATTCTAACGCCCCAGCTGACAGGGCGGTCTATTTGGTTGCGATATCCCGGTAGTTGCAATTCATCTTAATAGTGATTATGGAGATGAAGTGGGACACGAACAATGTGGGCGTGAGGCTAATGAATGGTGTGTCATCGTGCATTACTGTGACATTAGACCAAGTGAGGGGCAGGTCACGATATGGCAGTTGTGTCTGTGAGAGCAAACGTGACCCATGGCGTAGTTCTTACATATCTTGGGTTCTGTGTTGTGATCACATTTGTAGTGGTGCTAGTTGTGGCAATCGTTGGCAGGGAGAGATCATTCTAGTACTGTTGTTACTTGTAGTTCCTTGTATAGGTGATATTGGAAGCTTAGGGGCCATCATTCTAATTGTGGTAGTCTTTGATGTGATTGTCAGTGATGATGATTTCGATGTGTTATCACTTAGGGTGAGGTGAGATGCAGAAGGGGGTTTAAATATTCTATCAGGCCAGTAGTATTGCTAGTGATTGGTTACAAGAACAACCCATGTGATCTTTGCTAGTCTATAAATTAACTCCAACAATTGTGTAATCCCTTTCACCTGGTATGGCAGAAAAGTTTCAATTGAAGCTAACTAGGATGGTTAGGATGTAGGGCAGGTGACGATATGGGCAATTGTGTCTGAGAGAGAGCAAACGTGACCCATTGTGATCACGTTTGTAGTGGTGCTAGTTGTGGCAATCGTTGGCAGGGGAGAGATGCAGAAGGTGCTGTTGTCACCACTGTGCTGGTTGCTGTTGATACAGTTGTTGGTGTCGCTAGATTTGCAATATTTTTTTAAAACCAAGTTTAATTGAAATTATACATTACAATACTAACACAAACAACTGAGACTAATGTGTCTACCGTTGGATTCAATAATTAATTTCAATGGTTAATTAAATGTATAGTAATTTATTTTTGTTGTTGTTGTTTTTTTTTTTTTTTTAAGCAATACGTAATAAAAAACAACCTTAATCCCTAAACCGTAACCCAATTCGCAAAAAGTTAATTCATACACTGTAGTTAAACTGTCATGAGGACCATCAAAAAACTTTCCGTTTTAATTTTCCGACCAATTTGCTGCAGACGTCCAGTATTGCTGTTGGTGTGCTTGTATAATGCACAGTGTCGTATGAGGTCGTAATCGTCGGTTTTCTGGGCTGTGGGTAGTGTTGTTGGTTTGACATGTTTAAAGGCGGCTAGCATATTGTTTAAATCATCCTCCATCTCAGTGATCGTCGCCTCGTCATGGTGTTTTCGATGCAGTAGTGCCAGTTTATATTTTACGAAGAGGTTGTATAGTTCCTCTCAGGGAAGATCTGTATAATGCATTTCCCTATTGTATGCATCTGACACCAGTTGTTATATCAAGCGGGGAGGAGTAAGCATATGGTAGCAAAGGAAAAACAAACACAGGTTGAAGGTTTCAATAAATCGAAAAGAAAAGGTTGGAGACTTTAGCAGTGTTGTTAGTGATATCTACAGAGTGGGTGAAAGCCCGGTCGTCTTGGTAGTATAATGGTAGCGGTGTTAGCTGAATGTAATGGTGGTTCGAGCCTCGGTGATATGATAGTTGACGCTGGCAGTGATGTGGGTACAATGCGTATTAGAGATGTGGGTAGAAGGTCTGAAAGTTGATGGTCAAATCGGTTGTGGTGTTTTTCGAAACAAGATAAAGTTCAAACCTCGGTGATATGATAGTTGGTGCCACTAGCGATATGGGTAGAATGGCATGATAGTAATGTTGGTAGGAAGTTGATGGTTTGATGGCTGGTGACGGTGGTGATGATAGTCAAAATGGGATGGTGGTTCATCCCTTTAAGAGAAGGGTTAAGAGGGAAGGATGGATTTGAAAAGTGTTGTGTTTTCTCTGTGAAAATTACGTTGAATCAAAGATGGCTGCCATTGTTTACAAGCTTCTTCTCGGAAAAAGAACAAAGGGACTTAACCCTCATTGCTTTGAGAGTTAAGTCCTTTTAAGACTTAAATGAGAGTTAAGTCCCTGTGTTCTTTTTTCAAGAAGAAGCTTGTAAACAATGGCAGCCATCTTTGATTCAACATAATTTTCACAGAGAAAACAACGCTTTTCAAATCCATCTTAATACATGTTTTTAACTCCAAAATATAAAATGTCTTTTTAATAACAATTAAGTTCATTTCAAATAATGCGCAAGTAAAAATTTTATGGTAGGAATGTAGTCACTTAATGTTCAAGATTACCACATATTTTTTGTTAGTTTTTGTTTTGTGCATTCCCCACCTCCCCCAGTGAACTATAAGTTTCTTTGTCATTTTGCGGTGAAGAAAAATGAATTTTACATTTTTGGAAAGAAATTCAATGATGGAACTTATGTAAAAAAATGTTATGATAAAGTCAGTATGACGTCTTATATTTTAAATTTTAAGTCTCGGATATAAGAACAACATTTTTTTTCATGTTTTTTTTTTTTTTAATCATTAGTTTATTTTTTAAGGAATGTGATATGAAATGAGTAACTTGTTGACTTTATTTTTTTATTTTAGAAATGTTTTAAAATTTATAAATGTAAAATGAATATTCCCATTTCACTGAAGGACAAAGGTGTATTTTTTTAATTAAAGAAAAGATTGTATTAAAAATATATAGCTAAAAATAATGAGGTTCCATTTGCCTAATCTATATGAAAAAAAAAAATATTAAAAATAATTTTTGAAGTAAAAATTGTTGTCTTTTTTATGAGAAACCTATTCATTTGTACACTAACTACACAATGGCCAAATTAGTGTTTTGTAAATTAGTATTTCATTCTCCTATAATTATTATTTCTAATAAAGAATTAAGAATATTGGAACAGTTAAAAAATAGAAAAGTTAAAAAAAGATGCTATAATATTTCTGATAGAATTTTATTGCAAATCATTTAATCTTTAACATTCCAATTTCCCAGCTCTTTTTTCAATAATATTAAGATAAATGCTAAATCTTATTATAATGGTGATTCGGTGTCTGTAACTGAAACTATATCACTACTTACATTGCAATACCCTCAGGAATAGCGTAAGTTTATCAATGAGTGTTTAATTAGTAGTCAAAATTATAAATTCATAGAATAAAGCTTATTAACAATATCTCTATGAAAAGCTGACTTAGATTTGCCTCAAAACAGCCCATGTCATTAGTGCATTTAAAATCCTGCAATTTGTCTTATATATCACTAAGATATAAACATTTACATAATATATGTTGTGGTTAATTTGCATACTGGTTTTAAATAATTACTTGATGTTATTGATCTCTAATATCATTGGTTTATTCTCCAACATATTAAAATCAACGCTATAAATGATTTTATATAGAAATCAATTGAAATAAAATTCTAATTTTATTAGTCTTTCTAATTCAATATATTTCATTATACTAAAACTTAAATACTTACACAGAGAAGGCGCATATTCTTACTAGTGCTAATAATAGTAATTCATGTTTGCTTCAGACAGTTATAATTATGATATACCATAGAAAATTGCATTTATGTGCCAAAATGGTGTAAATATGTCAACAAAGATTAAAAATCTATCGTAAAATGATTTAAAACAAAAACAAAACAAAAAGTATGTTATGTGTAACAGAAATCTGTTTTTTCTTTTTTTTAACACTTAAACTTTGTTCTTTATATTAAACGTAAAAGAAAATAGAAAAAAAAAAATAATTTTCCACTTTTATTATTGTTTTTAAATATTTTTTTAAAAGTTGCACACTTTTTTTGGTTCGTTTTTTGAACACACGTAACTTAGGAGATGTGGGAGAATTCATCAGGGATAGGATAGATCTGCTGGAGGTTGGAGTAGTCATCATTTGTGGTTTAGACCTGTGGGGTGTTGGAGAATTCATCAGAGATGGTATAGAACTATGGGAGGTTGTAGTAGTCACCATTGGAGGTTTAGACCTGTGGGGGGTTGGAGAATTCATCACAGGTGGTATAGAACTATGGGAGGTTGGAGTAGTCACCATTTGTGGTTTAGACCTGTGGGGGGATGGAGAATTCATCAGAGATAGTATAGAACTATGGGAGGTTGTAGTAGTCATCATTGGAGGTTTAGACCTGTGGGGGGTTGGAGAATTCATCAGAGGTGGGATAGAACTATGGGAGGTTGGAGTAGTCACCATTGTGGTTTAGAACCGTGGGGGGTTGGAGAATTCATCAGAGATGGTATAGAACTATGGGAGGTTGTAGTAGTCACCATTGGAGGTTTAGACCTGTGGGGGGTTGGAGAATTCATCACAGGTGGTATAGAACTATGGGAGGTTGGAGTAGTCACCATTTGTGGTTTAGACCTGTGGGGGGATGGAGAATTCATCAGAGATGGTATAGAACTATGGGAGGTTGTAGTAGTCATCATTGGAGGTTTAGACCTGTGGGGGGTTGGAGAATTCATCAGAGGTGGGATAGAACTATGGGAGGTTGGAGTAGTCACCATTGGTGGTTTAGAACCGTGGGGGGTTGGAGAATTCATCAGAGATGGTATAGAACTATGGGAGGTTGTAGTAGTCACCATTGGAGGTTTAGACCTGTGGGGGGTTGGAGAATTCATCACAGGTGGTATAGAACTATGGGAGGTTGGAGTAGTCACCATTTGTGGTTTAGACCTGTGGGGGGATGGAGAATTCATCAGAGATGGTATAGAACTATGGGAGGTTGTAGTAGTCATCATTGGTGGTTTAGAACCGTGGGGGGTTGGAGAATTCATCAGAGGTGGGATAGAACTATGGGAGGTTGGAGTAGTCACCATTGTAGGTTTAGAACCGTGGGGGGTTGGAGAATTCATCAGAGATGGTATAGAACTATGGGAGGTTGTAGTAGTCATCATTGGAGGTTTAGACCTGTGGGGGGTTGGAGAATTCATCAGAGGTGGGTTAGAACTATGGGAGGTTGGAGTAGTCATCATTGGTGGTTTAGAACCGTGGGGGGTTGGAGAGTGGGGAACATTGGAGAATACTTTGGGGGCCGCATAAACTGGGGGAACATGGGAGAATGCACAGGGTGTCGCATAATCTGGAGGAACATTTGAGAATGCACTGGGAGTGGCATAATCAAGGGGAACATTGGAGAATGCATTGGGTGTGCTATAATCTGTGGGAAGATTGGAGAATGCATTAGGAGTCGCATAATCTGGGGGAACATTGGTGGATATACTGGGGATGCTATAATCTGAGGGAACATTGGAGAATACATTTGTGGTGGCATAATCTGGGGTGAACACTGGAGAATCTATTAGGTGTAGCATAATCTGGGGGATTATTAGAGAATTTATTGGGTGTGGCATAATCTGGGTTGCAGAATGCACTGGGGGTGGCATAATCTGGGTGAACATTGCAGAATGCACTGGGGGTGGCATAATCTGGGTGAACATTGCATGGGGGTGACATAATCTGGGGAAACATTGCAGAATGCACTGGGGTGGCATAATCTGGGGAAACATTGGAGAATGCACTGGGGTGGCATAATCTGGGTGAACATTGGAGAATGCACTGGGGTGGCATAATCTGGGTGAACATTGGAGAATGCACTGGGGGTGGCATAATCTGGGGAAACATTGGAAAATGCACTGGGAGTGGCATAATCTGGGGGAATATTGGAGAATGCACTGGGGGTGGCATCACCTGGAGTAATATTGGACAATGCATTGGGTGTGGCATAATCTGTGTGAAGATTGGAGAATGCATTTGTGGTGGCATAGTCTAGGGGAACACTGGAGAATATATTGGGCGTGGCATAATCTGGGGAAACATTGGAGAATGCACTGGGGTGACATAATCTGGGTGAACATTGGAGAATGCACTGGGGGTGGCATAATCTGGGTGATCATTGGAGAATGCACTGGGCGTGGCATAATCTGGGGAAACATTGGAGAATGCACTGGGAGTGGCATATTCTGGGGAAACATTGGAGAATGCACTGGGAGTGGCATAATCTGGGGGAATATTGGAGAATGCACTGGGGGTGGCATCACCTGGAGTAATATTGGACAATGCATTGGGTGTGGCATAATCTGTGTGAAGATTGGAGAATGCATTTGTGGTGGCATAGTCTAGGGGAACACTGGAGAATATATTGGGCGTGGCATAATCTGGGGAAACATTGGAGAATGCACTGGGCCTGACATAATCTGGGGTAATATTGGATAATGCATTGGGTGTGGCACAATCTGGACGAACATTGGTGAATGCAATAGGTATGGTATAATCTGGAGGAACATGTGATAATGCATTTTTTGGAAAATTCATTACAGGTAGTATAGAACTATGGGAGGTTGGAGCAGTCATTATAGGGGGTTTAGATCTGTGGGGAGTCGAAGAATTCATCAGAGGTGGTATAGAACTATGGGAGGTTGGAGTAGTCATCACTTGTGTTTTAAACCTGTGAGGTGTTGGAAAATACATTAGAGGTGGTATAGAACTATGGGAGGTTGTAGTCATCATTGGTGATTTAGACCTGTGGGGGAATATAGAATTCAACAGAGGTGGTATAGAACTATGGGAGGATGTGGGAGAATTCATCAGGGATAGGATAGATCTGCTGGAGGTTGGAGTAGTCACCATTGGTGGTTTAGACCTGTGGGGGGTTGGAGAATTCATCAGAGATGGTATAGAATTATGGGAGGTTGTAGTAGTCACCATTGGAGGTCTAGACCTGTGGGGGGTTGGAGAATTAATCAGAGGTGGGATAGAACTATGGGAGGTTGGAGTAGTCACCATTGGAGGTCTAGGCCTGTGGGGCGTTGGAGAATTAATCAGAGGTGGGATAGAACTAAGGGAGGTTGGAGTAGTCACCATTGGAGGTCTAGACCTGTGGGGCATTGGAGAATTCATCAGAGGTGGGATAGAACTATGGGAGGTTGGAGTAGTCACCATTTGTGGTTTAGACCTGTGGGGGGATGTAGAATTCATCAGAGGTGGTATAGAACTATGGGAGGTTGTAGTAGTCACCATTGGTGGTTTAGACCTGTGGGGGGTTGGAGAATTCCTCAGAGATGGTATAGAACTATGGGAGGTTGGAGTAGTCACTATTGGATGTTTAGACCTGTGGGGGTTGGAGAATTCATCAGAGATGGTACAGAACTATGGGAGGTTAGAGTAGTCATCTTTTGTGGTTTAGACCCGTGGGGGGTTGGAGAATCCATCAGAGGTGGTATAGAACTATGGGATGTTAGAGTAGTCATCTTTGGTGGTTTAGACACGTGGGGGTTGGAGAATTCATCAGAGGTGGGATAGAACTATGGGAGGTTAGAGTAGTCATCTTTGGTGGTTTAGACACGTGGGGGGTTGGAGAATTCATCAGAGGTGGGATAGAACTATGGGAGGTTAGAGTAGTCATCTTTGGTGGTTTAGACCCGTGGGGGGTTGGAAAATTCATCAGAGATGGTATAGAACTATGGGAGGTTGTAGCAGTCATCTTTGGGGTTTTAGACATGTAGGGGGTTGGAAAATTTATCAGCAGTGGTATATCCCTATTCGAGGTTGGAATAGTCATCATGGGTGGTTTAGCACTGTGGGGGGTTGGAAAATTCATCAGAGTTTGTATAGAACTATGAATGGTTGGAGTAGTCATCATTGGTGGTTTAGACCTGTAGTGGGTGGGAGAATTTATCAGAGGTTGTATAGACCTATGGGAGTATGTAGTAGTCACCAGTTGTGGTTTAGACCCATAGGATATTGTAGAATTCATCAGGGGCGGTATAGACCAATGGGAGGTTCGAGTAGGCATCATGGGTGATTTAGACCTGTGGCGGACTGGAGAATTTATCAGAGGTGGTATAGAACTATGGGTGGTTGTTGTAGTCACCGGTGGTGATTTATACCTATGGGATATTGTAGAATTCATCAGAGGTGGCATAGATCTATGGGATATTGTAGAATTCATCAGAGGTGGCATAGATCTATGGGATATTGTAGAATTCATCAGAGGTGGCATAGATCTATGGGGGATTGCAGAACTCAGATTTCGTTTTGAGGCTGGAGAATCTATGTGGCATGGCATACTCTGGAGGGAGATTGAAAGATCCGTTAGATGGGGGATAGTCTGGAGATAACTTGGAGAGTGCATTAGATGTAGCCTACACTGAATGGGCCTTGAAGAATTCATTGGATATGGCATAGTCTCAAGGTTGGTTTGAGATTTCATTGAATGTTGCTCAATTTGGGGGGATTGTGTAGAATGCATAGGATATGGCATAATTTGGAGACATGTGGGAGAGTATACTGGGGGTGGTGTAATCTGGAGGGACATTTGATAATGCATTAGGGGTGGCATAATCTGGGGGAACATTGGAGAATGCATTGGGTGTGGCATAATCTGGAGGAACATTGGAGAATTAATTAGGTGTGGCATAACCTGGGGGGACATTGGAGAATGCATTGGATATGGCATAATTTGGGGGAACATTTGAGGATGTACTGGGGGTTGTATAATCTGGTAGAACATTAAAGAATGCATTGGAGGTGGCATAATCTGTGGCAAGATTGGAGGATTTACTGGGTGTGGCATAATCTGGGGAAACATTGGAGAATTCATTGGGGGTGGCATAATCTTGGGGAACATTGGAGAATGCACAGGGAGAGGCATAATCTGAGTGAACATTGGAGAATGCACTGGGAGTGGCATAATCTGGAGGGACATTTGATAATGCATTTGGTGTAGCATAATTTGTGGGAACATGGGAGAATGCATTGGGGGTGGCATAATCTGTGGGGAGATTGGAGAATATATTGGGGATGGCATAATCTGGGGTAATATGGGAGGATGTATTGGGGGTGGCATAATCTGAGGGAACATTGGAAAATGCATTTGGTGAGGCATAATCTGGGGGAACACTGGATAATGTATTGGGGGTGGCATAATCTGAGAGAACATTGTGGAATGCATGTGGGGTGGCATAATCTGGGTGAACATTGAAGAATGTATTGGAGTTGGCATAATCTGGGGAAACATTAAAGAATGCATTGGAGGTGGCATAATCTGTGGCAAGATTGGAGGATTTACTGGGTGTGGAATAATCTGGGGAAACATTGGAGAATTCATTGGGGGTGGCATAATCTTGGGGAACATTGGAGAATGCACAGGGAGAGGCATAATCTGAGTGAACATTGGAGAATGCACTGGGAGTGGCATAATCTGAAGGGACATTTGATAATGCATTTGGTGTGGCATAATTTGTGGGAACATGGGAGAATGCATTGGGGGTGGCATAATCTGGGGAAACATTGGAGAATGCATAGGGTGTGGTATAATCTGTGGGAAGATTGGAGAATGCATTGGGGGTGGTATAATCTGTGGGAAGATTGGAGAATGCATTGGGGGTGGCATAATTTGGGGGAACATTGGAGAATGCATTGGGGGTGGCATAATTTGGGGGAACATTGGAAGATGTTCCGGTGGTGGCATAATCTGAGGGAACATTGGAGAATGCATTTGGGGTGGCATACTCTGGGGGAACATTGGAGAATGCATTTGGGGTGGCATAATCTGGGGGAACACTGGATAATGTATTGGGGGTGGCATAATCTGAGGGAACATTGGACAATGCATTGAGTGGGACATAATCTGGGGGAACATTGGATAATACATTGGGTGTGGCATAATCTGAGGGAACATTGGAGAATGCAATAGGTGTGGTATAATCTGGAGGGACATTTGATAATGCATAATCTGGAGGGACATGCATTGGGTGTGGTATAATCTGGAGGGACATTTGATAATGCATTGGGGGTGGTATAATCTGGAGGGACATTTGGTAATGCATTGGGTGTGGTATAATCTGGAGGGACATTTGATAATGCATTGGGGGTGGTATAATCTGGAGGGACATTTGGTAATGCATTGGGTGTGGTATAATCTGGAGGGACATTTGATAATGCATAAACTGGAAGGCCGTTATAGAACAAATTGGATTTTTCGAGGAATTGAGGATGGTCAGAGAATTTGTTTGATGTATCATATGCCAAAATTTGTTTGAAGGATGAATTGTAAGTTGTCTTTAATTTCAGAAATTCAGTGGGAATGGCTGACATCAGTTGTAAATTGACAAATTCCTCGGATGTGGCATAAACCAGATCTAAGTTGGAGAATGCATCGGATGTGGCATACATCTTCTCATCGAATGTGGCACATGCTGGTTGGTGAATGCCTCCTGGTAATGCACCTTATTGGCTTATTTGTCTGAATAAAACATGGAATAATGAGAATATTTTATCTCAAAATCTGGGTCATATTTGTCATAAATTTCTATTGCAGAACCATTTATTAATTAGACAATATGTAATTTTAAGAAAACAAGAGAGGGAGAAATGAATTAATGATTTTTTAAATCTTATTCTCCTAAGTAATAATTCTTATTTCAGTAAATGATTAAATAAAACCATAGATGGATAATTATAAGAGTAATATCAATGTGATGTTCATGAACAAGAATTTGGAATATTTTTTAAAAATATCTATTTATGCAACATGTTCCAATCAGTGCATTTTGCATGTTCAAAACTTAAACATTAACATTTTTAAAAAATAATTATACAGCATAAAAACATTGAAAAATTAGAAAGAAAAGGTTTTTAAAAATTATAATAAAATTCTACCAATAAATATGAGGGTAGGTTATTTAATGTCAAATCTTTTTTTTTTTTCTTTTGTACATGATTTGTAAAGAAATTTTTTTGGGGGTAAATATATTTGTTTTGTTTGGTTTTATAAATTGATAGAAATAATTTTCATTTTGAAAGAAATAACTTTGTATGTATTAATACACAGGAAGAAATAACTTCATGTGTATTAATAAACTGGTAGTTGCTCCTCAGACACTGCCTTCTAGCACCTTTAAGATAAAAAGGATTGGTTTGCCATAAGAGCAATTTTAAGAATATGGTCAGGACTAAATCATATAGATGTTAGGGATTGGTATGCTAGGGCTCACCCAATTTACAACATATGGCCTGATTGGGGCATCTTACCTCTCTGCAAAGGTGCAGTCAGTATCTTCTGCAGCCACAACTGACAGGGCAGTGCATTTACAACACACTTAATATGTATTTTCATTTACTCAGGATTAAATATTCAGGTAATAGAGCTAGTTACATAAAGAATATTAGGTACCACCAATTTGCCCGGTGAAATTTGCCCACCCTATATTTAACACAATTAAACTTGCATAAAGGTTAATATTATTGAAATTTTTTTGTCCATTCAAAAGAAGAAACATTAACAAAAACTCCTGATGATTTTTTTATTAATTTTCAGCTTACGGAAATAATGAAAATTACGACCGAAAACAATGTTTACATTTTTGCACCGTTAAATCAATTGAAATTTAACGTAGCCAAAAACAAGTTATGACTGGAGGCTTTTTTTTTAATGAAAAATCAATTAATGGTCTGATTTTCACTAAAGTTTCCATAATCACGTACCTTTTGATGAAAATAAGATTGAAATAGTTTTTCCTAATAACATATTTGGGGAAATTTTTTAATTTTATTTTATGAAATATGAAAAAATGAACTGACAAAAATCAATTTTTACTTTTTTTCTCTAAAGTTAAGAGTCTGAATAATTATATCAGAAGATAGTTAAAAAGTTTCTATACAGTAGTTTTTTAGTAAAAGAACCATGAATACAGAATTCTGCTAAAAAAATATCAATAAAAAAAACTGATCCTGTTGTAAAAAAAACAACTGTTTAACTTATTTTTCAAGATAACGGTGAGTAATTTTTCCCCAATCGGATAATGTGATCTTCGAAATAACTGTTTTTCTTTGTAACAATTCTTTATGTTCATTTTTTTTTTTTCGAGATTAAAAAAAATGTTTAAAAATATTTACATTTCTTCCTTCAATATGGCCTAAACTGATCACGTGACGTATTTTGGTGGTACCTAAAGAACATGAAAAAAATGAATAAATATAAGCTATATATATATATATATATATATATATTTTACTTAACATTACTTAAACAGCTTTAATGATGAAAGACACATAATCTACCATCATAATGGTTCAGATAAGAACCGAAAGTACTTGGTCAGCTAAAAATGGCTCTTTCAGAAAAATCATTAATGCTTTTCAAAATTGTAAGATCAAAAGAATTATTAGGAAGCTTGAAAAAAAGAATAAAAAAACTTGAAAATAATAAGGATTCTGTTTTGTTTAATGAAATTTGTTTATATATATATATATATATATATATATATATATTCAACCAAATTTAATTGAACAAAACAGAATCCTTATTCTTGAATATATATATATTCAAACAAATTTTATTAAACAAAACAGAATCCTTATTCTTGAATATATATATATATATATATATATATATATATATATATATGTTAGGGTAGCATTAACATGGTATCAATGGTGCTTGTTTACTGACAGTTTCTTGCCTATGTGATTATTCAAACCAAATGATATATATATATATATATATATATATATATATACTAAAAAAAGTTGGCTCATCCATTGAATTCAAGTTAGATTGTTGAAAAAAATCACAGGTAGATATTATTTCATGAATTTAAAGTTTTCCAAAACTGTCCAAATAAGTTGGATTTTATTGAGAATAGACACAAAAATCAGGATTGTACTTTTTTGGTACAGCTATACACTTACCCGGTACGGAGAACAACGTCATGCGCAGATACTTAGATTTGTCTGCAGTACCATACGGCGGAAAATCTCTTGATAGAGAGAAAAAAAATGCTTATTTACATTTACTTAGAAATAAAACAATTATTTTATTTTAAAAACATAATATTTTTTAGCTTAGAAAACTGAAAGTTTAATAAAAAAAACAAAAAACTTTAAATCATGTAAATTTCTAGTTCTACAAATATTTTATTTTATTCTATTTATATTTATTTAGAAATAAAACAATTTAATTCTGTAATTTTATATAATTTTGTCGAATATGCTAGTTAGCCGGTTCCGGTAAAATAGACAAACTTGCTTTCAGACTTATTTTACCGGTCCTAATAAAATAGACCACAGGCTATATTTTAAATACATTTCAAACTATCTAAAAGTTAATTTCTTAAAATGGTTGTTGATGAGCAATCTGAGATTATCTAAAAAGTAATTTATTAAAAAGTACTTGTGGAACAAACAAACTTTAAAACAATCTCTATTAAAGCTAATTTCTTAAAATGGTACTTGACAAGATTTTCATCTTGTTGGGGTTAGGGTTACAATTTTATGTTTTAACAATTGATTGTGGAAAATGTCATTTTTCCACTTTGGAAAAAATTCATGATAGTCAAATTTACCATTATCCTTTCCTTTAATTTAAAAAAAAAATTCACCTGTTTGATCACATAGTCATTAACGCTATCTATATTTTTCATTTAGAAGAATTTTTTGTATCTTTATCATTCACAAAATAAGATATAAATGAATATGAATAAACTTTTGTGTCAAATCTGTTGTTATTTGTAACATTACTTGCATTCAAAATAAAAAATATATACAAGGCCGGTAAAATAAGCATAAAATAGACACTGCCAAAATGTTGTCTGCTTTTCCTTCTAAAAATGAATTAAAATTAATTAAATGGATTAGTTAAGGTCAAATGTTTGTCTAAATCGAAAAATAGTAACATAATGAGCATCAGTAAAAAAAAAAAAAAAAAAAAAAAAGAAAAAGAAAGAAAAAAAAAAAAAAAAAAAGAAAATAATATTACACATATAACTTATTTTTAATACATTTTAAACTATCTTTCGGTCAGTTTGCTCAAATATATCGTAAACGTGGTCGCCAAAGATGATGTAAAATCTGTATTTTACAAAATAAACTTACCCTCCCCCTAAAAAAAAAAATGACCAAAAATCAGGGAATTATCAGATTTATCAATAAATGATTTATAATGCTTTTATTTTATTTCAAGACTTTCTGATCTAATTTGGTATTTCTGCTATGGTAAATTAATATTTAAAATTCATTCAAAATATGCAACGCCTAATTCTAAGTTTCAAATTTCATATTTTTAGATTCTAAAAACATATTTATATTTATACATATTTAATAACTACTTTAGTTTATTATCGTTATCTGATAATTTTTGTAGAAAAACTCTATTGAAAATTTAGACCCCCCTTTTAAACAAAATACATATCGATGTATATTTTTTTCTTTTATAACATAATAGCCAATTAAATAATTGTTAAAAATAGTAAAAAAAAAAGATTTTTTTTTTCTTCTTTTTACACATTCGGTTTTTTGTCTTTATTTATACTGTAATTAGTTTCAACTTTATATAACCCCACTGATATTTTACGCCCCCCAAAATAGGAGGGGGGGGTCAAAGATAAGTAAATTGAAAAAAAAATCAGAAAGTTTTGAAATAAAATAACTGATGCATTATAAAATTCATTCATTGATAAATCAACACTGAAAATTTCATTAAAACCGGATAATTCCCTGATTTTTAGTAATTTTCTTTCAATCGGAGGGTTAAATTCATTTTGTAAAATAAGGATTTTGCAGCAACTCTGGCAGCGCCTAGCACGTAGGTTTTTATATTTTACCACAACCAGCTATATAGCATCTTCCTAAATTTTTACTAACAATTATTTGATTATTTGACCCTATAAATTTAAAAAATTAATAATTAAAATAATTAAAAGAAATCTTTTAAAACATGATATTCAATTTTAATTAATTTTTTTTCAACCAAGAAAACAATTTTAAGATACATTGTGTACAAATCTTATTTACATTTTTTTAGTAATTAAACAATTATTTTGTTTCCCCTCCGGATTTTTCGAATTTCAATCCCTGCTGTAGGTAGCTCACAAAATGTCTAGCCACACTGAAGAGACTTGATAACTCGAAACACGTGTCTGGATGACTACATATATATATATATATATATATATATATGTGTGTGTGTGTGTGTGTGTGTGTGTAATCCAAAGATCAGGTGAAGAAATCTTCCTTTTTTTAATGTCGTAGTTTGCAGAGCTCAATGTGTGCTCTTATTGTCAGAGTCACAGAGCAAAATTATAAGAGTAAAAATTTTTTATTGATATATATATATATATATATATATATATATATATATGGGAGGTGCATGTGTGTTTTATAATACATTTCATGATTTTATTATTTTTAAGGCAGTTTCATATTATCATTATTATGATTATTACAGTAGCATGAAACAAAAAGTCATAACCCAGACTGTAAAATGCAATTTATATTATACTAGAAGCGGCTACCCAGTATCACCAGGGTAGAAGGGCAAAAAACATGGTGTAATGGCTAGCAAGTTAGTCTTGTAGATCCATTATTATTATGTATATTATAAGTTTTAGATATCTTCGTGAATATAAATCAAATATTCGTAACCGGTGATATTTAATGTATATATATATATATATATATATATATATAGGTAATGAAGGACTATTTGCTCGTAAATTCCTACCATAAAATAAACTGAACCCCCATTTTATGTCCGTGTTTTTGTATTAAATATTTTATTTTTCTTGCACCCGTTATGTTACAATACTAAATATATTTCCTTTATTTATTTTAATATTCACTTCAATATGTATATTCTAAAAGCTTTTATTTTGTGAGAATGGTTAGTTTTAAAGTGGGGGTTCGTTTTTACACTTCAACTTTTTACTCGTAAATTCCTACCATAAAATGCCCAAGCCTAATTTTATGGCAGGAATTTACGAGTAAAAAGTTGAATATTACTTTTTGTTGTTGTTATTTCTTTTCGGCTTTGGTACTCTAAAATAAAAACGTCAGATTTTAATCATCGTCGACGAAAAAACAAAATTACGGTCATAAAAGGAGGATTAAATTTATGCTTAAATTGTAAAACGAGCCCCCACTTTAAAACTAACCATTCTCACAAAATAAAAACTTTTAGAATATGCACATTGAAATGAATATTAAAATAAATAAATAAAATATATTTTGTATTGTAAAATAACGGGTGCAGAGAAAAATAAAACATTTAATACAAAAACACGGACATAAAATGGGGGTTCAGTTTATTTTATGGTAGGAATTTACGAGCAAATAGTTCTTCATTACCTATATATATATATTTACTTTGTTGTTAATTGTTGTATTTTCTTAATTTCATCCAGACATACATACACACCAACTGCCTTTTATATATGTATAGATAGATTATATTGGTTTTAGGTGAGAAACTGTCAGTTACCAAGAGCTCTCTAAAAATGCATAGATAAAAAAAGTAATGAACACTGGAATGTTAATTTCATTTTCACAGTTGTTCCATGAATAAGTAAAATATATTTCTTAATAAGTCAGTGTCCAACTGTAGATTTCTCCACAAACACTGTACATACATACTCCCCCCCCGCCCTATTTTTAAAAATGATATGTATTTCTAAATCTCCTTATCAAAAAATATAGATAAATTATTGGTGTGTTTATTTCCAGTGCAATAATTGTTTCTTATTGCTTGGGTTCTGGGCAATGCCCCCCCCTCCTCATCATATATATATATATATATATATATATATATATATATATATATATAATAAATAAGTAATCCACTATCAATTTAACATTAAAACATCCATATGTAAAAAAAAAGTTATAAAGAATATTTACCTGTATTTTTTGGTCTTGAAGGAACTTTTGATATGGATGTCTTAAAAGGCTTCAAAGGGTTAATGTATCAGAAAACTTTTGAAAACAAAGAATTTTCCACTACATGAATTAAATTTCTTGTCAGCAGCCAAGGTTCAGATGTGTACATCTTAGTTCTAATCAAGAGTTATTGCCTTAATATAGACAATGTGCGCTTGCGCGCGCACAACATTTTGTCAAAATATCGTGTTATTACTTGAGCGGATTAATTCTAATTTAAAATATTATTATGGTTGGTTGATTTAGTTGTATTACCCAGTATGTCAACCCTTGTTGGGTTATTTTATGCCAAAGACATTTTGTTTTATTCATTCTTGATGGATATTGAAAATGTTTTTTGAATTCATTTTTTTAAACACATTTTTTAAAACTCATTTTTATCTATTTGAACTACAGATAGGACCCTAACAGGTACTACCAGTCTAGGCCAGGGTCGACCTGGGAGTAATGGCAATGAAGGGTACTCCACACTCACCAGTGCTCCAAAATTGGAACTTTATTATTAGATGCAGTTTAATGTCATACCCAGGACACTAAGACCCTTAGCCACCACCTCCTAGCACATATATGATAAAAGGGTTGGGGTTTGCCATAAGGGCAATAGGGTCAGGACAATCATATAGCGACTAGGGCTTGACAGACCAGCTGATTGATCAGTTGGGGCCTCTCCGACCGCCCGTCTAGCCTTAGTAAGAGTCAAAGTGGAGTTTTGCATGTCATAGACTACTCAGCTACCAGGAATCCATACTTAAGCATCATGGGTCACCACCCATGGCCAACAGGTGACTCCATTAAAAGGATTTTACCCCTCTGCAGAGGTGCAGTGGGCATATTCTACTGCACCAGCTGACTGGGCAGAAATAGGCAAAGAAGAACAATTTCCTCGTAAATTCCTACCATAAAATAAACTGAACCCTCATTTTATGTCCGTGTTCTTGCAATAAATTTTTTTTTCTTGCACCCGTTATTTTACAATACTAAATATATTTTCTTGATTCTTTATTCTTTAACAAATAAAGAAAATATATTTAGTATTGTAAAATAACGGTTGAAAGAAAAATAAAACATTTATTGCAAAAATACGGACATAAAATGAGGGTTCAGTTTATTTTATGGTAGGAATTTATGAGGAAATTGTTCTTTTTTACCTAGAAATATTATTATGGCAATGATATTATTATTATTATGACATAATATTTCAAATGTAAAAAATAACATAAGTAACCAATGTTTGGCAGTACCTATCATTCATTCATTCATTGGCATTGTCTTGGAAGACTATAATATAGTTCTTGTGCCCTTGAAGTTACGGCGCCTCCTGTGACTGTGAAGTCCAATGTTCGAAAAACATTCTCGACCACAGATGTCGCATGTGAAGACTGTCCCTGAAGATGTTGATGTGCTGGTGCTTTGTTGCTGCTGCTTTTTTCTGGATTTCTTGGCTTCATGGTGTCGTGCCAGGGTGACTTCACACATGAACAGTCCACTATGGAGAGCCTGCCGCCACCGAGGGCAGTCCTGAGTACCTATCATATACCTATAATATAAATGTAAACAGAATGAAAACAAATAATTACTGCATCAGTTTATCATTTATTTATCCTTTACTAGCAATGGGGATAAGACATAAGACGTAAATCAAGGGAAAATGTCCTGTGAACTTCGAGTAACCCTTAGAGACCTTTTGCAGAACGTTAGGGTTCCTGGAAACACTGGTTGAGAAACGCTGATCTAAATTAAGAAATCTAGTGGTATGCAGAAGTCAAAATAACACCTATAAATCCATCCAATACTTTTGTTTTGATCTGTTAGTACTATCTTTGTTATTGTTTTGACTCACTAGTAGTGTTAATATCATATATTGTTTCCATTTGGGAAAGGTATGCATCCAGCTATTCTGCACTCTTTAACCTTTGTTAGGTAACCAGTCTAGAAGGAAAACCCTTAATTTAAATCCGTTAAACTCTGCTTAAGAAATTGACCATGTGTCACATCCTGCTTATGTGGAGGGGTTGGTAAATATATATATATATATATATATATATATATATATATATATATTGTTTCTAGATGTGATGCAAGATCATTTAACAAGGTTTGAATTCAGTGTTTTCCTTCTCCTAAATTGATTGCCTAACCAAGGTTAAAGAACCCAATCTGCAAACTCATACCTGGGAGGAGAACAGATAGATTCATGCCTTCCCCAAGGCCATTAGCATAAAGGTAAAAACAACCTCGTCTAGGATTTGAACTCAGGTCACTGATTCCATTTATAATGTGCTATGTTCCTCACTATCATAGAAATAATGGCTTGAATGAGCTGTGATAAAAAAAATGAAAAAAACAAAAAAAACAAGTCAAAATTGATAATAATATTGTCACCATTTTCAGATATATGACAACTATATCATGACACTCCCTTATCCATGTTGTCACCCCTACATATATTTTAGAGTTAAAATAATTACATAACATATATTATATTATTAAAACAAAAATAATAAAAGTTAAAACAATACATAGAGGTGACAAGACTTTCGGACCACTCTGTATGTGCCAATGTGATATACAAAAGTCAAATTTCATTTTAGTATATGAGGATCTCAATATATCATTTGTTTATCATAGCTTGAATAAAACATTATCATATTTTTATACATTTATTCTTAAAATTTAAATTATATAAACGAGTTTATATGATGATATTTTCTTTCTAGATATTCTTTTCATAAAAAATCCATACATTAGATAACTTTAAATAAATATTAAAATAAAACAAACTATATATAAATCAATAATATCGGTCATGTATTTATTGAAGCTTGTTTTATATGACACATTAGACCATCTTTTGTGCATTCTCAGTCCCGAGTTTATATATAATTCATTTGTTCTTACGTTTTTATGTAGTATTTGATACTATTTATTTATTTATTATTAAATACTCATTGCTAAACTCACTTAATTACTGCGCAGTAAGCAGTGATGTAGTTTTGGTTACAGAGTAAAAGAGATTGAATCTCCATTATATATAGAAGATTTTAAAATAATTTATCAAATCTATAGGCAAATTAAATACAGATCAACAAAGAAATAAAAGAAATTATATCATTTATCATTAAAAAAAGATTAAAAAATTAGTGTTAGGTAGATCCAATACCAAATCAATGTCATCTCACGTAGATGCATACCAAAGTAACACCAATTGTTGTTATAATACAGTTTGAGTGGTAATCTTCACCTTAGCTCAGTCGGTAGAGCGTTCGGCTAGAAGCCACAAGGTTCCTAGTTCGATACCGGTCCTCACCAACTCAGCGTATGAGTAGCACAGGGATCTGTGCGGTAAAGTAAGGAGCTGATGGTAGGTGTGGCGCTCCACCTCAGACGCCAAAAACAATCTCCTTCGTCTAGCGCTATTGAAAAGGGGATAGACTCCCTTGCTGACTGGCTGATACCGACTTTAGTCTGCTCCGACGACTTTATTATTTATATATCAGACAAAAAGATATAACATTTCAATTCCTCACTTATCACTTTAAACCATTGTTCCAAGCTCTTTAGGGGCTGATAGGATTCCATCTATTATTATTATTATTATTATTATTATTAAATAGGAGTAATTACCTGAAACCATATAACTATATAATAATAATATTATTATTATTATTATTTTCACTCCTTTTGGGTATTTCACTGGAGTCTGAGTGGCAACAAGTACCCTCAGGTCTCCAGGACTCTTCTGAGTATTCTAGCAGATTGCAACAGTGCAGTAGTCTGGATGGTCTCAATTCTTCCTCTGATTTCCAGATCCTCCAGACTTTTTTCCAAGTTTATTGGGACCATTCCTAGTGCAACAACTACAATTGGTATCACTTTCACACTCATGTTCCACCATCATCACAACCACCACCATTATCATATTATTATTATTATTATTATTATTATTATTATTATTATTATTATTATTATTATATAGGAGTAGTTATTTGAAACCATATAACTATGTGCAAACAAAATTATTATTATTATTATTATTATTATTAGATAGTTATTTGAAACCATATAACTATGTGCAAACAAATTATTATTATTATTATTATTATTATTAGATAGGAGTAGTTACTTGAAACCATATAACTATGTGCAAACAAATTATTATTATTATTATTATTATTATTAGATAGGAGTAGTTACTTGAAACCATATAACTATGTGCAAACAAATTATTATTATTATTATTATTATTATTAGATAGGAGTAGTTACTTGAAACCATATAACTATGTGCAAACAAATTATTATTATTATATTATTATTATTATTAGATAGGAGTAGTTACTTGAAACCATATAACTATGTGCAAACAAATTATTATTATTATTATTATTATTATTAGATAGGAGTAGTTACTTGAAACCATATAACTATGTGCAAACAAATTATTATTATTATTATTATTATTATTATTATTAGATAGGAGTAGTTATTTGAAACCATATAACTATGTGCAAACAAATTATTATTATTATTATTAGATAGGAGTAGTTATTTGAAACCATATAACTATGTGCAAACAAATTATTATTATTATTATTATTATTATTATTAGATAGGAGTAGTTACTTGAAACCATATAACTATGTGCAAACAAATTATTATTATTATTATTATTATTATTATTAGATAGGAGTAGTTACTTGAAACCATATAACTATGTGCAAACAAATTATTATTATTATTATTATTATTATTATTATTATATAGGAGTAGTTATTTGAAACCATATAACTATGTGCAAACAAATTATTATTATTATTATTATTATTATATAGGAGTAGTTATTTGAAACCATATAACTATGTGCAAACAAATTATTATTATTATTATTATTATTATTATTAGATAGGAGTAGTTATTTGAAACCATATAACTATGTGCAAACAAATTATTATTATTATTATTATTATTATTATTAGATAGGAGTAGTTATTTGAAACCATATAACTATGTGCAAACAAATTATTATTATTATTATTATTATTATTATTATTATATAGGAGTAGTTATTTGAAACCATATAACTATGTGCAAACAAATTATTATTATTATTATTATTATTATTATATAGGAGTAGTTACTTGAAACCATATAACTATGTGCAAACAAATTATTATTATTATTATTAGATAGAAGTTGTTACTTGAAACTATGTAAGTGCTTAAAAAGAAAAGAAGTCTGACTTCTGCATTAACTAACTCAACAAGGGTTGACATTCTGTAAAAACCAACCAACTAGGCTCTATAGCAAATTGGATATATGCTTGACTAATCCTTAAGGTAATATTATAATTATGTGAGGCATGTGTTTCACAGCCTCAAATCATTTTAGGTGATTTGTTAATGGGGGTCACACCTATTTTCAAGTCATACTTTAGGCTTGAATCATCTTTTTTTATATTAACAGCAGTCATTTTTGTATTGTCATTCAAGTTAGTGAATGCACCTATCCTTTTATATATTGGTCTTACTTGTTTGTCCAGATCTGAATCGAGCCAAAAAGTTACCATTTGTGCTATAGATAGTTTGGTTTGTTTGTTTTGTTTTGTTTTACGGCATATCAATTGGGTCATTTAATGCCGATAAAGTTTTGAAATAAATTAATTCTTAATGGATAATACAATTTTTTTATAAATACATTTTTCTATTTAACACATAGATGGGACCCTAACAGGTACTACCACTCCGGGTCAGAGTGGACCAGGGAGCAATGGTGATGAAGGGGTGCTCCACATTCCCCAAACCTCCAAAACTGGAACCTCACCATCAGATAGAGTTTAACGTCATTCCCAGGACATGTAGACCTGCAGCCACCACCTTCTAGCATCGATATGATAAAAAGGGGTGGGGCTTGCCATAAGGGCAATAGGGTTGGGAAAATCATATAGGTGCTAGGGCTTGACGTGACCAGCCGATTGATCGGAGGGGGCCTCTCCGACCGCCCGTATAGCCCAAGATAGGGCCAAAATGGAGTATTGCATGTCATGAACTGCTCATCCACCTGGGCTCTATCCTTAAGCATCATGAGTCGCCACCCACGGCCAACAGGTGGCCCCATTGGGGGAGTCTTAGCCCTCTGCAGAGGTGCAGTCGGTGCATTCTAACGCCCCAGCCGACAGGATGGGACAAACTATGTCTTTGGCTAACACAACTACTCCAGTTCTAATAGAAACATATTATAAATAACTTATTTCACCTTATCAACAAGTAAAGTATAAAGTGTTCTTAAGTTAAGTGATGATGATGAAAACTATTTAAAACAAAATGTTTTATCATATTCAAATTATTGCTCTCCAAATATATATCATTTAAGAGCTTAAAGCATGCTGTAATTTGAAATATTATATTATGGTAAGGACATTACATGAAGAAAACATAATCATTAAGTTAATATATTCTTGTATCTATATTAAATAATACCACAGCATATATTTTAAAATTACATCTTGTATGGTACAATGTTTAGTGATCTAGACTAGCGGATTTTGAATCTCCCCCACCATCACCTTCCAAATGAAAGTCTGGAGATTTGACAGACAGACAGACAGACAGACAGACAGACAGGGTTAAAGATAACTTAGATTAGAACAATTGATGAGAAAGTTATCATTTAGAGTTTTAGCAGTTTATGGTGTACTACAGAGGGGACATGTGTTTTGGGGTTAAACATTTTAGAAGCCTCTTTTTAGATGTATCTTATTTTCTTAAAAAGAGGAAGGGAGTTTCTCTCTTTCTCTTTCTATGAAAAATGGTTTGGAAACTCACAGAGAAGGCCGGCCTGAATTGTCAACATTACAATATGTTTGTCTGTTCTTTTGTCACCAAGGTCAACTGACAATCTCTTCATTTTGACAACTTTGTTTTTTTTACCAACTTTGCAAGAGAATCATAATGTAACACTGGGTATCCCATACTTCTAGTGTTACATAATTATTGGATCCCTAATACTTATATAAGGTAGTGTAGAAACATAATGGCGATTAGTGCAGCTGATGGCCTTGAGAGTGAGTGACGGCGCTTGACCTCACTCTCACCTTGCCTTCCGGGGATAAATTGTGAGAACCGGAAGGCATAGAAAACCCTGTCTTCCGGTTTAAGGATAGAAGTAACTCAGTCAGTTAGCAGGTAGGAGCCTGATAGGATGTAAGGATCTGCGCAGATGTCTGGTTTGGGGATTTACGAATAAAGTAACATCAAAGTAAATCGAAGTCTTGTGTTTATTACCTAAAAACTAACAATGACACAGGGCTTCTGATAAGGAGAAATCCCTAACAGAAACCAGACCGGAATCCCCAAGTCAACACCAGACGCTAGACCAGACCAAGTCAAGATGTTAGAAGATAGAACCAAAGCCGGCCAGAAGAAAAGACGACCAGAAGTAAGAAGTAAGAAAGGGTATACAACACTAGCCTTGTGTCTTACAGTGCTTACCCATTCCCTTGGTATTCCTTATGAGAGGTAGATGGTTTTCACCCTCCCTATATAAACTTAGACCCTCTTTTTTGTAGCCAGATATTGAGCCATCAAGAAGAAATTAATTTAATCCTAATAGTCATCTTGCTTAAAAAAGATTTAGAAATTCAATTTTTGTTTTAAAGTTCAGATTAATATTACACTCTAAGTCTTAAAAATAATAAGGCTGAATATCTATTTTAAATATTTATTAATTTTTAGGTTTTTTTTTGCAGAGATCTCGGATACATTTTGTATCCGAGATCTCTGAACAAACCTTAATGTTATGTTCAGTGTAAACAAGGCAGAAGCCCGTAGTCAATAAATAATAAAAACAAATAAAACATCCTTTAAATATGAATAATCATCTGAAACTTTAATAAAAGGGATTCTAGATTTTTTTTAAAATTTTGATAATTATCATCTTCCAAACTGTATGTAATATGGGTAAATACTGTTAGTAATGATAGTAAGTAAAATCGGCTGGGTGGCCTAATGTCGGTATCAGCCATACAGCGAGGGAGTCTATCCCCTTTTCACTAGCGCTAGACCAAGGAGATTATTTTAGCATCTGAGGAGGAGCACCACACCTGCGCTACTCATACACTGAGTTGGCGAGGGCCGGTATTGAACCAGGAACCTTGTGATTCTAGGGCGGATGCTCTACCAACTGAGCTAAACCGGCTCCACATTTCATTACTATTCGTTGAACAGAAGTGAGACTTTATCTCCAACTCTGTTAAGGTACTTTATTTCATCCCACCATTGAAATGAAGACTTGTAAAATTTTCAATAATTAGGTAAACCTACTTGACTGCACATTTCATTTGTTTGGGACAAGTAAAGTTGGCGGGGCGGCCAAATGTCAGTATCAGCCAGACAGCAAAAGAGTCTATCCCCTTTTAACTGGTGCTAGATCAAGGAGATTATTTTTAGCATCAGCATTGGAGTGCCACACCCACCATCAGCTTCTGTCTTGTGCATAAAAGGTGATATAGATCATTTGTATCCATGAATTTATTGTTAAATATTAGTTCTGACCCTTTGATATAAATCCTCAATGGGGGGGGGGGTCAAGATCTGTAGTTTGATCTGCTAGCTCTAGTAGTAAAAGTAAAGTCATTGGGTGTGGCCTAAAGTCGGTATCAGCCAGACCGCGTGGGAATCAGTCTCCTGTCCACTAGCGCTAGATCAAGGAGATTATTTTAGTATCAGAGGTGGAGCATCACACCAACCATCAGCTCCTTACTTTACTGCACAGATCCCTGTGCTACTCATACACTAAGTTGGCGAGGGCCGGTATCGAACCTGGAACTTTTGTGATTCCTAGGCGAACACTCTACCAACTGAGCTAAACCGGTAATACTTGTTATATCTTTTTATATATTTGTCAGAGGTGGAGCATCACACTAACCATCAGCTCCTTACTTTACTGCACAGATCCCTGTGCTACTCATACGCTAAGTTAGCGAGGGCCGGTATCGAACCTGGAACTTTTGTGATTCCTAGGCGAACACTCTACCAACTGAGCTAAACCGGTAATACTTGTTATATCTTTTTATATATTTGTCAGAGGTGGAGCATCACACTAACCATCAGCTCCTTACTTTACTGCACAGATCCCTGTGCTAC
Organism: Doryteuthis pealeii; assembly: GCA_023376005.1. Classification (NCBI taxonomy): domain Eukaryota; kingdom Metazoa; phylum Mollusca; class Cephalopoda; order Myopsida; family Loliginidae; genus Doryteuthis; species Doryteuthis pealeii. Next base: position 88,097,404 of record CM042138.1, on the reverse strand, counting down.
TCATACGCTAAGTTGGCGAGGGCCGGTATCGAACCTGGAACTTTTGTGATTCCTAGGCGAACACTCTACCAACTGAGCTAAACCGATAATACTTGTTATATCTTTTAATATATTTGTACATTAAATATCTTATATGTTTATATTAGATTATCTAGTCTTTTATTTTCATTTATTCAGTGTTAGTGTATCAATGGATATATTAATGCTAGTATTGGAACTTGGTGAGTGATGACATGACTAAATATTCTCCCTAGCACCAAATATTGGTAACAATTCTGATACTAGTATTTATTTGATACTTGGAAGGGATCTCTTGAGACATCTATAATAGCAACACTTAAAATTAAGGATACCCATTTTTTCGTCTGTTTTTCATTTTAAAAACAAATTAAAATTAAATCGATTATTTAAGGTCAAATTTTTGTCTAAGTCGAAAAGTAGTTGAAAAATAGTAACATAACATCAGTAAAAAAAAAAAGCAAAATAATATTACACATGTAATCTATTTTTAATACATTTAAAACGATTTTTCAGTCAATTTTGATCAAGTACATCTTAAGATGGCTGCCAGAGTTGCCGTAAAATTTGTGTTTACAAAATAAATTTAATGCTCTTGATTGAAAAAAATTTACAAAAAATCAAGGAATTATCCAATTTTAATGAAATTTTCAGTATTGATTTATCAATGAATGAATATTATAATGCATCAGTTACTTTATTTCAAAATGATTTAATTAGGTATTTCTGCTATGGTAAATTAATATATAAAATTCATTTAAAATATGAGTATCACATCATGATACTCATATTTTAAATGAATTTTATATATTAATTTAAGTTTAAAATGTCATATTATTAGATTCTAAAAACATATTTTTTTAATAACTACTTTACTTTAATATCAATCTCTAATAATTTTTGTCAAAACCTCTATTAAAAATTTAGCACCCCCCTTAAACAGAAAAAATATTGATGTATAATTTTTTTCTTTTATAAGATAATATCCAATTAAATAATTATCAAAATGAGTAAGAAAAAATCTCCAAAAATTATTTTTTTTAGTTTTTATTTTCATCTTATTTTCCAATTTTTGGTACTTATTTTCTACCAGAGTAATATCCTTAAAAGAATTTTCTTCTATTCAAACCTTTCTTTCAGTTTATTGGATTCAACACAAAAAGAAAGAAAAATCTATTTTATTAAGTGACCTACATTTCACCATAATCAGTCACCACATTCTCAAGTTCACTAATTCCCAAAGATAAAGTTTGGTTATTTCTATGGTCAATGAAAAAGTTTTGTTATAATTCTAAGCTGCTGACCTTATAGTAATTTTAACTGCTAATCTGTATATTAGAAAATCAGCTGTTTTTGTTTTTTTACATATTTATTTGACGTATGTAGAAACAAAGAGACAAAAAGAAAACTAACAATAGAAAACTAGAAAGGAAAGAAAAAAGAGAAAGAAGAAAATATTCAAAACTATTTAAAATAAAAGAAAAAAAAGAAAAGAAAAGAAAAAGTGGGTTGTGAGACAAAAACAAAATTCTCAAAGGAGAGAAATGAAAAAAGAAGAAAAAAAAGGAATTAGAAAGGAATGATGAAATATTCTATAAATATAAAAATTCATTTTTTAAGAAGGTGAGTCAAAAAGTAATGCCATTTTCTTCTTCTTTTTCTTTTTTTTCAAATTAAGGCCTACATTGAGACCCTAAAGAGGATCAGAGCAAGAATCCAACAAGTAAGACCCAACTTGTCAATCGACAATGTCCTATTTCTACATGACAATGCTCAACCACACACAAGCATCAAGACAAGGGAGAAAATCGCCTCATTTGGGTGGACAACTTTACCGCATCCTCCATACTCACCAGATTTAGCGCCTTCAGATTATCATCTCTTCGGCCGCATGAAAGAGGGTTTGAGAGGCAAACATTATTCCAGTGACTAGGAAGTGAAATCTGTAGTAAAGAAGTGGCTCAAAGAACAGTCAACAGAATTTTACAGAGCAGGGATACATGCTCTTATTCAAAGGTGGAACATTGCTATTGAGAGAAATGGTGACTATGTGGAGAAGTAGGGATGTGATCCACAGAGGACCAGCTTCATTTTGATGTATGATGCATGTTTTTGTGTTGTAATTATACCTGTCCTAAAAAAAATGGCATTACTTTTTGACTATTCCTCATAGTTAAGTGGTGATGTTTTATTGAGAATTCTGGGGTATGGGGGTTATCATCCTTTGTCTGTGAGCCTCTGTTTCAAACCAACCAATCATTAGCCAGCATACTTTGGCGGCAAAGCCGAATAAGCAAACTCATGTCTCTTCTGATCCAGCCCTCACAGGAGACAGACCTAAAAAAGGGTCGCTCCTATATTTCAACAGACAACCAGAATTGGAGTCGGACGCAAAATAGAAGTCCATCATATCCAAACTATTAGAAGGCCGTGGTAAGGGCTCCGATAATACCCCCATATCTCAGGATACACCAGTTAAGTGACAAATTATTATTTGGGCGAACGAACTAAAGTTTGCAATATATTGTTATTCTGTAATACAGTCTTTTATTGATATTTCTAGTTGTTCGTTTTATTTCTTTAACTGTCAACCTGTCTGCCACACTCATGGTTAACTCCATTACAAACCACAAAGTACTGCCGTTGTGCCTTATTTCTTTATAGTTTATGATAAAAATTGTTTAAAGCAAAATACAGTTGTACCTTGATTTACAGTGGTACCCCAACTTAGGAGTTTTCCAAGCTACAAGCTGTCACTGTCGTTTTTTTTGCTTTGTGTTGACAGTTAAAATTTGAGGTACGAGCGAGCTTCAGGTAAGCTTATGTTGATAAGTTCACTAAAAACATTCAAGTTTCCTAATTTATAAAGTAGTAACATAATGAGCATCTGTAAAAAAAAAAGCAAAATAATATTACATCTGTAATTTATTTTTAATTCGCCCTCAAATGACTAAGTGAAGATTTATGCAGTGCTGTAATCAATCCCTCTTATCAGCATTTTAAAACTTTAAAAAAAAAGTGTCTTCTTAGAAATCAATAACAAAAAACATTAAATACACTATGTACAAAAAAATTACTAACTTTTAAATGAAAAATCTTTTTTTTTTGTTTAAACACACAGAAAAACATAGACACTCTAAAAAATTCTTGTGGGTTCTTTACCTTTACTTAATTGATCAGGGGGGGGGGCTAATGTCAGGTGATCTATTTTTCTGATGTTACTACGATGGTCAAGATTGTTGAACAAAAAATTACCAAAAAAAAAAACAGGGAATTGTCTGATTTTAATAAAATTTTCAGTGTTGACTTATTACTCAAAGAATTCTTTCTTTTAAATTTTAAATCTTTTCAATCAAATTGATTCAATGGAAATAAATCAAAATTCTTTCAAATAAATATTACCATTCGCTGCATCCATATGAGCATTTAGAGCAACAATTTATATACCTAATCAATAGATAAAATTCATTTAAAATATGAAATGCCTAATTTCAAGTTTTAAATTTCATATTTTCAGATTCTAAAAACAAATAATTATCTAATAACAAGCTTACTTTTGTATTGTTTTCTAATAATTATCAGAGAAATCGAAATTGAAAAGTTAGGCCCCCACTCTTTTAAACAGAATAGATATTGATGCATAATTTTTTTCACTGATAACTACAAGAAACTCAAGTTGGTCTGATTTTCGATCATTCAGCTTTTAATCATAGATGAGGACAGGCATGTGGTATTTATCACACGTGGTATGATGAAATTTAAAATATATAATATATATATATATATATATATATATATATATATATATATATATTGTTCAAGTGTTTCCTTTATTATCTTTGTGTGCTTACTATTTAAGAATTTTTTTGTATTATAACAATTGAAAAAATAAGTTAGTACAATCTGTCCCCATAAAAGGAACATACTTTTTAAACATTTTTCTTAAATGAGATACATTTAGGTTTAGTTTGGTTTGGTTAGTTGGTTGGTTGGTTTGTTTTATGGTATATCAACCTTTTTCAGGTTATTTAATGCCAAATCAATTAATTTAATATTCAGTTTTATACAATACCTGTTTATTAAATGGTTACTGTTGTAGGTGACTCACCTATGACACGAACATGGACTTACCCAAAGGGTATATATTTAACAGAGTAAAGCTACTCAAACGAGAAGTAGCAGATACCTGTTCTCCGTGTAACTGTAACAAGGAAACCCTTCCATTGTACGTTGATATATATTGCTGAATACAATCTGTTTTATTAACATTTTATACCTGTGTTGAGTTATTATTTATTGATCCTTAAACAGGTCATAACAGTTACCCATCTAAGTATTGAACAGGCTCATTGATGCTTAACTTCAGTGATCTAGTGGGAACCGGTGCTTTCAACATGACTATAAGCAGTTTGGTTTGGTTTGGTTTGGTTTGTTTGTTTAATGGCACATCAAACTTATCGGAAATTGGGTTATCTGCCCGCACCGGAAGCCCGGACAATAGGGGACAGAGGTAAGAACCCTGACTCGACAGAACAGACCCGGCAGGCGAAGGGTACAGTACTAGCTGATACTAGCAGAAGAATAGAACTACCGCGACTTTACCGGACAACTTAGAGACATTGCAAAGACCTATACAACTAAGATAAGTGTATTTGAAACTCCTTGTATTACCTATAAATATATCCCCGCCAAGAGAATTCCTCTGGCAACCCTGAAAGACATTTACACAACTCTTAAAGACATTTGCATAATAATTGTACACTAACACATTACTACTAACCCAGAATAAACTATTAACCCAAATATACACCCTATATTTGCCTTGTACCTTTCCTTCACAACAGTCATATTTGTAACGTAACTATTAGTTTACTTTATTTCTGTTAAACTTTGTGAGTTATTCAATGTGTAAGCCATCCTTGTAGAAGAACAGTTGCAGTACTATTTAACATATAGCTGGGTGGATGAGGAAGTCTATACCTTAGTCGAAAATAAACGTAATAGCCCAACCGGAGTTCGAACTCGCTTAGTATAACTAGCAAATATATGCACCCTCCAGGTGCAAGTATTTAAGTTTTAATGTAATAAAATATTGTATTAAATTAGAAAGGCTAATGAAACTAAATAAGAATACAGATAAAAAGATTTGAAACAGAGTGGGGTATAATAAAAGATTTGAAACAGAGGGAGTATAATAAAAAATGGAACAACTGAAACTTACTCTTCCATCACTCTCGTCTTTCATTGTTATTTTTTTCTAATTTAAGTATTTAATTAAAAGAGGAAGTAAAGAATAAAATGACAGTTATTTTATCTTGTTAATGGATTTCATTTAAGATTCATTGAAGAGATTTTTGCTAATATTCATTAAAATGAAACCAAACAGTTAAAAATCAATAATACTAAGCACATATTTATTAAATTCGATTTTTTAATATTAATATGCAAATTAGCCTTCCCGTTCACATTGTAAAGCGCTATTTTGTTGTATATATAAATATAATTGCATGTTGTCAGTATGTAGACATAGTTAACAGTATTAATAATGTAAGACAATTTTATTAATAATTGAGGTTTAGATAAAAATAAAATCATGGAGAATGTGATGTCAATAACTAAGAGAATTGTGACTTGAGTAGGAATATAGTTTTGGTTACAGACAGAAAAACACACAATCTCCATTATAATAAGATGTCACAGTCCAGCACATTAGCCACTATACCACAGGATTTCTCCCTTGAGATACATTTAATTAATTGATTGGAAGATAAATTATAGTGTCTTCAATCATTTCACAAGGAATAGATGCCCTATAGAACTAATTGTGCAATTTTACATGAGAGACAACAGATTCCATGGAGAATTATTGTAGAGGGAACCCCTTTTTTTTAGAGATGCAAACAAACAATAGTGGCATGTACTTACCCAACCCCTTCGTCACAAGAAGGATGCTACACAAGGTCAATTTTTAAGCTGAGTAAAGTTGGTTTGAACTTAGTCTTCCTTCTCCTAGACTGGTTGGCTAACCAAGGCTAAAGAATCCAGTCTGTCCTATAGCTTTACCTATAGCTAGAGGAAAAACAGATGGATTCATGCCTTTCCCAAAGGCATTAATCCAAAGTGTAATGCAAACAGCCTTGACCAGGATTTGAACTTGGGTTACCAGTTCCATTTCCTACAATGATAACCATTAGGTTAGGTACACTGCTATCATGATTTCACGGATAAGCAAATCTACAATAACGATTAAATCATTATACGTAGTGGTCTGAAAGTCTTGTCACCCCTACCAAATTTTTTAGTTAAAATAATTACATAATACAACTTGAAATTCTAGAAAATAATACGATTTTTAAAGAATTTTTTAGATGTAAAATAATTACATAACTTCTTAAATAGTAAGCACACAAAGATAATAAAGGAAACACTTAAACAATACACACACACACACATATATATATATATATATATATATATATATATATATACATAGTATTAAAACAAAAAATATTGAAAGTTAAAACAATATGCAGGGATGATGATAAAACTTTCGGACTACACTTTAGAATAAATTTTATAGCGTTATAATCAAAATTGTATATGTAGTAAAAAAGTAAAAAGTAAAGTAAAGTCGTTGGGGCGGCCTAAAGTCGGTATCAGCCAGTCAGCGAGGGAGTCTATCCCCTTTTCAATAGCGCTAGACCAAGGAGATTGTATTGGCGTCTGAGGTGGAGCGCCACACCTACCTATCAGCTCCTTGCTTTACCGCACAGATCCCTGTGCTACTCATATGCCGAGTTGGTGAGGACCGGTATCGAACTAGGAACCTTGTGGTTTCAAGCCGAACGCTCTACCGACTGAGCTAACCCGGCTATATGTAGTATGACAGCTCAATTTTTATGAACATATGTATCATAATGTGCAGCAGGTTTGTGGTGTGATGTAGAGGTGCAGTCGGTGTATTCTAAAGCCTCAGCCAACAGGGCTCTTATGTTTAGTAATGGACAATGTAACATATAGTATTGCTCAAACAATCCTTTAACAATGATTTTCCTGAAGAATTCTTCTTCGATACTGACTCTGAAGATAATTTTGAGGGGTTTACTCAGGCAGATATCAATGGTGAAGTGGTTGAATATGACATTTGTGAGAACAATTTACTGAATGGTTTGGTTTGGTTTGGTTTGTTTTGTTTTACGGCATATCAACCTCAGTGGGTCATTTAATGCCGATAAAGTTTTGAAATAAATCAATTCTTAATGGATAATACAATTTTTTTATAAATACATTTTTCTATTTAACCCATAGATGGGTCAGAGTGGACCAGGGAGCAATGGTGATGAAGGGGTGCTCCACATTCCCCAACCCTCCATAACTGGAACCTCACCATCAGATAGAGTTTAACGTCATTCCCAGGACATGTAGACCCGCAGCCACCGCCTTCTAGCACCCATATGATAAAAAGGGGTTGGGGCTTGCCATAAGGGCAATAGGGTTGGGAAAATCATATAGGTGCTAGGGCTTGACGTGACCAGCCGATTGATCGGAGGGGGCCTCTCCGACCGCCCGTCTAGTTACTGAATGGGTACTATCATCTATGACTGACTGATTTTAAGGAAAGTGCTGACCTCAAGCTTTCTGATGTCCAACTCTTTTGTTTATTTATTATTTATGAATTATTATCATTATTTATGAATGACAAAATAATTTTGTCAATGAGACAAATATATTTGCTAGGTAGGTAAAGGAAAAGAGAATGGTTAATGTTGGTGCCCTTCTTCTTCTTTTCTTCGCAGACGACGATGACGTCACTCCAAGTCTTCTACAGTTGTTGACCCTCTGGTGGCTCATTAGTCCAATTCTGGACTTGCAGATGCGATCACACACATTGCAGGGGAAATTCCCATCTACATTTGGTTGTTCATGACAATGAAGACGTCACCACTCTGCAGTCCTATTTATCTCATTATTGAGTTGCTTAGCTCCTGTGTGGCAGGCATCTCACCAACCCTGACTGTTGGAGGCCAGATCTTCCATGCTTGAAGGTGTGATGTTACATTTCTTCAGTGGTGTCTTAATATGGGGGGCTCCTGTCCTCCACATGCCATCTATGAGTTCACTGTAAAGTAGTTTACGGGGGAGTCTATCTGCAGGCATGCAGATGGTGTGACCCAACCATCGCAGTTGGTGTTGCGATAGGATGGTCTTAATTGGGTCAATGCATGCTCTACTTCTAATTTCTAAGTGGGGGATTTTGTGCCACCACTTTATGCCCAGTATGTGTTGGAGACAATTGATGTGGAATGCCTCCAGTTTTTTCATGTGTCTATGATATAACACCACGACTCACTTCCATACAAGAGTATGGATAGGCATACAGCTTTATATACAGAGATCTTGGTATTGATGGCGAGATCTCTGTTCATGAATACTCTGTGAGATAGCCTACCAAAAGATGCTGAAGCCAGGCCAATCTGCCATTGCACTTCACTTGTAAGATCATATATTTGCTAGGTAGGTAAATGAAAAGTGTATGGCTAATGTTAGTACATTACCACATGGAAGGCTGTTGTTTATAGTAATTTCATTTCTGATTTGGGCTTACTAAACACTCATCGTTTGATTTGTACTGGTCCACTGATAATTTTATTAAGATGTCAAGGCTTCAGACAAATCATGGCAATGGACAGATTTTTTAGAATTCTGGTCTTTATCCATCTTTTGGACAACTCAAAAGCAAAAATCAAGAAATTACTTAAGATCTGGACACTTTTTAAAAAGGTTTTGCAAATTTTTTTTTTTTCAATGTCAAAACATGCATGCAGAACATAATGTATATTGTGCTACACTTTAGATAAACAACCTTAAAGTCACCATTTAGTTCTGTTTCACCACCTGGCACAAAAATTCATTCTCTTGCACATTAGACATTGCTTAAGAAAGACGTAAGTTCTTCCACTCTCTGTCCAACTTAGTTCTATGAGGATTTAAGTTTTCACACCTTCGTATGGTGAATAAACCTGTCTGGTACTCACAGTATTTTGTCAGAGTATTCATTGTTCGAGGGAGTTTACCTACATGCAATGAAACCTAGCAGCGATGCCTTGAAAAGGATAGAGATGTGTAACGTGGAGTTGTGATAATGCATTACATCAAAATATTATTCTTTCATTCCTTAGAATACAAAAAATCAAGTCTGTATACTCAATAGAAATAAAGTAATAACAACTTTTTAAAAAAAGTAGGTGCTCAGGTTTTTGCTCCCTAAAAAAGATGTAGTGGTTGAGGGAAATACTTCTAAAGTGTTGCAGAAGTTTTAAAATTTTATACAAAACCACCAATCTTTTATCTTTTTGAGGAGAAAAATAAAATTAAAATTAAAAGATAAAAAAAAAGAAAGAAAGAAAAAGACTTTTAAAAGTGACAGAAGAAATCATCTTTCTTTAAACAAATATAAATTTTATCTGAGAGTTTTGAAATGTTCTGAATAGAGATTAGTGAAAAGGACAATACTATCAATAACTTTACACGTGGAGGCATAATGAAGTCCTAGAGATTTTGTTAAACTGCAAATAAAGCTGTTAATAACATCAAAGCAATACATTTTGTTAAAGAAGAAAATATTTCAAAACTTTCTCGTAAAAATAGGCACATATCATCATTGTTTGAGAATGCACAGACTTACATGTTGTAAGTGATTTAGAACATCAACTCGTATTTCCAACTGAAATAATGTTAATGGCCCAGCATTCTGATATTGTCATCTGGTCTGTTAATCAAAAAACAGTTTTCATTGTTGAGTTAACAATCCCTTCTGAGGAAAATCTTGAGTGGGCACATCTGCATAAGTTGAAAAAATGTGAAGATCTATGAGAACAATGTGTCAGTAATGGGTACTCCACACACACCAGAACCCCAGAATTGGAACCTCAGCACTAGATGCAGTTTAACCTCATACCCATGACACTAGGACCCTCAGTCACCATCTTCTAGCACATATATGATAAAATGGGTTGGGGGTTTGCCATAAGAGCGATACGGTTGGGACACTCATATAGGAGATTGGGTTTGACATGACCAGCTGGTTGATCAGAGGCGGCCTCTTTGTCTGGCCGTCTACCCTAAGTAAGGGCCAAAGAGGAGTGTTGCATGTCATGGACTGCTCAGCCACCAGGGTTCCATCTTTAAGCATCATGGTCACCACCCACAGCCAACAGGTGGCCCCATTGAGGAGGGGGTCTTACTCATATGCAGAGGTGTAGTCTCTGTATTCTAAAGACCCAGCCAATAGGGCTGTTACATGTTACTGAAAATTATTTCTACCAACTTATTAAAACATATGAAGTTAATGAAAATTATTTCACCAGTTTATAAAACCAAACCAAATAAAAATATTTACCAACAAACTATTTAAGTTAATGAAAATTATTTCAACCTGTTTCTACACATGAAGTTAATGGAAAATCTAACATAAATAATTGTATTAAGTAATTGAGAGTTACTTCCCCTGTTTTATTATTACCTACCCTTTGTATAAATCTTTAGCTTTCTGAAAGTATATAAACTCCCAAGAAAACTGCAATTGTATTCTAAGTAGAATAAAGCTTTCTCAAGTCCGACCATGTGTGTTTATTTATTATTACAATAATTTCTACCAATATATTGATACACATTGAGTTAATTAAAATTATTTCTACCAATTTATAAAACCAAACCAAACAAAAATACTTACCAACAAACTATTCACTTTACAATTATATATACAAAAAGAGAGTATTTGGCATTAACTGGCCCACTAGGGTTTATATGCCATTAAACAAAATAACCAACCAACTAACATCAGAATTATTTCTATTAATTTATTAATTCACACAAAGTTAAACAAATCATATATATGTATAAAAAAAAGAGTTGGCATTAAATAACCCACAAGGGTTGATATACCATTAAACACCAACCAACAACTTAAAAAAGTAAAGTTAGCAGACTGGCAAATTGTCTGTATCAGTCGGATAGTCAGGGAGTCTATCTCCTTTTCACTAGTGCTAGACCAGGGAAATTGTCTCCCCTTTTTACTGCACAGATCAAATTACACAATCTGTACTACTTATGCGTTAATTTGGCAGGGACTGGTATCAAACCCCAAACTTTGCGAAACTGAAGTGGCTGCTCCGTTGACTGAGCTAAACCTTTAATATACATATATATATATATATATATATATATATAATAGTAAATATGAAAAGTATTTGCATACCAAAGTGCTCAATGCTAAATTAGAGCAGATTTTAAAATATTATATATATATCTATATATATATATATATATAAGTAAAATTGTCGGGGTGGCCTAAAGTCGGTATCAGCCAATCAGCATAGGAGTCTATCCCCTTTTCACTAGCACTAGACCAAGGAGATTATTTTTTGCATCTGAGGTGGAGCACTACACCTGCCATCAGCTCCTTTACCGCACAGATCCCCGTGCTACTCATACACTGAGTTGGCGAGGGCCGGTATCGAACCAGAAACCTTGTGGTTTCTAGCCGAACGCTCTACTGACTGAGCTAATATATATAAAACCAACAACTACCCATTGATATGTAATGTTCAAATCCTTAAATTTTTTTCGGTAACACATCCTATGTATGACTATATGTATTTACTTATGCTGTTGTTTTTCATCATTTAATTGGGAAGAAACCTAATTATACCTGATACATTCATGTGTCTATCTACATGGGTAAAAGAGGGATGAAAACTTGAACAGCCTGTGTTAAAAAAAACCAAAAAAAAAAACCCCTACTTTCAAGTGCATCTAAGTAGGAAGTAAAACAAGTAGCTATTGATTGGGCTAATTTTAAGAGCCGACAAAAAAAAAAAAATTTTTTGTCTGGAGACATTTCAATTAAAAAGAGAAAGTCAACACAGGCTTCTGTTTTTTTTTTTGTTGTTGTTTTTAAAAAAAATGTTTCTTTTTCTTTAATCCATTCAGCCTCCTCACCCCCTCTTCCTGCCAAAACAAGATCAGACATTAGCCATATATACGTATGTGTATGTGCATAGATTGTCTCCGATTAGAACATATGGTGTGAATGTTTCATTTATCAAAATCAATAGACTCATTATGTGTTTGACTTTATGAATCTTTATTCTTTGTGCCAATGTTAATGTTAATGTTTTTATAGGCAAATCAAGTCAATTTTAGAGAGGAAGTAACACTCAATATCAGGCCATCTGATTACTGGAAAGGCATTAAAGTATTTAAAGAAAACAAGTGGAGCTGGGAGTCATGGCAACAAAGTACAGACTCTATACTCCCCCTCACCCTGAGCTTCCACCCATAGATGCAAAGGAATAACTACAGAAATATTTTTCTCAGTCGGTAGAGCGTTCGGCTAGAAACCACAAGGTTCCTAGTTCGATACCAGTCCTCGCCAACTCAGCGTATGAGTAGCGCAGGGAGCTGTGCGGTAAAGTAAGGAGCTGATGGTAGGTGTGGCGCTCCACCTCAGATGCTAAGAACAATCTCCTTCAATCTAGCGCTATTGAAAAGGGGATAAACTCCCTCGGTGACTGGCTGATACCAACTTTAGGCCGCCCCGTCGACTTTACTTTTTTCTTTTTATATATATATATATATATATATATATATATATATATATACATATATAGATACACAGAGATGACAGTTTAAAATGTGAGAGGTATTTCTGCTACATGCTATATATATATATATATATATATATATATGTGGAGAAAGGTAGACAAACACAGGATGGTGTGGAAAATGGATGTTTATTGTCGACGAACCACCCAACCACTGACGACCTCCTGTTTCACCATTTTGATAATGTCCATCATTGAAGCAAGAACTATATCCAAGTCCTGAAGATGGTCTAACAGACCGAAACGTTGCATCCTCAACAATAAACATCCATTTTCCATAACATCCCATGTTTGTCTACCTTTCTCCACATACTGTCGGATTAACCTCCTCACATTTCTCCCATATATATATATATATATATATATATATATACATATATATTCATATTTATAGTTATATACTTATATATATAGTTTATATAAAAAAAAAAATATATATATATAGTTAAAGACATTAATAGGTTTGAACAGAGTTTAATAGGTTTGAATTCAAAGTTTTCCTTCTCTTAGGTTGCCTAACCAAGGTTAAAGAGCCCAGTCTGTCCTACTATTTACCCATAGCTGGAGAAAGAATAGTTGGATTCATACCTTTCCCAAGGGTATTAGCACTATGTGAAATATAAACAGCCACGTCCAGGATTTAAACTTGTCTTGTAACCATTACACCACAGGCCTCCAACAGTGTGTCTTCAGCATGAATAACCTGCCAAAGTCTATCCTTCTCTAGGTCTGGTTTGAATTCAGAGTTTTCCTTCTCCTAGACTGGTTGCCATATCAAAGTTAAAGACCCCAGTCTGCACCAACTATTAACTATATCTGGAGGGAGAATAGTTTGATTCATGCCATTCCTAAGGGTATTAGTGTTATGGGAAATACAAACAGCCTTGTTTGGGATTTGAACCTGGGTAGCTGAGTTCACTTCCTACAATGATAACTGTTGCACTGCAAGCCCCTCCTTATAACTAAATGCTCTTAATTCTATCTAATAACAAAAACAGACTAAAACTTTTTTGGCCAACCCAAAATACAAAATACAAGCAATCATCAAAATCAACTTATCCTAAAATAAACAGAAAAAATCATATGGATTGTTTTTCTTTGACCTGAAATAGGAAATGTTTTCAACCCAACTGGAGAATTCTTAAAGATGAATGCTCTTCCTTAATATTAACCAGGGATTTATATAGGCCAAGAAAACATGTCAGCCTCCCCTGAGTATTTCTGCTAGAAAAATATCACGAGGGAAATTGTAAGGATTAAAAATAAATCTCTTGAATGGACTCAAAAGACACAAGAGCCTTCTTATAATCTAGCAATAAGCAAATGTAACAATTGTTTATCTTGATAAGGACAAAAAAGTAATCACTATAATTGTATGCTGATTTATATCATAAAAAGAATTAATTCTACATACACACTCAAGTTTTTACTTTTGTTTTTATTCCCAATTATGGTAATGTAACAGTAGCATGTATTCCTAAGAGGCAAGGTACAATTGTTTACCAGATAAAATTATTCAGTACAAAATTTGGACCATATGACCTTTCACTGAGTCTCCCTAAAGTGGCTGTATGATACAATTGAAAACTTAGTAAATGAAGATATTTAAAATTTTGGGACTATATGACCTTTAGGCACCCCTTTTGCTTTGCTGATTCATAAGTACATTTTTTTCATTTACACTGTCAACATCCGGTTGTTTGTTAGAGGATTTTTAGAGGGTTTTTTTTTTTAATTATAAAACTAACCCCTAACCCTAAACCCTAACAAACAACCGGATGTTGACAATGTAAATGAAAAAAAAGCAAAAGGGCTGCCTAAAGTTCATATAATCCAAAAATTCTAAATATCTTTATTTACTAAGTTTTCAATTGTATCATACAGCCACTTTAGGGAGACTCAGTGAATTTATACCTATTGTATAAATGTGGAGGCGCAATGGTTAGAGTCGTAGGAAATGGACTCATCAACCCGAGTTCAAATCCTGGACAAAGAAGTTTGCATTTCACAGTGCTAATACCCTTGGGAAAGGTATGCCTCCAACTACTCTCCCTCCAGCTATGGGTAAATAGCAGGGCAGACTGGGCTCTTAACATTGGCTAGGTAACCAGTCTAGGAGAAGGACAACTCTAAATTCAAATCTGTTAAACTCTGTGTAAGAAATTGACATTGTGTCGCATGCTGCCCATGCGGAGGGGTTGGTAAATATATATACTTATTGTCATGTAATATGTGAAACTTTTAAGCAGGCATTCAACTTGGAGTAATCTCCTTCCACAAGGAAATATGACACTTCCAGATGAAATAAAAAATAAATTTGGGTAAAGACTACAGACAGAAGTATGCAGAGCATCCAGTTGCTATGAAAGGAAAAGTGATGCAATATGCAGTGTTTTTCAAGATCTTTCGTCTGAATATATATATATATATAATTTGATGAAAATAACATGGCCTATATATGTAACGTGAGAGAATGGAAAGGTTAGCATGGAAAGTTTTTTAAGAATCACACAAACAATCCAAGTAAAACAAATCAGACATGCTGGTCACTGCTGGTGAAGTAAGGACAAACATATAAGCTATGTTCTCTTCTTACACATGGAAGTAACAGTGTTGGCCGACCAGCAAAAACTTACATCCATCAGCTCTGAGACTTTCAGTATCGGTAACTACCAGTCTTCCATACAAACAAAAAAAATTTCCTGGTTATAAAAAATAAGATAATAGTAAACACACCACAAAACTGCAGTTGTACAGCCAACTATTCAAATGCTGATTTTCAGGGCAGGCATGCCCTCCCAACTTGGATAACAAATGTAACATAATCTTCTTCTTCCAGTTTGGTTTAAACTAACCTTAACTCTTAACATCCTGTTGAGAATTTTGAGAACTTTCTATAAGGATTTATCAATAAATGGCTAAAAATGGCCTTTTCATTTAAAGTTACCTGTTATTTCCCTTAAACCAAAGACTTCTAAATATGTTTAATGTTACATTTAAACAAAGGCTATCGTTTGGGGTGGATTAGGAAAATGAAAGTGACTTCCTGCCGGGTGGAATGAGGCGGTATAGAATGTTAAGAGTAAATAAATATCAAAAATATTATTATTTGATAAGTACAAAAGGATGCTGCGTGCTGGAAGCAGCACCCCACAAAACAGCAGCTGTATGGCCACTTACCTCCTATCACACAAAACATCCAAGTAAGATGAGCAAGACATGCTGGGCACTGCTGGAGAAGTAAGGACAAACGCATAAGTAACATTCTTCTGTGGACTCCTACACTTGGACACACCAGTGTTGGATGACCAGCATAACTTGCATACAAACAACAACTCTGTGCAGAAACTGGATGCCATGTTGAGGACTCGCTAGCAGTGATGACTGATAGAGATGGATGGCGAGAGAGAATCAAGGGAATCCATTGGACGACCAGCAAAAACTTATATACAAACAACTCTGTGCAGACACTGGATACCATGTTGAGGACTTGGTAGGAGTGAAGACAGATAAAGATGGATGGTGAGTGAGGGTCAAGGGAATCTGTGCTGTCAGGATGACTTGATGTTGATGAAGTATAATAATTCCTGTTGTCAGTTAACTCAGTGAAGATCTGGAATAAATTAAAAATAATTTACTCATCACCACTTATATTAAGCTATGTACTGGAAGTTTATTAATTTATTGTCTATAGTTTTTATCTGTTTTTTTCACAAGGGTAATCCCAAAAGTAAGGTCTCGAAAACATTTAGAAATCACAGAAACGTTTATTGTTCATTGGATTCTTACATTTCAAAGTTTGAACATGTATCTATTTTTCTACATAATCACCATTTCAGTCAATGCACTTTTGCCAATAGTTGCCCAAACACTTTCCCTGTGTACCCAGTGCTTTGGAGACCTTATTTTTGGGATTACCCTCATAGTTTTGATATTATAAATGAACCAATTTTTTTTATGTTATTGTAATACAGAAAAATAAACATCACATTATAGATAGATTTCTGTTAGAATAAAAAAAAGTAAGTCTGCAGGGTGGCCTAATGTCGGTATCAGCCAGACAGCAAGGGAGTCTATCCCCTTTTCACTAGTGCTAGACCAAGGAGATTGTTTTTGCGTCTGAGGTGGAATGCCGCACCTACCATCAGTTCCTCACTTTACCACAGTGATCCCTGTGCTATTCATGCACTGAGTTGTCGAGGACTGGTATCGAACCTGGAAACTGGGGGTTCCTAGATGAATGCTGTACCAACTGAACTAAACTGGCCCTGTTCTGTTAGAATAGTAGTGTTAGAATGTTCTGAATTAGACAATAAAGCAATTTGGTTGCGTTGGTTGGTTGGTTGGTTGGTTATTTTGTTTAATGGCATATCAAACCTTATGGACCAACTCTTGTTTTTCTTGTATATATGATTTTTAAGTGGATAGTTTGAAGGTAATTATTTTTGTTTGGCTTGATTTTATAAACTGATAGAAATAATTTTCATTAACTTCATAAACTGTTGGTTGACCCTCAGCCACTTCCTTCTAGCACCCACATGATAAAAAAATTAATCAATTTCCAATTCAATTTGCAACTTAATAATCATAGTGTAAAGTCTTTGTTCTTACTGACTATCATTTCTCAATGGAGATTACAATCAAATGGTAATTATAGAGTACTTCCCCTTATTCTTTTACAATTAATCATAACAGATTTCTATAAATAGATTCCAATTTTGAAATTGGAACTAATTTCTGTTAATGTACATAAATATGACCCCAAATGTCAAATAAATTGCAACCTTGTGTCACATCCTACCCACGGTGAACAGGTTGGGTAAATACCAACTATTATAGAGAAATACATAATTTTATATTGGTAATCCTATATTGTTAAATCCAACATTCATAGAGTACAACCATGCAGCAATACCTCCCAGGTAGTATGCACTTTTCACACACAAGACTGATCACCAACAGTTTTCATTTTCAGGACCTGTTCCCAGGTTTAAAAATTAGACTTTATTCTCTTCAAGATGAGTTTCTATCGCTGACCAAATAATAAAACTTGTTGATCTTGTAACTCAAGTGACTAAATTAGACTAAAACAAAGATGGACTGAGCTAATGAGTCAAATACCCAAAAGCACCAAGACACTTAAGTAGCAAAAGTCTCATTTCTTAAGTGGCCCCAAATAAATCTATGTGCTATATCTAAAATGTTCAAATACTACAAACATCTGATGTTCTATTAATATACTTCCAAATAGTACTCCATAAAACTATGTTTCTCTCTATATATCTACCAACCCCTCTGCACGAGCAGGATGTGACACAAGGTCAATTTCTTAAGCAGTTTAACAGGTTTGAATTTAGTTTTTCTTCTTCTAGATTGGCTACCTAGTCATGGTTAAAGAGCCCAGTCTACCCTACTATTTACCCATAACTTGAGGGAGAGTAGTTGGATGCATACCTTTCCCAAGTGTATTAGCACTATGTGAAATGCAAACAGCCTTGTTCAGGATTTGAACTTGGGTCCATTTCCCACGATTCTAACCATTACACCATGCACCTATCTCTCTCTATATGTTTTGACTCAGAGGTGTAAAAACAAATGTTTGATTAAGATTGTCCTATCTTTAAGGAATAGATAAATCAAAAGATCAATAATCCTTTTGTTGGATTATGTTGATATATAAGTTGTGCTGGAAACCACTACTTAAACTTTTAGTTTCAGCATGGTCACGTGGGTTAAACCCCAGCTAATCAACTGCTCGAATATGTGGTTAATTAATTATTCAATTTCGATATTGATAGCCATTCATTTGCACATTGTTCGACATTGACGAACGGACCTGCAACCAAAGGATCATACCCAACACTAAGCGACACCAAGGAACAACCAAAGGTTTTTTCACTAAAGATCACACTCTGCTTATCACAAGGGATCTCCACTGTAAAGTGCTCTCACTTGAAGCCTAAAAATGGCCACAAAAATCGTAATACCTTTTTGTTCAGGAGCTGCCCAGATCGCTGTCAGTTCATCTATAGATCAAAAGAGTTATCCCTTAAAAAAAATTGATTTAAAGCTTCTAAATCAGTTATTGTACTTTAATTGCTCACCAGATCAATTTTGTAAATTGAGTTATTACCTTAACCAGAGCATAGTGTAATAGCCCAGGTAGCAGGTTAATTGCTACTGAATAGTGAGTTCAATCCTCCTTAGATGTCCCATAATTTTACCCTTCTCCTAATATCTAAGCTATGCTTTGCTTTGTTTTTACTGTTTGTGTTTCCCTTCACCTTGAGGAATCCATGACTTCTTCCCAGTTATGGATAAATAATAGGGCAGACTGGGAGAGTTTTCTTTCTCTTATACTGGTTGTCATACCAAGGTAACCTTGGTATGATAACCAGTATAAGAGAAAGAAAATTCTGAATTCAAACCATGTATACCTTATTTAAAAATTGACTGTGACTAAGGGAGTTGGTTTTATAGCATGTCAATCCTTGTTAGGTTATATAATGCCAAAATCTTTTAAACAGCCATTCCTATTATCTTATTATAATGGAGATTGTGTGTTTTTCTGTCTGTAACTGAAACTATATTACTATTCAAGATACAATTCCCTTAGTTATTAATGTCCCTTTCTTAATGATTTTATTTTATTTAAACCCCAATTATTAATAAAATTGTTTTACATTATTAATACTGTTGACCATATCTACATGATATTTACCGCGTATCCCACTTGTACGGGTCAGGCACAAAGTCCCTATTAACGTGGGACCACCCACAAGCCGAAGCTCATGGAGTGGCAGGTGAAAAAATTGCGTCGATCCCGTCGGCATTCCCCCTCAAGGGGCGCCTCAGGCACTGGGCAATAAACCCAGCCCTGCCCCTTTAAATCGAGGGGGCAGGTGTTGCCTGGGGGGATAGCCCCCTGGGATCGACGCCGTTAATTATATCAATGGTCCAGAGGCCGAAGCCACTGTTGTCCATATCTACATACTAATAACATGCAATTGTATTTATATATACAACAAAATAGAGGTTTACAGTGTGAATGGAAAGGCTAATTTGCATATTGATCTTTAAAAATTGATTTTAATAAATATATGCTTAGTATTATTGATTTCTAATTGTTTGGTTTTATCTTATTGAATATGAGCAAAAATCTCTTCAATAAATCTTAAAGGAAATCCCTTAACAAGAAGAAATAACTGTAATATTATTCTTTACTTCCTCTTATAACTAAACAGTTTAATTAGGAAAATTTACCAATGAAAGACGGGAATAACGGAAAATGATGGAAGAGTTAGTTTCAAAGTTGTTCTATTTTTCAATCATACCCCCTCTGTTCAAAATATTTTTATCTACATTCTTATTCAGTTTTATTAGCCTTTCTAATTTAATATGGTATTTTATTATAAAATTTAACTAAAATACTTGCACCCGGAGGGTGCATATATTTGCTAGTAATAATAATGAAATTTATTGTGTACAGTGCTCAGGTGCACCACAACTCATCAAAGTCTCATGTCAAGTACACAGAATAATGTATTAGTGTCAGGAACATGAACAGTTTACAGTAGTAATATGCATGTGTGCATATGTATGTGGAGAGTGGCATCAGATTAGTAATCTTTTTAAAATAATTATAGCTCCAAGTAACTATTCTTAACATATAAATATTCCAATGAAATATTCTCAGTCAGTAGAGCATCTGTCTCGGAACCACAAGGTTCCAGGTTCGATACCAACCCTCACCTACTCAGCACATGGGTAGCATAGCTTGGATATGTGTAGTAAAGTGAGGAGCTGATTGTAGGTGTGGTGTTCCAACTCAACGCAAAAAAAAACAAAAACAATCTCCCTGGGCTAGTGCTAGTGAAAAGAGGATAGACTTCATTGCTCTCTGGCTGATACTCACAATAGGTCACTCCACCTACTTTTATATTCATTATTATCATTGTCATTATTATTTTATAACAGTTATATCTTCAGGTATCTATTCTTATCAAATTACAATATTAGTGTTTTAAGAGCCAATGTATTAATAAAATTCAATCCTTTTAAACATGAAAACACTTAATAGTTACAATATCAATGTTTTACAAGCCAATGTAGTTCAAAATCATTTAAAAAAATATCTCTAATCTATTTGACTCATAGATGGGACCTTTAACCAATACTACCAGGGTGGACCTGTGTCAACAAAGAGGTGACTCCACACTCCCCAGAGTTTCAGAAATGGGACCTTACCCCTAATATAGTTTAGTAGCATACCCAGGACATGGATGGGTTGGCTAAATTATTACCAGATCAATATTTTCCACTCAGTGTTTCATTTTGGAGCATTTTTTTTTTAAAATAAATTTTCACAGTTATATGGTTTCAAGTATTCCTATATAATCCTAATAATTCTCAAATAGAGTTGGGGGCCCTAATACATACTACCATTAGTTCATTTTAATCTTGGGGCTAGCCATAATAAAAAAAAAAAGATGAAAAATGAAAGCATATTTTGTTGCTTGTAGTCATTGTAAAAGGTAGGACAACGTTTGGGTATCTTTTTATTTATACCAATAATATAAAACTTTAGCATATACTAAACATAGTATTACAATTTTACCTAGGTACAATTAAAATGTATTTTGATTGTAAAGGAGTATCTATTATAAAAAGTTCAACATTCAGAGTAGGTTCACTCAGGTTTTAGAGGTAAGATACCCAAAAATCGGAGCTACAGTTTTTTAAAAACGAATTAAAATTAATTAAATCTATTATTTAAGATCAAACTTTTGTCTGAATAGATAAGTAGTAACATAATGACCATCAATAAAAAAACAAAATAATATTACACATTTAATTCATTTTTAATACATTTAAAACGATTTTTTGGTCAATTTCAATCGCGTTTGGCCATAAACGCTCTTTATAAATGGCGTGTTTACAAAATTAATGTAACATTAGCGATTTTTTAAAAAAATTACCAAAAATCAGGGAATTATCCAATTTTAATGAAATTTTCAGTATATATTTATCAATTAATGAATTTTATAATGCATCAGTTATTTTATTTCAAAACTTTAATTTAGTATTTTTGCTATGAAAAATTAATATATAAAATTCATTTAAAATAAAAATATTCTGATGTTAAGTTTAAAATGTTATATTTTTAGATTCTAGAAATAAATATCTATTTAATGCAAACCTTATTTTAGTCAAACAAAGTATAAGTTTTGAAGAAAAACTCTATTGAAAATGTAGACCCCCCCCCCTTTTTAAGCAGAAAAAATATCGATGTATAATTTTTTCTTTTATAAGTTAATAGCCAATTAAATAATTATCGAAATGAGTAAAAAAGAACTCTCCAAAAAATTAATTATTTATTTTTTTACATTTTATTTTCCGATTTTCGGTACTTATTTTCTCATAGAATACTCCCCTTAACAATTTTTTTTTATTCACAACTTCGGTCTTTTATCTTTTTATTTCTACTGTAATTAGTATCAAACGCTGACCAAGTCGCCGAGATTTTACGCTCCCAAAATAAGGGGGGGGGGTCAAAATTATGTGACCTGAAAAAAATCAGAAAGTTTTGAAATAAAATAAATAATGCATCATAAAGTTCATTCATTGATGAATTTCACCAAAATCCGATAATTCCCTGGTTTTTGGTAAATTATTTTCTGTAGGGGCCCCCTACAAAAATTCATTTTGTCAAAAACGGATTTTAGGTCAATTTTGGGTATTCTTAGGTTAGAGCTATCTAATTTTTAATGATTAAATTTTAAATTATTAAAAATTTAATAACTAACTTTTAAAATTAAAAGTTTTAAATCTTATGCCTAAATATGGTTATTTAAAAGGATAAAATAATAATAGTAAATTTTAACGGTTTATTTGAATTTTAATTCTATAGTCAAGTTCTGCAAATCAAGGATCTTCTAGAAGTCATCAGCGAAATATGATTAAAGTTAAAGATAAGCTATTTAAATGCTAAACTCGTTTTTTGTGAAGATGTCCCATGTTTATATTGGTTTAAATGTTTACCCAAATCTGGTAATGCTAGCCAACCATCATATTGACCAGAGAGAGAAAATTTTGGCTACCTTTTTTCACACAATATTTAATTTACTTACAATTGATAAATTATAACAAAATTAAACTAAATTAAAGAAAGAATTATGTATTGTTGATTTTAAATTTGTTAAAGTTTAGTCAGAATTTTTCTCCTCACAATGAGTTTAAGTAACTAAACTGTTTGTGAGGAGAAAAATTATGTGAAGTGACAAAGTCAGTTTTTGGATAACACAGTAATGATCTTTTTCGTTGTTCAACATTTCAAACAGAAACTTACACATCTTGATTACCAGTTTAAGCTCAATAAATAAGTTTTTTTCTTTTTTTTTTTTAAGTAGGATGTCTCACAAAAATCACCTTTAGAAATAGAATAAAATGTCTGTTTTTGCAAAATGGAGATCAACTTGCTAGCTTTATGAAAGATTTAATTAGTAGATGTAATTTAAAATAAGATACAATCATAGTATATAAATCTGATGCAATGTATATTAACCTTTAGTTCATGTTAGTTGTTTTGTCTTAACTATTTAAAAACTTTTTCCAACTAACTTCAATGATAGATAAATAACGTATAGAGATGTAATTATTACAAAAAAACAAAAATACAAATTAAACAATATCAAACATTAGTTATATATTACACTGTAATATAATTAATGTTGTTCAATGTTTAGTTTGTTTTTATTTTATTTTTCATAGCTATTCTTTTTTTAATTTTATAAAAGAAAAATCAATAAGTTTACTTAAATTTTCCCTATTTTCGACTTCTGAGATTTAATTTCTAAATCTTTAGGTGACTTTTTGGGGAGACACCCTGTTAGTGTTCATTATTCACTCACTTCACTTTCATTACAAACTTAAACTAGACTGACCACAAAAATGAAAGGGTGCTTCTTTGATGTAAAAAATATTTTTCTTCTTTTTTGTTAAGTTTGAAGTACCGAACATCAATAGCAGAGAAAAGGACATGCCACAAGACCAATAGTTTGATGTCGAAAGGATAGCGCCTCAGAACAAGCGGCTTATGATCTACCACTAAGTGTCCCCAGGCAAAGACTACAGTTGTGTGTTGTAGTGCAATTTGCAACACGTGTGTACGTATAACTCTTCAGTCAAAGGAAATAAAGAAAGTGTGGAAATTGTTGTTTAGTTGGTCAGTCAGTTGATCATAAGCATCAGCGGCTGCTAGAGGAATAACTTGATCGTCTTCTCTCCATTCGTGTCATATCAACAAAATAAGTTTAACATGTCTCTTTCAGAGGAGGATAACAATACGTGCCCATTCATCGCGATAGAAAACTGCATTAATTTTAGAAGTGTGTGTCCAGATACAATTGATGGTGCTCCAAATTTGCCTCTTCGACTTTATCGATCTTCGCGCCCCGATCTACTCAACCAAGAAGAAGTCGATTACTTTCGCAAAGAACTCAATATAAAATGCATCTTAGATATGAGATCAACCAAGGAATACAAACGTGCATCTGGTGATAAACTCCTTGACCAATATTTTTGTATATATGAGGTAAAAAGTAAAAACAAATTTTATTATTGTTATCACTTTTCTTGGTCTGCGAGTTTTTTTTTTTCTTTCTTTAGAGCTTGCCTTGGAATTTTTTTAAACGAACTCTCTTAATTTTTATTTATTTTTAATTATTGGGATATGCTTAAATGTAAAAAAAAAAAAAAATTACAAAAGAAAAGAAGGAATTATTAAAACAGTTTGATTAAGTATTTTTTAAAGTTTAAGATTTCATTTTTACGTTCCTGGTTAAGTTACGGTGTCATTTAAATTCACTTTATTTAGATATGTTTTCTTTCAACATCATAAAAGTTTTATGATATTATTCAAAAACTAAAACAATATGTACTTATGATCCTGATTGATTCCATAAATTTTACAACTATTTTTTTAATTGCTTCACAATTCAGAAGACCTTCCTCTACCTAAGGAATTTATCAGAATTAAAAATATTGATTTTTTTTCTTCTATACTTTCAAACGGGGATCCTCTTTATTTACAATAATACAATGTCGAAGCTAAACGAACCCTGACTTTCCGATATGCATTGGGCAATGTACACGATATTTATCTTTGTAATTTATATCGTGAATTTAGGACCCCTTTCATTTTTGTGGTCAGTCTAATTCAAGTTCGTAATGAAATGAATTAATGTCAAAACTTTTAAGATAAATGTTAATTTATTCTTAGAAGTTAATCCCAAATTGTATTGAGTGAGTGGGGAAAAATCCCTAAATGATAAAAAAAAAAAAAAGTCGAAAACAAGAACATTTAAGTTAACGTTATTTTACAGATTTCTTTTGTCATGAAAATAAAATGATTTTGAATTATAGAAATTTTGAAAGAAAATATTGTCAGTGTCTGTTACTATTTTGTCTTTATTGATAAAGTAAACAAACATTTAGTATAAACAAAAAATAAATTAAAAAAACTCGAAAAGACAAAAGAACTTAGATGTTTTTAGTTTGTTTGTTTGTTTTTTTTGCCAGGAAGCGAAGTCTGAACTAAGAAACTGGTGCTAACCATCTATTAAGTGAATTATTATGCATTATTCTTCAACCAAATTGCTGTTTGTTTTTTGTTGAAAAAGAATTGATTTATAGCGGAAAATGCAAATCAAGTTTAGAGAAAAGTTTTATAAAGTTTTGTTGTTGCAAGCAAACTTTGTAGATTTTTTACGTTCTTTCTCTGATGGTTGATTTGATGAGGGTCTTTCTTTATTCTATTTAAGGGATTTTATTTCATCGTATAATTGTTGCTGGTAACTAATTAATTTCTTGAGTGCAGTTCTGTTTTTAACTGATAAATCATGATCTGTCCCATAGATATCATCTTGATTACTTAGATTAAATGTTTAGAAAATAAAACTTTTTTTTCTTTTTTTATAACTTAAGTTATTGCTACTCCTGCCTATTTTTTTTTAAATATAAATAATTGCTTGATATAGAGCTTTGAATGGTTTTGTTAAAAAATAACTTAAAGCATAATTTTGCCGTTTGCTCTTCCTTTAAAATCAACTAAAGTTTTTCTTTTACCTAAAATAACCCTTTGTTAAAAATAAATATATAATATATATTTACCATTACGCCATTTTAAAATACCCTTTTTTTTTTCTTACAAACAAATTGATAACTAAACAGATTTATTATAACTTATAAGTATAAGTCTATAAGTTCGTAAATTTAAATTAAAACTGGTCTGATATCATTGTTTTGATTTGAAATGTACGCTATAATCATTTCTTTCTACATGTTTATTATTATTATTATTATTATTATTATTATTATTATTATTATTATTTATGTTCATTTAAAACGGCGTAATTTCATATAATTATTATTCTTTGCAGTTGATGTAAAAATAAATCTCAATTGAGAATAAACAAAGTAACTTAAGAAATAAGTTTACTGTTTAAAAGTAAAGATGCTTAATTTTTTACAGACTTTTTAAAAAATGAAAATTAGATAAGTTAAGGGGTTTGTTGTCAAATTTATTGAATTTCTCAACTCATTTACTTACTTGCTGACGAATTTTTTTGTGTATTTGTATTAAATGTTCAGACTGATTGAACTAAGTTTATCGTTTTTATTTGGTGAGCGCATTTTCTTATTCATTTTTAATACTTTGTGTTTGTATCTTACACTTATATATTTCGCCTGAACAGGGATACAGAGACTAGAATATATTAATTTCATAAAGTTAAAAAAGAGAATTCTCATATCTTTATATTCTGCTTCTTTATATGTAGGTACGTTAGGCTTTCTGACAGAGAACCTGTTTCGCCAGTAAAATTTTTTTAGATGAAACCTGTCGTGATTTGAACCGCCGAGCTGGACAATAGATATCTATCCTTAAAGTTTTATACTGCTTTATATTAGTGTATGTGGAGAGTTTTTTTCTTCTTTCTCTCCCCAAATGATGAAAACTAAATTTAACATTTTTCTGTCACTTTAAAGTTTAAGTTCTATCATTTCTTAGATTTTTTCAACTAATAGCCAGTTTCATTATTGTGAGTAAATAAATTCATTAAAAAAAAATGCAATATTTTTGAGTGAAATGGGATATTTATGCGCCCCAACCCGGTGTTAAGGACACAAAAATATGTTCCCCAGAAAATGAGTTTGACGTATCAATATTATTTGGAAAAATAATTAAGCCACTAATTTAAATAAATATTAAAAAAAAAACAAAAAAACAATTCCTGAGTATTTCCGAGTTAATTTCATTGTATATTTGAGCAGCCTATGTCATTTGCCTGCCCATTCTTCAGGTTGCTGGTTCGAATACCCGTGGAATTTCCATATATCCCTTCCCTTTACCCTATATATTGTTCTGCTTGGTTCCATGTAGAACCGTTATTCTTTTCTACTTAAGGCCAGAGTGTAGTTTCCCCGGCCCCCTTTTTTCGCATATGAAATCAATCATTTGTATAACATTTTACGTGGGTAGGCAACAAAGATTGGAAAGGATAAGAAAGAGAATAAGATGCAGACAAAAGTTGAGAGAGGAGCAAGGCTTGAGATAATGGATTATCTTGGTTGTCAACACCCATGGAATTTCTACTAGTCCAGTTAGTGATATCAATTATATTCGGATTTATTTTATTTAGTCTATTTACTGTAGAATTGTATTTTATCTTATTATTATTTTATTATTATGAGGTTTTCACATCTGCCGTAGCTGGTGGTTCGCTGGAGGCTGAGTGACAGCAAGTCTCCTCAGGTCTTCAAGACTCTTCTGAGTATTCTAGCCGACCCCAACAGTGCGGTAGTTTGTATAGGCTCATTTTATTATTATTTCATTATTATTATCATCATTATTTTATTTTATTTAGTCTATTTACTGTAAAATTTTATTTTATCTTATTTTATTATTATGAGATTTTCACACCTGCCGTAGCTGGTGGTTCGCTGGAGGCTGAGTGACAGCAAGTTTTCAGGACTCTTCTGAGTATTCTAGCCGACCCCAACAGTGCTGTAGTTTTGATAGTCTCATTTTATTATTATTTAATTTTATTTAGTCTATTTAAAGTAAAAACTGTAAATTTTTTTTTATTTTTTTTTTTTAGTTGAATCGGCTGATCCTCACACACTTATACCGATGAAATTGTCTACACTGTAATTGATTAGCTAATTTGTTAAAAGTACTTTTGTTAAAGCACCCGATTAATTGTTTTCTTGGACTGAATATTCAATAGAATTGGTCAAATTGAAAAATTTCTTAGAAATGACTTGTAAATTGGGATTCAAATTACTTGTTTGTGTTTCTAGTAGTACTTTAAAATATTAGTCATTCATTTAGACTAAGGGTGGACTGGAGAGTCGATCTGAAGGCCCAAACTATCATAAATCAATTTTTTAAAAGTGGCCTCAAATAAATCCTTGTATCATAACAGAAATGTGAACCTTATGAATCCTTGTCTAGAAAGCTATATATATATATATAAATCTCTGTTGAAGAGTTTATTTCAAGTGTAATAGAGTACCTCTATGAACAATAAGGATTCCTTATTGTTCACAGAGGTACTCTATTGCACTTGAAACAAACTCAACAGATTTCTTTCTCTCTCTCTCTCTCTCTCTCTCTTCTATATATATATATATATATATATATATATAATATAGGAATGATAGAGAGAGTCTTAGAACTGTAGAAACAAATGTCTCATTAATGCCGTACATATCTGAATAGATGGTAGGATAGGATGGTTTGCTCAAGGGCCCAAATTCACTGTTAGACCATTACCATGGTAATGGTTAAACCCCATGCTCTGCTTTAGGTTAAAACTTTAAATCTATTTCTTAGGCTAAATTATTGGTGAAATCTTAGTTTTTTTCCTCGAATAACAAAAATTTATAGTTTAGATGTTTTGTTGTATTTTCTATAGGTACCTCCAATTTTCCCTGTGAAATTTACCCCCCCCCCTTATATTTAACACAGTGAAACTTGCATAAAGGTTAATATTATCTTGAAATTTTTTTGTCCATTCAAAAAAAAAATTAAAAACTCATGAGGATTTAAAAAAAAATTTTTCATCTTATGGAAATAATGAAAATTATGAATGAAAACAATGTTTACATTTTTGCACCGTTAAATCAATTGAAATTTAACGTAGCCGAAAATTTGGGGCGCAAAATATCGGTGGGGTATATATGTGATTGATACCTTGTGGGTACATAAGACCCTAGCACCAGTCCTACGTTGCATTTTAGGTGTTGGTGTTTCGTCTTTCCAGATTTTATTTGAACCTGTTAGACCTGTATTTATACTTTCATGTATTACACAAGTTAAACTCCTACATGTATGAACATTTCTATAGGAAAGGAATGAATTCATTCGTTCTTCCCAAAGCTATGGGTAAATAGTAGGGTAGACTAGGCTCTTTAGCCTTAGTACGACAACCGGTCTAGCAGAAGGAAAACTCTGAATTAAAACCAGCTAGACTGAATTGACCTTGTGTCAAATTCTGTTTGTATACTTACTATAATTCCTTTCCGTTTTAAGCTGATTTTATTTATTATGAAAAGGGTTACAAATATTTAAGGAATGATAAAAATCTTATTTGTGAGTAGTTTTTATTATTTTAAATTATTTTTTTTTTTTTTTTTACCTTTGCTGAAAAAAGTTAGGTTATCTTATTCTAGTTATTATCTCATAATTGTTCTCATTCCCAATTATATCTGCATCGGAAAAATAAGGTCTAAAAAGGTTTGGCTTCAGGTTAATTCATATAAAAGTCGTCATGCCAGAAAATCATTACTTTAAATTTGTAAAAAGAACTCTATTCTATTCTATTCTATCATTTCTCTGTCTCTTTTTTTCTCTCCTCTTTTTTTTTCTTGCTCTCTCTGTTATTTCTCTCTATCCTTCTCTCTCTTTTTCTCTTTCTCTCTTTCTCTCCTTTTCAATCTCTTTCTCTCCTTTTCAATCTCTTTCTCTCCTTTTCAATCTCTATCTTAATATAAATCTCTTTTTCAAATCCCTTTCTGTTTCTTCTATTTTTTTCTCTCCTCTTTTTTTTTCTTGTCTGTCCTCTTCTCTCTTTCCAATTTCTTTCCATCTCTCTCTCTCTCTCTCTCTCTCTCTCTCTCTCTCTCTCTCTCTCTCCTTCCTATTTAGGGCTGGTTTCTTTTTTTTTTTTTAAATCCACTTATCAAAATGGACTTTAATTTTCTTTTTCTTTTAAGGTTGAATAAATATCAATAATTTATATTATATTAGGGATGGCCAGGAAAAGAAAAGAAGAGACTGAAATTTGCCAAGTAGAAATAAATTTCTTTCTTTTTGAATTCGTAATCAGATGTGTATCTGGGGATGGGAAAGGGGTTATTTGAAACCCCACCTTTGTCCAGAAACGCACCCAATAGAGGTGCGTTCCACAAAAGGATTTATTAACAGTTCACCTAGTGTATTTCTATTGACATAAATAAATCTCAGTAAATGTTGGAGGACGAATCATCAAGAAACCAAGAATCGGTGGTAACAAAGGGATTGATGATATTGTTACATAGCCGTACTTATTTTGATATGCTTATCTCTGCTACTACTGGACATCTGGACAGTTGTCTCTGCATGAGTCTCTTTATCGTTGACTTTCCTTCTTGAGTCTTTTCTTATTGGGATTTCTTGGGTTTTTCATCTTGTGTCGTTATTTATTATTATTATTAACGAACACAAGATTTTATCTTCATTTTAGAGCTCTTTATTTTATTTTAATAAACTTAAGTTAAGAACAACCATACGTGGAGAAATTGATCTTCAAACAGGAGATGCCATCTTCCGTTCGTCACTCAGGCCAAAAACTGGCTTTTCACGTTGCCTCTGGCCAATGAGAGAACAGGTCAACAAAATATGTCAATCAACTTACTCTGTATTTTCCCATGAAACTACCGTTATTTTATTTTACGCTACAGTACAGAATTGATAGGCAACCTATCAATTATGTAACAATATTTTAGAAATCTAATCATTTTTATAATGCACAATTGTTGAAACTGAATGATGGCATTGGTTAGCTGAAATTATGCATATAAAGATTTTCAAGGTACCGTATTTGACGATTTAGAATAGGGATGTATGAAAATATGCACTTACTATCAGTAATTCTAGATAAGCAACGCGTGCTTTTCTTATAAAATATGGATGACTACAAATGTTTTTTGCGAATAAATTCACTTTTTATATTTGTTCTTTTGCGGATCTCCGTATAAAAATATCGTCCTGAAAAAAACACACTAAAAACAAAGACTAAAAAAACTATTATTTGTATAAAATACTTTTTTTTAATTAAAATTAAAAAAAACAAACTAACCAGTTGAATTTATCTATTCAGTATGTTTGCATTAAGTAATTTGCGGTGAGTGAAAGAGTTTAATCTACAGATGTTAATGTTAAACCACTCGCACCCCCCCCCCAAAAAAAAATTAACCTGAAATTTTCCCTCATTTAACAATTTGAAAAAAAAAAGTCTTTGAAAAGAAACCTTATCTTTTATTGCTTCAAATACCGAACATTTTATTAAAATCCGGTAGTCGAGTTGGGGGAATTAAAAAAAAAAAAAAAAAAAAGTGCTTTAGCAGGTGCCCTTTTCTTGTATACCTAGCTTATGATAGGCCCCTTTCCCCCCAAAAAAAATGTCCCAGAAAATTACCATGTGCCATATAAGGTCAAAGGTCAGCTTTGGGTTACTGGCTTGTGGAGTTCTAGTACCGCCGACGTATCCATTGGTTCTAGTGTTGCATGACCCTTAAATTAAACCGCAAATGTTATCAGGGGCTGAATATATGACACTTTAAAAATGACCTGATTGTGGGTGAGTGCTACGAATGTCAGGCGAAAACCCTTTACCTAACATTCGTAGCTTAACCCCGTTTATTTATATTTAAAAAAAAAAATGTCTGCCTACATTGAAATGCGTCTTATAAACCATGAAATATGGTAATTTCTAAGGTGAACACATTGAATGTCAAACTTAGATAGGTTTGGGTTTATTTATTCCGGAAACAAATTTTCCGAGTGTGTGTGTGTGTGTGTGTGTGTGTGTGCGCGCGCCAAAACTCAGGAAGCTACGAAACAATGTTTCTCAAAATCTTATGTCGACGTATTCAGATATTAGAAAGGGGTGTATATCTCTTAACATTTGGTACATTTTTAAAGATACTTTATTTCGGAATAAATAAGTATTTGTCTTTTCTTGGGAGGAAAAACTTATACTACAATTTAATAGGAAAAAATCACAGCTAAAAGATTTAGAAAAAAAGTATTTTAAAGTGGACAACTGAAACAATTTTCAGAAACAGGCATATCTTCTATTTATTTCTTAATTACATAGTTAATTCCCTCTGTTGTTTCATAAATAAACGACAACTGTTAGGTTTAATGTAGGCCAGACAAAATAAACCCATAAAGTGTTAATGACAATAATAAAATAGCTTTAAACTAGCTTTAAATTAAAGCTAGTTATAAAATAACTTTGCAATATAGATATTTACAAAGCTTAACTTAGTTGTCATAAGGCCCCAGAAGTGGCAAACAGTAAGAATCAATTTCACTGGTAATAATCTACTTCTCTAACTATAACCATTATACCACCTGAGGCTCCTTATCCTTAGAAATAAGTAAAGTCGTCTAACTCCTACCTTGTAACTATCCTGTGTAGTTCGTTTTTAAGAAAGATTATCTCTTAAAGAATTAAAACCCATGCAAGAACACTTATAAGTTTTATAAAAAGCTTTCTTGGAAATTACTTATTGATATTTTAGGAATTGACTATAAGACGTTGTTTTTACCATTTAATCAAGACGATGCTTTAGGATCACTTTGTATTTAACCCTTTTGCAGACAGTGGCATTTTTTGTTGCCAACACTACACAGGCAAAGCGACATTTTTTCCCCTTTTTATCGATAACTCAATGTAAGGCATTTTCCCAATTGACTGCTCATTTACTAATTTAATGTTAATGCATAGAAACATTGCTAGGAGGTCCCACTGTAGAGTAGGATTGTGTAAAGGTTGTTTTGCAAAAAAAGATTAAAAAGTGAGTGCTTTATTGTTTTCATGCTATTCTACTATGATACACAATTGCTGATCAATTTATGTTTTGTCTGCGTTTTATATATGACTAGAAGCGACTACCCAACATCGTATGGATAGAGGGGGGGGGGACAAAAATTTGGTGTATTGATTTGTTTACTTTGAAATTGACAAATGCTGGACATTTTTATTTAGAATTTTAATGCTATTTCTATGTATATTTTAATTTTTAAATATTTTCTAATATAAATCAGATCTTTATAATTTTTTGCGTAAAAAGCAAGAACCAGTGATATTTAATGTGCATATATATTTACTTTGTCATTGTTTTTTCGTAATTTCATCCGGACATACATACATCCCAACTACCCTTTATATGTGTATAGGTTAGGGTCTGCCAAACGTGACGTAAATTTAACCCCACCGATTGAAAAAAATAAATAACAAAAATCAGGAAATTATCCGATCTTAATGAAATTTTCAGTGTTGAATTATCAATGAACGAATTTTATAATGCATCAGTTATTTTATTTCAAAACTTTCTGATGTTTTTCAGGTCCCTTAACTTTGCCCCTCCCTCTCCTTATATTTGGGGCGCAAAATATCGATGGGGTTATTTACTTTTGAAACTAATTGCAGACAAAAAACTGAAGGTGTGAATAGAAGAAACAATTTAAGAGAGCTACTCTGGTAGAAAATAAGTACTGAAAATCGGAAAATGAAAACTGAAAAAAAAAATTTTAAAAATTTTGGAGATTGTTTTTACTCTTTTCTATAATTATATAATTGCTTATTATAATGGGAAAAATTATACATCGATATTTGTTCTGCTTAAAAGCTTGGGGGCCTAAATTTGCTATTGAGTTTTCTCCAAAAATTATTAGATAACCAGAATAAAGTAAATTAGTTATTACATATTTGTTTTTAGAATCTAAAAATATTAAATTTAAAACTTGAAATTAAGCGTTTCATATTTTAAATGAATTTTATCTATTAGGTATATAAATTGTTTCCTGAAAGCATGATATGGTAGGCAAAAATGGTAACATTTATTTTAAAGAATTTCGATTTATTGCCATTGAATCAATTTGATTGAAACAATTCAGTAATTAGAAAAGAAAAAAAAAAAGAGAATTTTATTAAAATTAGATATTTCCCTGATTTTTTGATAATTGTTTGTCATCAACGACAAACTTCCATACGATGAGAGGTCACGGGACATTTTCTCTCGGTCATTCTTTTTAATAAACAAATTCACAAGAATTTTTTAAAGTGTCTTTTTTCTGCGTGTTTAGACCAAAAAAGATAAAGATATTTAATTTAAAAGTTATTTATTCTTCTGTAATGAGTGTATTTAAAGTTTTTGTTATTGATTTCTAAGAAGAAAATGTTATTTTTTATTAGAGCAATCCACTTAAAATTCAACCCTTCCTCACCGTGGAAGGGTGGTGACAATGTGTAGTATCGGAACTATGCCATCCAGAACTCAAGTTCCTGAAACGGCCTCCCAAGGTAGATTGGTCTGTCACCCAGTGGTATTAGGGCTACAACTCGGCTAATGGGCTCTGGTGAAAATCCGAAAGGCGTCTCGATTATGCTCAGGAATCAATAGCTTTTGGTGTGCTTGTCACTGCATCTGTGGAAAATTTGCAGTAAACAAGGGCACTCCTTCCCCTGACCGGGATATGCATGCAGGGTTTGGGGACTGCTTGTGAATTTCCTATTTCCTTGTTACTCTTTTCATGAATTTACTCTCACATTCATTCGGAATTCCAACCCAGGATGAATGCTGTAACAACAACAATTCACTTAAAATGCTCCAACTTTGAGAATAAAACAAATTCCAGTCCAGTTTGCAACAGAATGATGATTTTATGGAGTCGATCTTTGCGCTGTCATTTCTTTAATCATCGTTTTCCTTTTTATAATGGAGATAATTGTAAAATGCTAATTAAAATAATTTTATATATTATATATAATTTTATATATTATATCAGTCGGTAGAGCTTTCGGCTA
Organism: Doryteuthis pealeii; assembly: GCA_023376005.1. Taxonomy (NCBI): domain Eukaryota; kingdom Metazoa; phylum Mollusca; class Cephalopoda; order Myopsida; family Loliginidae; genus Doryteuthis; species Doryteuthis pealeii. The sequence goes on along the minus strand of CM042138.1, from coordinate 88,062,582 downwards.
GAAACCACAACGTTCCTAGTTCGATACCGGTCCTTGCCAACTCAACGTATGAGTAGCACAGGGATCTGTGCGGTAAAGTGAGGAACTGATGGTAGGTGTGGCGCTCCACCTCAGATGCTAAAACAATCTCCTTGGTCTAGCGCTATTGAAAAGGGGACAGACTCGCTCGCTGACTGGCTGATACCGACTTTAGGTCGCCCCGTCGACTTTACTTACTTTTACTTATATAATATATTATATATAATTTTATATATTATATATAATTTTATAATGGAGATAATTATAAAATGCTAATTTGAATACTACCTAAATAGAAGCATCAATATCATCATGGACTTCTGTTGCAAGAGAAACCAAATAGATTTACATGTCTAGTTTTTAACAACAATGGATGAGAAAATATTATTTAGAATAGTCTTATACATTTTCTTCAAAAAGAGTCGTAGGAAATGGACTCGTCGACCTGAGTTCAAACACTGGACGAGGCTGTTTGCATTTCACATAGCACTAATACCATTGGGAAAGGTATGAATCCAACCACTTTCCCTCCAGCTATGGTTAAATAGTAGGGCGTACTGGGCTTTTTAACCTTTGCTAGGTAACCAGTCTAGGAGAAGGAAAACTTTGAATTCAAACCTGGTAAACTCCATTTAAGAAATTGTCCTTGTGTCACATCCTACTCATGTGGAGGAGTTTATATATATATATATATTTTCAATTGGGGGGAAGTATCTTTATTGTAGAAAATAGTACAATTAACAGTTTTAAACATATTTTTGCTGGATGTATCCTGAATATCTAAACTGAGGAATTATGTTGTTTTTTTTGGGGGGAAGCAATAATTTCGCTGTCTCCCTTTTTTTTTTCTGTCATCCTGAAAGCTTTTAAGTAACGGGAGGACTCTTTCTACTAAGTCTCTTATTACACTGGGCCAGGCGGATTTCAAGTTTACTTTTGTGTCATAATGTTTCATTTTAAATGTATTTAGGTTGGGACATGTTGATCACCATACTCCATATGAATAACTCAAAGCCTTAAACATAGGCTGTGAGTACATCTTATTATAATGGAGATTGTCTGTTACCGAAACTATATTACTACTCAAGTCACAATTCCTTAGTTATTTACATCACATTCTCCATGATTTTATTTTTTTATTTAAACCTCAATTATTAATAAAATTGTTTTACATTATTAATACTGTTGGCCATATCTACATGATATTTTCCACGTACCCCACTTGTACGGGTCAGGCACAAGGCCCTATTAACGTGGGACTACCCACAAACCGAAGCTCATGGGTGGCGGGTGAAAAATTGCGTCGATCCCGTCGGCATTCCCCCTCAAGGGGGGCGCCTCAGGCACTGGGCAATAAACCCAGCCCTGCCCCTTTAAATCAAGGGGGCAGGTGTTGCCTGGGGGGATAGCCCCCTGGGATCGACGCTATTAACTCGTAAAGATCCAGGGCCGAAGCCACTGGACCCCGGCGTGGGCCGGATCTACATGATATTTACCGCGTACCCCACTTGTACGGGTCAGGCACAAAGTCCCTATTAACGTGGGACCACCCACAAGCCGAAGCTCATGGAGTGGCAGGTGAAAAAATTGCGTCGATCCGTCGGCATTCCCCTCAAGGGGGGCGCCTCAGGCGCTGGCAATAAACCCAGCCCTGCCCCTTTAAATCAAGGGGCAGGTGTTGCCTGGGGGATGGCCCCCTGGGATCGACGCTATTAACTCGTAAAGATCCAGGGCCGAAGCCACTGGACCCCCGGCGTGGGCCGGAGCTACATACTAATAACATGCAATTGTATTTATATATACAACAAAATAGCGGTTTACAGTGTGAACGAAAAGGCTAATTTGCATATTGATATTAAAAATTTAATTTTAATAAATGTGCTTAGTATTATTGATTTCTAATTGTTTGGTTTTATTTTAATGAATATGAGCAAAAATATCTTTAAAAAATGTTAAAAGAAATCCATTAACAGGAAGAAATAACCTATTTTATTCTTTATTTTCCTATTTTAACTAAATAGTTAAATTAGGAAAATTTAGCAATGAAAGACAAGAGTGATGGAAGAGTAAGTTTCAATTGTTCTATTTTTCCATTATACCCCACTCTGTTTCAAATCTTTTTTATCTGTATTCTTATTTAGTTTCATTAGCCTTTCTAATTTAATACAATATTTTATTACGTTAAAACTTAAATACTTGCACCCTAGCGTACATATATTTGCTAGTTATAGGAAAAAGGATTCTGTTTGCATTCTAAAGAATCACTTGCATTGTTAGAACATTGTTTCTATGTGTGTGTCCTGAACAGATGTATTCTGTTTTTATTTGACTAGTATAAAAGATGTCATCCATTGATATAGAAACAAACAATACTTGTACAGTCAAATAATAATTCTACAAGGATGCATATTCTGACCATCCCTTTTTCAGCATATATATATATATATATATATATATGCAGAAATGTAAATTTAAAACTCATATAAGAAATAACAATAGTTTCAATTTCATAAAAGTGCTTTGTATTTTTAGTAGAATTATGTTTGCATAAAATAGATATTTTTTTTTAAAATTAGGTTTTTACGTTGCAGCCCAAACTAGAAAAACTATCCCCCCCCCCCGCTACCAAAAAGAAAAAAAAAGAAAGCTAGTTCTCTAAAACCTTTTGGTGTCCTGGGTCTTGTAGTGAGGGTCCAGTTTTGGAGCTCTTGGGGGGGGGGTATGGATTACCCTTTTATTGCCATCACTCCCAAGTTCACCCTGACCCTGAGCAGTAGTACCTGTTATGGTCCCATTTACGGGTCAAATAGATTGTTTGCAAGTTAATGAAAATCATTTCTTCCAGTTCATTGATATAGGGGAAATTATTGAAAATTATTTCTACCAATTCATTATTAATATACATGAAGTAAATGAAAATTATTTCTACAAGTTTATTAAACCAAAAATATTTTCCTACAGACTATTTAAAAATGAAAATTATTTCTACAAGATTTTTATACACCTGAAAGTTAAGTCACAATACACATGAAGTTATTTCTTCTAATTTATTGATGCACATATAATTAATGAAAAATTTAACATAAAATAATTTCTACCAATTTATTAATACACATGAAGTTAAACAAGATTTAGCATTAAATAACCCACAATGGTTGATGTGCCACTAAACACCAACCAACCAACCAACCAACTGAAACTTTTTGGCCATTTTTTTTATTTTTTTAAAAAGTTATGATAAATACAATATATGATAAATACAATATACTAGGGTGAGTCAAAAGTTTTGCAATATTTTGGGACGTTAGTTTGCAACACATATATATCATATGACCGAAGCAGTTCGGGCCGTGGTAGGTAGTATCGTGGTAGATCGTGCGTTGACATGTTATGCATTGCTTCGCTGCATGTTTGTGTGATTTGAAAGCTGCACAGGTAAACGTGCAACATAATCTAATTAGGGAACTTATGCTTTTCTTTTTAGTTTTCCATCAAAATAAGCAAAAACAATTGATGTGTGAAAGGTAAAGGCGCAGCAGTTGATCAGAGTGTACAGATGGTTAAATAAATTTCACTTGGGTTGCAACAACGTCGACGATCGGACAAGATAGGCTTAAAACCGTGGATTCAGAGGCCGTGCTCCAAGCCATTGAATAGCACTCGAAGAGAATCAGTCCAGTGTGGTCCACCACTTTCATGACCTTGGCAAAAACATCTGGAGCTTCTTAATTGTGCCTCACACACCTACACATCGTTTTAACTTTCATCATATATCATATAAATGATGAAAAGTTATTTTTTCTTTTAAACCAAAAATACTAGGATTTTATTATTTTCTAGTTGAAGATTATAAAATCAAAATGGATATTATTTATTATTTATTTATTAGAATACTACTTAGGATACATTTATTAGGATACTACTTAGGATATTATTTATTTATTAGGATTTATTATTATTTATTAGGATACTACAGCATTTGAACTCTAACAACAAATAAAATTTACCACTTCTATAAACAAAAATAATTGCATATATATATATATATATATATATATATATATATATAAGGGATGTACTTATTTTTGGACTTTTATATATTCCTATTTTTTTAATTATTTGTCATATTTGTGTGTTGGGTGATGTAAAAATGAATCAGGTCCGCTCCTTGTCTCCTCATCTAAAAGGAATGCTTGGTTTATTGTCTGATGCCTGAGATACCCGAAAATGGAATGCTGATGGAACCGAGCTATTTTTGCCACCACTTCATGAGAGACTTGCTTACTTTGGGTTATCCACATTAAACAGACCTTGTGTCATATTCCAGCACTTGTTTGGTGGGTAGATGAATATTCATATTTTTGGTTACAGAGTTTCAATCTTGTACAGTTGAGAAATTGATAAATATGTTTTGATTGTATAATGTTCTACTAGGAATAAAAATCCAGGAATGTTTGATTTTTGAAGAAAAGGACACAGACAGACAAACTCCTCCCAATTACTGATATACATGAAACTGTGAAATAGGTTTTGTTATTAATTGTCTGATTGCAATTTAAGAATTGAATAAAGCTATGGGCGGTTTTATGCAGTCAGACATGACTGGTTGACTGTTTATTAAAGTTATTAGACTCTAAGGCTATAATTAGGTTACTACTTGTGCATTGTTGCATTAGTCTTATGTATAATGATGCACACACACACTCAGGTTTAGAGTAACTAACTGCAATTACTCATATCTCTAAAGAAATTTGGCTTCAGTTCTAAAAATAACGAAGAAAAGATAAAAAAACCATTTAAAAAGAAACCCCTCAAGTTTAAATAAGAAAATTATGATTTGTGCAGTGATGCTGATAGCTTTTTGATTTAGTTCGTCCTGGGATGCATATATTTGCTTTGAAAATGTATAGGTGCTAACTAAAGCCATCTAACTCCTACCTTGTAACCTATCCTGTGTAATTCATTTCTAAGAGAAATTTATTTACAATTAGCTTGAAATGGTGAGGGAGAAGAAAGAAAAACACTGTGACCCATGGATACGATTTTACTGCGTCCTTTTAGATAGCTTTTTGATTTGGTGCGTCCTGGGATGCATATATTTGCTTTGAATGAATCCCCGGGGGGGGGTGTATAGGTCCTAACTAAAGCCATCTAACTCCTACCTTGTAACCTATCCTGTGTAATTCATTTCTAAGAGAAATGTATTTAGAATTAGCTTGAAATGGTGAGGGGTGAAGAAAGAAAAACACTGTGACCCATGGATTAGATTTTTGTGCATCAGGGACGAAGAAGAACGCATTCCTATCAGCATCTCTGCTCACATTACCAAAATAATGGTAAACTTTTGAATAAATATTTAACAGGTACTACAACTCTGGATTTGTGGACCTGGGAGTAATGGCAATAAATGGGTACTCCACACTCCTCAGAATCTCCAGAACATGAGCCTCACTATCTGATAGTTTAGTATCACATACAGGACACCCCATTGGGTCAATCGTCTGGTCACATCACACCCTATCAGTTATGATTTTCCTGGCCCTATTGCTCTTATGGCAACCCCAACACTTTTATCATATATGTGACAGAAGGCAGTGGCCGAGGGCCTTAGTGTCCTGGGTATAACGTTAAACTACATTTAGTGGTGAGGTTCCAATTCTGGATCTCTAGGAAGTGTAGAGTACCCCTTCATTGCCATTACTTCCAGGTCCACTGTAACTTGGTGTGGTTGTATCTATTAAGGTCCTATCTATTGGTTAAATAGATAAAAAATGAGTTTTCAAAAATGTGCTTAAAAAAAGATTTTAAAAAAATTAAATAACCAATAAGAATGAATAATTCCCTTACAAATCATATATACCAAAAAAAAATTGGCATTAAATAACCCACATGATTGATATGCCGTTAAACCAAACAAACACAAGATGGTTCCGGTTTTTACCCCTCTGTAGGAGGCCCTGTTTACAGAGCTACCTAGTATTAAAATTAAACATGTAGGGCTATAAATAGGTATAAATTTGTCTGCTTCCATGACATGTTGACATAAGCTAAATGATTTCATAGTTTTATAATTAATCTGGACAGATAATTAACTAATTAATTTTTTTCTATTTTTATTTATTCACAACCATCACAGAACTGTGTCCAAAACAATTTAAACCGCCACAAAGGTGAAATGTAATTCGTTTCCAGAATCAAAATGTTTCTTTACTTTCATCTAGAAGTTGTTAGTAGCATAATAATACAAACACCATGAAAACGATAAGAAAGAAAATAAACCAATTCATATTCATGAATATAATTATTTAAATCAATTTCAAATGTTGTCTTCATTCTCTGTCTACTTCTCAAATCTTTTGAACTGAGGTCACCTTGTCATGCAGCCATTATTTGGTCACTTTCTATGATGTGTAGTCTTTGTTGGTTTATTGTTACACACTTACATACACTCATCAGTGCATGAGTAGCACAGTTTGGATCTGTGCGGTAAAGTGGTGAGCTGATGGTCAGTGTGGCGCTCCACCTCATGTAAAAACAATCTCTCTGGTTTAGTGCTAGTGACAAGGGTAACACACACTTTATATATTAGGTACCACCAATTTTACCCTGTGAAATTTACCCCCCCCCCCATATTTAACACAATGAAACTTGCAGAAAAATTAATATTTTCTTAATTTTTTTTTCCATTCGAAAGAAAAAACATTAAACAAACTCCTGATGATTTAAAAAAAAAAAAATTTCAGCTTACGGAAATAATGAAAATTATGATTGAAAAACAATGTTTTCATTTTTGCACTGTTAAATCAACTGAAATTTAACGTAGCTAAAAACAAGTTACGATAAGAGGATTTTTAAAAAATTCTATGAAAAATCAATTAATAGTCTGATTTTCACGAAAATTTCCATAAATGTTTACCTTTGGATGTAAATATATCTGAAATAGTTTTTTTCTAAAATATATTAGGGGAAATATTTTTTACGAGGTCTATTCCCCCTCCCCTATTTTATTTTATGAGATAAAAAAAATGACTCGTCAGAAAAATTTTGTACTTTTTTTTTTATAAAGATAAGAGTCTGAATTAACTATATCAATGAAATTGTATAACGTACAACGCTGTAGTTTTTTTTTTTTTTTTTAATTATTGAAATCGGAAATAAAAATTGTCATAATATTAATATTTGAAAACTTTTTTGCTTTTATAATTGGTATGTACTATATTCTATTAAATTGTCAAAAAAAAATGTTTTTTAAGAGATTTTCAATCTTTTGTGTGCTTAAATATTTTTATTTTCTGCGTGAAAAAATTTATGGGTTAACTAAAATTTCTTGATAAATTGTAGAGTTTTTATCTATGAACAACTAAAGCCGTCTAACACCTACTTTGTACCCCATACCGTGTAAAATTCGTTTCCAAGAAAATATTGAAATGTATCTATTGTTAGTTGTAAATGGTGGAGGGAAGAAAAAAAAACACTGGGATGCATGGATACGATTTTTCTGCATCCTTTTAGATTTTTCTCTAAGGTACCACCAAAATAGGTCACGTGTTCAGTTTAGTCCATATTGAAGGAAGAAACGTAAATATTTTTGAACTTTTTAAAAAAAAATCTTGCAAAAATGAAATAATGAACATAAAGAGTTGTTACAAAGAAAAACAGTTAATTCACAGATCAAATTATCGGATTGGGGGAAAATTACTCACTGTTATCTTAAAAAAATAAGTAAAACAATCTTTTTTTTAACGACTGAGTCAGTTTCTTTATTGATATTTTTTTTTAGCAGAATTCTGTATTCATGGTTCTTTTACTAAAAAGCTCCCGCACCAACATATTTTGATATAATTATTCAGACTCTTATCTTTATAGAAAAAAGTAAAAATCGTTTTTTGTCGGTTCATTTTTTCATATTTCATAAAATAAAATAGGGCAGGGTTAGACCTCGTAAAAAAATATTTCCCCTAATATATTTTAGGAAAAAACTATTTCAGACATATTTTCATACAAAGGTAAAAAAAATTATGGAAATTTTCGTGAAAATTGGACCATTGAGTTTTCCTTAATTTTTTAATTTAATTTAAATTTAGATTTAATTTTTTAATTCTTTAAAAGTTTATTTAATATTTTTTTCTTAATTTTTTCTTAAATTTCTGACTTAATTTCTTTTTCTTTTCAGATGAAATATCCTAAATGCAGAAATTATCATCCAAAAGAGAAAGTGGATACCCAACCAGCAGCCGCACAAAAACCTGATTGTGAAGTTCGTCATTACATGCTTGACATCTTCAATAGTTATGCGTGGATTATATTCAAGCGTGCACCGTGGTACATTTGGATATATAGCATTTTTGTTTTGATATATGATCTTGTGGTGAAGAATGGCTTACAAAATTTTGTGCGACTCTATACCACCAGAGTAATGGCTCCCGGTGGGATATTGGGACAATATAAGGATATCATTGAAGAATGCCAACCAAGTCTTGCTGCAGGTATGATCCTTAGGAATAATTCTTATTACCTACCAAATATAGTCATTTGTGTATAGGTGAACAAATAGCTTTGTAGGATGTTTTGCAAATCTTTTCATCTTTAAAATTTTGCTCGAAATGTAAATTTTGTATTATGTTTAGTTTAGATATTGTTATTTACTAAACTTAGTTTAGTTGTGGCATAATGCCAGAAGTATGAGGTACCCAGTGAGAATCGAATTCACTAACAAGGGTCTGTTAATCTAGCTTGCTAACCATTATACTAGGGACTGGCAAACGGAGCCTAAAATGCGTTTTTGACCAAATGACTTTAGCCCCCCCTACAGAAAATAATTTACCAAAAATCAGGAAATTATCGGATTTTAATGAAATTTTCAGTGTTTATGTATCAATGAACGATCTTTATAATGCATTATTTATTTTATTTCAAAACTTTCTAATTTTTTTCAGGTCACTTAATTTTGACCCCACTTATGTTGGGGGCGTAAAATGTTTTGCAAGTTGATCATTTTTGATACTAATTACAGAATAAATAATGAGATAAAAGACCAAAGTTATAAACAGAAAAAAAAATTTTTTTTACGGTTGCGCTTCTATGAGAAAATAAGTACCGAAAATCGAAAAATAAAATGTAAAAAAATAATAAATAATTAATTTTTTGGAGATCTCTTTTTTACTCATTTCGATAATTATTTAATTGGTTATTATTTTATAAAAGATAAAATTCTACATCGATGTTTTTTCTGCTTAAAAAAGGGAGGGGGTACATTTTCAATCGAGTTTTTCTTCAAAACTTATTACTTTTGGCGCCTAAAATAAGGTTTGCATTAAGTAGATATTTATTTTTAGAATCTAAAAATATAACATTTTAAACTTAACATCAGGATTTTCATATTTTAAATGAATTTTATATATTAATTTTTCATAGCAAAATACTAAATTAAAGTTTTGAAATAAAATAACTGATGCATTATAAAATTCATTAATTGTTAAATCAATACTGAAAATTTCATTAAAATCAGATAATTACCTGATTTTTGGTAAATTTTTTTCCATCCCAAATGGTACGTTAAAATTGTAAACAAGCGCCTAAAACCATTGAAAAACAGCCAAAATGGCGGATGGCGTCGAAATTGACCAAAACAAATAGTTTTAAATCTTTTAAAAATAAACTGCATATGTAATTATATTTTTCTTTTTTTAATGATGGTTATTATGCTACTACTTATCGATTTAGACAAAGTTTAACATTAAATAATAGATTTAATTATTCTTAATTCGCTTTTAAAAGTCGTATCTGATTTTTTTTGCCAGTAGCTACATTATACCATGTGAGGTGCCTGAGTTTAGGTATTAAATCGAATGTTGAATTTTTAAATTTTTTTTTTAATGTAGTCTTCAGGATTTGATCTTTTTAAAAATGTAAGAATTAGGGACTGGACTTTAAAAAAAAAATTTTTATTCAAATGACCAAATGTGTTTTATCAATTTAGATTATGAGTGGGCGGGGGCAGGGCATAATCTAAATTGATAAAACACATTTTTTTCTAGCTTTTTTTTTTTTTTAAATAAGCTATTCATTATTAAAGTAAGTCATTAATGGATAAAGTGCTGAAAATTTTATGTGCAATATGGAAACTCACCTTTTTTAACTAAAAATGAAATCAAAGAAACAGACGACAACATTAACGGTTTATATTTTACATATAAATTTTAGGGTCAATCTTTTTCCTTAAAAGAACAATAGGTACCACCAAAATACGTCACGGGATCAGGTTAGGCCATATTGATGGAAGAAACAAATATTTTTTAACTATTTTTTTTTTTTTTTTTTTTTTTTTTTGTGAGATTTAAAAAAACAATGAGTTGTTACAAAGAAAAACAGTTAAATCAAAGATCAAATTATCTGATTGGGAAAAAATTACTCACAGTTATCTGGAAAAATAAGTAAAACAGTCCGTTTCTTTTACAACAGGGTCAATTTCTTTCTTGATATTTTTAGCAGAATTCTGTATTCATGGTTCTTTTACTAAAAAACAACAACAAAAAAAACTCCTGTATAGAAACTTATAAAAATCTTCTGATATAATTATTCAGACTCTAATCTTTATAGATAAAAAGTAAAAATCATTTTTTGTCAGTCCATTTTTTCATATTTCATAAAATAAAATGGGGGTGGGGGATAGAACTCGTAAAAATATTTCCCCTAATATATTTGAGGAAAAACCTTTTCTTTCATTTAACGGTGCGAAAATGTAAAAATTGTTTTCGTTCATAATTTTCATTATTTCAGTAAGCTGATAATATTAACCTTTATGCAAGTTTCATCATGTTAAATATAGCACGGGGGCGGGGGTGGGGGTGGGGGCTAAATTTTACAGGGCAAATTGGAGGTACCTAAAGAACAGGAGTATTAACTTTTTTTTTTTTTTTTAAATTTTTTTTTTATATAAAAACATTTTTCTAAAGTCTTTTTTAAATTTAAGTCTTTACTTTTTTTATTTAAAAAAATTTTTTTTTGCCATTTTTGTCTAGGAATTAAGTGTTTTCTCTAAAACTTATGGCATTTAATACTAACTTATCTACCGTATGTGTGCGTGCGCGAGCGAGCACGCAGAATCTTCTAGAAACGTTTATTATAATCATCTAAATATCAAAATATTTTGATCTCCTTTTAGTGTATTGAGGAGATACTTTATTATCAAAAGAAGTTGGGAACAAATATGAAAGAAAGCATATGTTGACATATGTCCTCCTATTAATGACTAGAAGCGGCTACCCAGCGTCGCCTAGGTAGAGGGGGGGGGCAAAATTAGTCTCACAGATCCATTATTATTGAATCACAAATTAGAGCCTCACAAGATGCCCATTAAAATCCCTTTGTAAAAAATACCTTGTGTTGATCCGGCCTGAAGAAAACGTGCACAAAAACTCTGAAAAGAAAAGCTAATGTCTCCTATTTAAAATATTAAATGCAAAAAAATAGATAAATAAATAAATAGATAAAAACTAATAATAATAATCCAAGCTGATACTGTTTAAATTTTATATTTTAATTATGTTCTTGAATTTAAATCAAATCCTCATTATTTTGGCTAAAGGCAAGATCTGGTGGTAGTGAATGTGTATATATATTTACTTTGTTGTTAATTGTTTTATTTTTGCAATTTACTCAGGACATACATACACTCAACTGCCCTTTATATATGTATAGATTTGTGACAGAGAACAAGAAAGGAAAAAGAGCAAGACATTGTCTTGCCTGCCGGGATCGAACTCGCGTCCTCCCACATGCAAAAACAAATGCGATTTAGGCACTAATATGCCGATAAACAACCAAAGCGAGTGGAGCTTGGGGTGACAAGCAGAGAAGCTTTCGGCTTACGTGAGAAGGCAGTGAGAAAATATTATTTTGACAAAGGCGAAGGATTTTCAGCTGCTGGTCGAAGACTGTGTTGACCAAAAGAAAGTTTTGCCTGCTAGAAGACAGTGAACTCTCTTCTTTTTGGTCTCCCCCTCAGCAGGAACTTGTTGAAGCAAATATCTATTTTCCCCCCCTTCTATAAGCTATTTAGGCTTTGGATAATATTCGTCACAAGATTATATATAACTTTTGAAATGGATTTGTTATGCTAAAACCAAAGCAAATTGAACTTACTTTATATTTTAAAAAAGTATGTTTGTTGATGATGAAAAAATCAACTTAGAACTTTATTGGAAATAAGATTTTTTTGATTTAGTGAAAAGGATGTATTAATCATGGATAATATTATTAGATTTTCTTTTCTTCTTTTTAAACAGCTTTTTCTTCAGAACAACTAAAATGTGGAACAAACTCATCCATAAGTGTTTTTCAATGACCTTAAATTTTCCAAGTCCAAGGTCAATAAGTATCTCATTGTATTATTTGGACCATTGTCCTCATCTTTATTGTTATCTGCACAACGTTTTGGCAATGTGCCCTCCGGCCTTTTTCAGGTATTTCTTGTCTGACTCCGAAACCTTGTAGTAATCGGGAGCCTTCATGTAGTAATCGTTATTATGGAACTTCTACTGTAACCCTTTATTCAATCCACGGGGGTGGGGTAGACTGTTCTCATTCCGCTAACCATAGCTGAGTACAAGTGTTAAGCTGTGTTGATTATTCTATGTTACTATCGCCCTTGACCAGGATTGAACCTTCAGCCTAGAGATAACTGTCACTTAGAACTGTATTAACACAAACGCCTATATCCACTATGCCATGTGTCCAATTGGAAGGTTCCCTAGTCCAACAAGAAAAACCTGAAGAGGGCTGGAGGGCACATTGACCAAAACGTTGTACAGATAACAATAAAGATGAGAAGAATAGTCCGAATAATCTAAATAATCCAGCCTCATCTAAAAAAAATTAAGAGAAAAAGTATCTCATTGTTTTTTAATTTTATCATGAATGGCTGCAAGTATTTCTCAAAATCATTATGATCAGGAAATTTCTCCCATTGAGAAACTCTGACAGGGCTGGGCTTTCACCTTTTGAGGCTGTAAGTTAAATAATTGTGGTGTAATGGTTAGCCAGTTAGTCTCATAGATCCATTACTACTGAATAGCGAGTTCAATCCTTGCTTGGATACTTGTGATGTCATGTCACACCCTACCCATAGCAAATTGGTTTGGTAAATACTTACTAGTCTAAATAATGATGTCACTAAGATACTTCATCTTAAAACTTTGAATAATACTATTTTTTTTTTTTTTTTTTTTTTTTTTTTTGTATACAGCATTAAAGTTACTGACAGACCCAAACAATGTACCTGCCTTATTAAATTGCACTCATGGAAAAGACAGAACTGGAGTTTTATCTGCATTGATTCTTGCTTGTCTTGGAAAAGATAAATACTACATTGCAAAAAACTATGCACTCTCTGTAAGTTTAAAATTCTTTTTTTTTTTCCTTCTTTTTTTCTCCTTTTTTTTTTTTTTTTTTTCTTTTTTTTCTTTTTTTTTCTTTTTTTTTTTTTTTTTTTTTTTCTTTTTTTTTCTTTTTTTTCTTTTTTCTTTTTTTTTCTTTTTTCTTTTTTTCTTTCTTTTTTTTTTCTCTTTTTTTTCTTTTCTTTTTTTTTTTTCTTTTTTTCTTTTTTTCTTTCTTTTTTTTTTCTTCTTTTTTTCTTTCTTTTTTCTTCTTTTTTTTTTCTTTCTTTTTTTTTTTCTTTTTTTTTCTTTCTTTTTCTTTCTTTTTTCTTCTTTTTTTTATCTGTAAAAGGAGAAATTTTTATTTTATTCAGTTTTTAGATTAATTTAAAATTTTTTTTCTTCAAAACTACAGTATTGGGGGAAAAAACAACAAAGCAGTGAAAACACTGAACTATTTTTTTTATTATTGTCACAAATTTTTAGGAAACTTCAATGGCTTAGACACATATAAAGAAGTAGTAAAAGTGGAGTGGTCTATTATCAGTATCAATTGAACAGCGAGGTAGTCTATCCCCTTTTCGCATGTCCTAGACCAGGGTGATTGTTTTGCTGAGGTGGATCACCACACCTACCGTCATCTCCCAGATGCTTTATCGCACAGATCAGATGGCTCAAGCTGTGGTTCACATGTGCTGAGTTGGTGGGGACTGGTACCGAATATGGAACCTTGTGATTCCTAGGCGAATGCTCTACTGACTAAGCTAAACTGAACACATAGGGAGTGATTATTTTCCTTGTCAAAATTCCCTCAGTTGTAGAGAAAAGTCAATTTTCTAAAAATGAAATTTCTCAGAAATACTAAAAGTTAATTTATTAGAATTTTCTTTTCCTTGATTTGATATTTTTTTTATTTTGTGATTAGTCCTTTGCTAATGGCGTGGTAAGCAGTTGTCTGAGTTTGAACAAAGGTGGATTGAAGTTGCATTAAAATTTGTGTCAATAATAAATAATAGTTTAGTTTTTTTCACTTTTTTTTTGTCTAATACTGCAAATAGATATAAATAGATGTATATAAAGAGAATTTTACAAATAGATAACCGCCCTGTCGGTGGGGCGTTAGAATGCACATCTGCAGAGGGGTAAGACTCCCCCAATGAGGCCACCTGTGATGCTTAAGGATAGAACCCAGGTGGATGAGCAGTTCATGACTTGCAATACTCCACTTTGGCCCTATCTTGGGCTAGACGGGCTGTCGGAGAGGCCCCCTCCGATCAATCGATTGGTCAGGTCAAGCCCTAGCACCTATATGATTGCCCCAATCCCTCTTTATCGTATGGGTGCTAGAAGGCGGTGGCTGCGGGTCTACATGTCCTGGGAATGACGTTAAACTCTATCTGATGGTGAGGTTCCAGTTTTGGAGGTTTGGGGAATATGGAGCACCCCATTCATCGCCATTGCTCCCTGGTCCACTCTGGCCCGGAGTAGTAGTACCTGTTAGGGTCCCATCTATGGGTTAAATAGAAAAATGTATTTATAAAAAAATGTATTATCCATTAAGAATTGATTTATTTCAAAACTTAATCGGCATTAAATGAACCACTGAGGTTGATATGCCACAAAACAAAACAAAACAAACAAACAAATAGATAAATGTTGTTCATTTTGGGCAATACTGTACATTTAAATACTAAAATTAAATCTATTATAAAGATATTTTTTCCATTTAATGTTTAAAAAAAAAATGAATGATGATTTGTTAAAAAGATAAAATTCTAGTAAATATTGATTTTATTTGAGTAGATAACGTTTATACTGTAATTATATTGTCTATAATTTTAGGAGTCATTGACATTCAACATTTTCTCTGGATTATTGAACCCCTTTTTGTGTTATTGATGTTAATACCACAAATGTTTGGATGATTCATTCTTTAGCCCTTTTCAGTTTTATATTCTGTAAGAAAAGAGAAAGTCGTCAGAAAATAACAGCAGAAATACAATGAAAATAGGATGCTAATCAAGATTAAATAATGATTATTCAATAACGATTGAGAATATAACGTAAATAACTAAGGAAATTGTGATGTTGGTGGTGACATAATTTCGGTTACAGACAAACAATCTCCATTATAATAAGAACTATGTTTCATATAAATATACTAGGGTCGGTTAAAAATTTAATCGGCTGACCAAATGATGTTTATTTTTCAACGTGGTCCTCTTGTGGTCCACACACTTCTTCCACCGGTGTTTCAGTGCTTGGATCCCATTGGTCAAAAAAGCCACCAATAACAGATATGATGCCATATGAATTTTTCAGCCTACCCTCATATTATAAATACTAGTACAAAATATTAAAAAAACACCCTCCGGGCGATGTAAAAATAGATTTTTGAAACATTGCCTGAGGGATGGGAGTAAAAAATTCAATGTCAGTGAGTTTGTACTCTAAGTAAGTAAACTCATCAAATTCATTAAAGGATTAAAAAATAAAACAATTTGAAATGTAAACTTTAAATATGTATTAAAATAAAACAAACTATATATAGATATATAATACCAGTCATGTATTTATTAAAACTTGTTTTAAAAAAACAATGAGGACTGTCTAATGTTGCATGCTCAAATTTTGAGTGTATTTATTCTGTTATGACAATTTTGGGTAATGTGACGTAAGCAGTGACGTAATTTTTGTTACAGACAAAACCCCTGAAGCGAATCTCCATTATTAATAGATGTTACATGAACTATAATGTTTCATATAAATATATTATGAATATAAATCCCCGTTTAATGTAAAATACACATTTTCTAATACAATAGAATCTTTACATTTTATTGCTTTGAATAATGACTGAACTTATATCATTTTCGTTGTTTTATCATCACTTATTTCATTCGTCTTTTTGCAGGATGAATCAACAAAATTAAAACCAATTCTACAGGAAGAAATTGTAGAACGATATCAATTAAGTGAAAGTTTTGCTTCAGCCAAAGAAGAAACAATGCTCAGTTTATTTGAGTTTATTGAAAAAAGGTAATTTTGGAAATTAAAAAAAAATCTTTAGCTTATTTTCTAAGGAATGTTATATCAAAAGTTCCAGTTGTCTATTTAAAAAAAAATAATTTTTAGGGATTTTTTAAATTCGTAAAATGTAAAATAAATACTCCCATTCATTGTAAGGTAAAAGTGTATTTATTTAATTAAAATAAAAAAATATTGTATTAAAAATATGTAGATAAAAATAATAAGATTCCATTTAATAGTCTTTATTTTAAAAAAATATTAAATTTTCCACTACTTCTTTGTGTGTGTGTGTGTGTGTGTGTGTTTGTGTTTATAACCCTACAGAATCCTGAGACCCATACACACAAATGGCACCTGGGTTCTAAGGTCTAAGAAATACAAGGGAAGAATAAAAAAACCCACTGTTGAAAATGGCAATTTATTCATACAATATGTTTCACCTAAAGTGTTTCATCTGGTAAACAACCTTTTAGTGCCTTGGACTAGGCCATCCAATTTCAAATCCTGAGCCTTTTTTTTTTTTTCTCACTTCATCTAATGCCCTTGGGAAAGGCATGAATCCATTTATCCCCCCTCCTAAAAACCTCTCCTTTTGGTAAATTTAGCTTTTGTTAAGCAACCAGTCTAGAAGAAGGAAAACTCTGAATTCAAACCAGTCATACTCAGCTTAGAAATTGACCTTGTGTCATATCCTACCCATGACTGAGATTAGGTAAATATAGGGTGGTCCGAAAGTCTTGTCACCCCTACACATCGTTTTAATTTTCATTATGTTTTGGTTTAGTAATATATAAGTTATGTAATTGTTTTACCTCTAAAAAAAAAAAATTCAAAATTAAATTATTTTCTAAATTTTCGGGTTGTATTAGGTAATTATTTTACCTCTAAAAGATATGTAGAGGTGACAAGACTTTCACCCTCTACATTCTCTAAAGTCTCAGAGAAGAAATTAATTTTGAAGAAAAGACAAATGGTTTGTTTGGTCATGGAAGAAAGATTTACTTCTTCATTTATAAGACTTTGCCCCCACCCTCACCCGAAGGTTCACTTAAGCCCTAAATTAATTGCCTCTTTGCATCCAACTTTCCTAATTTTTTGAATCAAACCAAATACCTCAGCTCAACCAGTGAGCGGCCATTTATCATGTTTCCTCAGCTGGGATTGAAACCTGTCAATCCTGCCTCCAAATTTTTTTTTTTTTAAGTGTTGGTTGGGGCCATTATATGATACCATCAGTTTCCAGATCAAAGCATCATTATAACTGAGCCAGAGGATCACAACAGTATCTCACAATACCACCAGACTTTGTTGGTTTTCTGTCACATTGTGGAAATGTCAGAACTATATGCAGCCATATATATATATATATATAAATGATAACCAAAATCGGGTCACGTGATCAGTTTAGGCGATATTGAATATATATAAGTAAATATTTTTGAACTTTGTTACTTTTTTTTTTTTTTTTTTTTTTTTGAGAGTGATTTTTAAAAAACAATCATACAGAGTTGTTACAAAGAAAAACCGTTAATTCAAAGATCAAATTATCCGATTGGGGAAAATTACTCACCGTTAATAAAAAAAATTTTAAAAATAGTCTTACATACAAAAGGGTTATTTTTGTGTGGAAACGGGGATTGTAACTTTACATATTATCTAATCTTTGACAATTATACATTTAAATGTATGGGTGGCTGTATTCGAGATAATTGTTTTCTTGTGTATATTCAATAACCGATTTCAACAATGTTTGAAAGATTTTTTTTTTTTTGTGGTAGTTTCAGAATAACTCCGGAATATTTTTTTTGTTGAACTTATAGTGTTATAGTAACTAAAGCAAAGAAAAGACAATAAGTATTACAAATGTTGTCAGTTTTGCTCTTCTATATATTATAAGAATCGAACATTACTATTCAACAATAAAAAAAACTTTTAAATACTCTGAAAAATATTAATATATCGTGAATAGGACAAATTTTAGTTTACCTGAAATCTAAAATTCAGTGTTATATTATATTTAAATATCCGTGAAAAATTTGATTTGTACACATAAAAAAAGATTTTTAAACATTAAAAAAAAAAAATTATTTAAGCACACAAAAGATTTAAAATCTCTTAAAAATTAATTTCTTAAAAAAATTTTTTTCTTGACAATTTAATAGAATATAGTACATATCAATTAAAAAAGCAAAAAAAAAAAAGTTTTAAAATAATGACATTTTTTTGCACTTTTTATTTCAGAATTCATTATTTTTTTTCTACAAAAATTACTGCCTTGAGTATTATACACATTTTTGATATAGTTATTCAGACTCTTATCTTTATAGAAAAAAGTAAAAACGTTTTTTGACGGTTGATTTTTTTAAATATCTCATAAAATAAAATGGGGAGGGGGTAGACCTCGTTAAAAAAAAAATTTCCCCTAATATATTTTAGGAAAAAACTATTTCAGACATATTTACATCCAAAGGTAAATAGTTATGGAAATTTTCGGGAAAATTGGACAATTAATTGATTTTTCATAGAATTTTTTAAAATCCTCTTATCGTAACTTGTTTTTAGCTACGTTAAATTTCAGTTGATTTAACGGTGCAAAGATGAAAACATTGTTTTTCAATCATAATTTTCATTATTTCCGTAAGCTGAAAAAAATGTTTTTAAATCATCAAAAATTGTTTGATGTTTCTTCTTTCGAATGGAAAAAAATATTTCAAGATAATATTAAATTTTATGCAAGTTTCATTGTGTTAAATATAGGGGGGGGGGCATTTCACAGGGAAAATTGGTGGTACCTAAATATATATATATATATCCGTCTGTTGTTTACAGACTTGAGTTCTCTGGGGATCGTAAACCTACATCTACTGATATAAGTATCTATCAGTTAAATGTTTGCCTCTTACTGACGGCCGAGAGGAAAGGAGTCAGGCTGATGAAAAGTCAGTTGGGTTTCGCTCCCGGCTAGAAGTAGCTGTTGAGTCTAGCCACACTGATTCGACATAAACGTCGAAACACTGTCTGTGGATGACTATATGTATATATATATCATTTTACAAAAGATGAAAAATACACAAGTTTCATTCACGAGTGATGTTTAATAAGTCAACACTGCAGTGTTTCGATTTGTTTAACAAACCTTCCTTAAGGCCTTCCTTTGTTTAAAGAAAAAGAAATTATTAGTGAAAACAAAAGTCTGCGAGCTTTTGCATTTGGTACGTGGCTGCTTTTATTGATATGCAAATATGTGGAAAAAGACTTACTTTAAAACGCTGAGTAACGCTGGCGTCTATTTTTAAATTACGTGACATGATTTTTAAAATAGAGACACTGCAGCATCGGCTTATTAAACATCACTTGTGAATGAAATTTGTGTTTTTTCATTTTTTATAAAATCACATATTGTCGGATTTACTTTCACTTTTTATATATATAAAGATTATAATTAAAATGATCATCTATCTATTTATACATCTGGATTTTTGTTTGTTTTTTATTATTATTATTTTGTATCTAGGAAGTATTACATTTTATACTCTTTGAAATTATTTTTTTAGTCTGTATGTTTTAGAGTTTTAAAATAACTTTTTACAACACTTTGATCCTACTTAGAAGTGCTAATTCATATGTAGATAATTCTAATAATAATTTAATAATTCTTTGGTACTATTGACAGAGTTCCGTCCCAGCCTCATGCCTTAAAAAACGCTAGGCGGTGTTAGCTTTAAAAAATTGTCTAAAAAAATCTTTCAATGAAATATTTAGATATTCTTGTTTATTCAAACTAACAACGAGACATTAAACAAACATAAATAAAAGAAAATCTGAGTATTTAGATATTCTTTTATATTTTAATAAAAAAAATGTCAGGTCATTTTTTATTAAAAATATATATATATATTTTATGGTAAAACAGTCCGTTTTTTTTTTTTTTTTTTTTTTTTTTACCACAGGTTCAATTTCTTTGTTGATATTTTTAGCAGAATTTTGTATTCATGGTTCTTTTACTAAAAAGCTCTCACATTGAAACTTATAAAGATCTTCTGATATCATTATACAAACTTATCTTTATAGAAAAAAAGTAAAAATCGTTTTTTGTCAGTTCATTTTTTTCATATTTCATTGAAGGCGTTTTTTTCGACAATTTTTTTAAGCTAACACCGCCTAGCGTTTTTTAAGGCAGGAGGCCCGGACGGAACCCTGCAAATAGTACCAATTCTTCTAATAATAAATTACACAGCATAATAAATATTGTTTCTATTTCTTATTGTTTTTAGATATTGCAGTGTCTCCAACTACCTTGAATTCATTGGATTCAGCACTGAAGAACAAGAGCAGCTGTGTAAAAATCTCTGTGGATTATGATGATTTTCAAATACAGAACTCTTGGAGGGGAAAAGACAGTGAAGCTGATAAACAAACAAAAAATAGTCATAGACTTTAGAAAAATATTATCACAGATACGGGGCAAAATGTTTTTGCTTTTCAATCGAATGAATAAATTGATAATCATCTGGGGGTTTTTTTTTTCCTTTTTTTTTTTTTTTTTTTTTTTTTTTTTTTTTTTGCATTCAATTTTTTGGAATATGAATGGTATAAATCAAAGATCAACCTCTGAATCACAAATTGAAACATTATTTATCCTTTCAAATCCAGAAATTACCCTAAACTCAAATTTAGGCGGACTAAAAAAAAATGCATATAAAGGCGGTTGTGTAAAAAATATTTAGGCTAAGTTGTAGTAGGCACCAGATAAATATACTGCTTCTTTATCAAATCAATATTTTCTACCAAAATTTGTCTGAGTTTGAATCTCACATTGGGACATGTAAACCACAGTCATTTTTTATCACTATATTCCAATACTGTATGTCAGTTAAATCAACAATATTCAATTGTATCAGACATTTAACAAATCATCAATGTGGGTTATGTTGAGAATAGAAAGTTCATGAATTTAAAAAAAAAAAGAATTTTAAGGTATAGATATCTACTATACAAGGTGCTTCAAGAAAATGTTAACACTTCTATGTAAGTATTTTTTATTAGATAAACAGAACCAAAGTCTTCAGAAAAATCACCCCTTGTTCACCATCGTTTGACAGATGTTCTTCAAAGATATTAGACATATTTATTGGGTTATTTTTGAAGCAAGAAATTGAAAATAGTGTTTTAAAAAAAAGATTTTTATTTTTTTGTTGAAGCACTCAGTAATACTGATAATTTTTTAATTTAGTGCATCCTGGGACACTTGGATTTGATTTGAATGAGTCCCCATTTGATGGGTCCCAACTAAAGTTTCTTGATAAATTGCAGAGTTTTTATCTATGAACAATTAAAGCCGGCTAGTCTAACCCCTCCTTGTACCCCATACAGTGTAATTTGTTTCCTAGAAAATATTGAAATGTATTTACAGTTAGCTGGAAATGGTGGGAGAAGAAAAAAAAACACTGGGAGGCATGGATATGATTTTTCTGCATCCTTTTAGATTTTTCTGCTTCATTGAAGCAGGACGTATACCTATCAACATTTCTGATTATATCAACAAATAAGAATGATGGTTTAATTAATTATGTTGTTTTGGGTTTTTTTTAGTATTTTTTTTATTGATTTAGATTTATACAAAAATGATTGGTTTTTAACCCTCAACTTAAAAAGCAGTATATATATATATATATATATATATATATATCTGCTTAGAATTTTTAAAATACGAATTGAAATAAGAGCAATTAGAATCTACACATATTTGGCAACAATAAACACGTTTTTGGGTGCCTTGTGTAGCTTATTGGTTATCCAGCTAGATTAACCTACCATTGATATTGAGTTTGATTCTCACTGGGTGCCCTATGCTTCTGGCCTTGTACTAAGCTAAGCTTAGTAATGACAACAATATGAAGTCTATTCCAGTAGGATAGAATCTTTGAGTCGTGGAACCAATGAATTCTTCAAATGAGCTGCTGCTTGGTTGTTGAAGACGTTCATAGCAAAAAGTAGTAGTCAGTTGGAGAGAAATCTAGTGGATAAGCTGGGTTGAGTTTTACAGTTGAGATCATTCAACTTTTGCAGAGTCATTTGCAAGGGAAGAATTGGTCCTTTTTTTTTTTTTTTTTTTTTTCAGTGTTGAATTTTTCTGACAATAATTTTCTGCTGTGATGGTTTCACCAGGATTCAAGAAGTTAGAGTGGACAATGATTCAACTTGTTGACCTCCAAACTGTGACCATAACCTTTAACCATTTCATGTAGGTTTTAGTTTGCAAGTGTTTTGGTGCTTCATCTAAGGTCCAGCCACTTATATTTTTATATACAATCCATTTTTGGTTACATGTTTAATTCTGGTCAAGAAATAGTTGCTTTTGTTGCACAAAAGAATTGAAAAGAAGATATGATTTTTTTTTTTTTTTAAATTTATTTTTTTATTCAACAACCGTTTTTAATGTTCCAATTTGGTGCAAATGTTGAACAATTATTGGATGGTTAACATTTAGTTCTTCTTGAGGTGTGATCTGCATGTGTTCATTTAATGCCTCTCAATTGATTGTCATCAATCGCAGAAGAAAGTCTATGACTCTCCTCCTCAAGGCTCTCGTTACCTTGACAACATTTTTGGAACCAATGTTTTAGCTTGTATTATTTGAATTTTTCGGACTGCTGTCCTCAACTTTATTCTTATATAGACAACATTTTGGCCGATGTGTTCTCTGGTCTTCTTCAGGTGTTTCTTGTCAAACTCAGAAACCTTCTCATTGAAATTAAAACTGGCTAATTTGATTTCAATAAAAATCAATAATGTAACCAATGGGGACATCTTTACAATGGAGGCGCGTGGTGTAATGGCTAGAGTCACAGAAAATGGACTCATTGACCCGAGTTCAAATCCTAGACGAAGCTGTCTACATTTCACATAGCGCTAATACCCTTGGGAAAGGTATGCATCCACCTGCTCTCCCTCCAGTTATGGGTAAATAGCAGGGCAGACTGAGATCTAACTTTGGTTAGGCAACCAGTCTAGGAGAAGGAAAACTCTGAATTCAAACCTTTTAAACTCCGCCTAAAACATTGACCTTGTGTCACATCCTGCTTGTGTGGAGGGGTTGGTAATATGGAGATGGAATAAGAAGACATTTCAGTGAGAGAGGTGGGAGGTTATTTTTGATGAGAAGGTTCCAGAGTTCAACAAAAACACCTAAAAAAAAAAAAAAAAAAAAAAAAGGCCAAGAGCACATTGTCTAAAATGTGGTGTACATAACAAATAAGATGAGGACAACAGTTCAGAAAATCCAAATAATCCAAATTATCAAGCTCTAAAATTCAGACAAACAATATTTAGCTACAGTACAGTTGTTGACTGTCTCCATGTTATTTACCATTTCTCTAGTCAGATCTTCAGGACCACCATTTTTTTTTTTTTTTTTTTTGTAGGACGAAGATATGGACCATATAACTTTTAGGCACCCCTTTTTGATCTCGATTAAGAAAGGACATGTTTTTCATTTACACCGTCAATATCCGGTTGTTTTAACAGAAGATTTTTAGATTATTTTTTTTTTTAAATTATAAAACTAACCCCTAACAAACAACCGATATTGACGGTGTAAATGAAAAACATGTCCTTTCTTAATCGAGATCAAAAAGGGGTGCCTAAAGGTAATATGGTCCGAAGATATTACCAACCCAACTGACATGACATTTCTGTCTGAGCATTTAAAAATGAAAATGATTTACAAAATGTAATTTAAAAGGAAATATATTCATAATATATAAATCTAATGTGTCTTAATCTATAGTTATATAATTCAAGGTTGTTTTGTATTTTATAAAAACTCTATTGATTTTTATTTTAAAAACATTTTACAGCTAACTTTTGTTTTTTGGTTTTTTTAAAAATTCAATAAAAGACAAAATGGGTTAATTTATATTTGGATTTTTGGGGCTGTTGTCCTCATATTTATTTTTTTACCAAAATGAAATAGAATTTAATATAAATCTAATGCCATGTACAATAAGAATGTATATATAATTCATATTGTTTATTGTTTTCTAATTTTTAAAACTTTTTTATAGCTAACTTAAAAAAAAAAATTTCTTAAACAAAAATCAGTAATTATAAAATCTCTATATATAACATAATTCATGTTTGTTGCTTACTGTAAAAAGTTTTAGAATTTATAAAACAATAAACAGTTACTTGAATCCATAAAACTGTGTACAAATATATATTAAGGACAGTTACTTACAAATTATTATTATTATTAAGAATAGCTCTGGGGAGCGTGGAATCAGCCCTTTATTGCTATTTATCATCAATCAACTTTGACTCTGAGTGGTAGTAACTACTTGGGTCTAATCTATGAATTGAATAGATCTCTTTGATGATGTTTAAAATGACTTTGAACTACATCAATACATTTACTCTTGAAACATTTATATTGAAACAAAGTAGGAAATGTTTACCTGTTTAAAATGATTGTGAACTACATTTAATGGCTTGCAAATTATACAGGAATACTTGAAACTATATTGTGTACAAATTATTTGTCATAAGAATGATTACTCAATGTTATATAAAGGCTTGTAAGTTATTACTATTAGACAATGATACTTAATTGAAGATGTATAATTATGTACAAATTATTATTATTATTTTATTAATAATAATAATAGGAAGTTACTTGAAACCATACAACCATGTGCAAATTATTTGTATTGAGAATGGATATAGTAAAAGTCAGTGGAGTGACTTATTGTTGGTATCAGCCAAACAGCAAGGAAGTCTATCCCCTTTTCACTGATGCTAGACCAGAAGATTGTTTTTGCATTGGAGGTAGAGCACCACACCAATCATCAACTCCACACAGATCCAAACAGTGATACTAATGTGCTAATTGTTTACAAATATTATTAAAAGGAATAATTGAATCCGATAATTGCTTGCAAAAAAAAAAAAATAAAGACTGATTTTGGCTTTAGATAACTCAAGAAGGGTTGACATGTCATAAAACTAACCAAGTACTCAGCAATAGCAACTGAATTATAAATAGCAATATCTGAATTTTAAACCTACACTAGTTAATAATATATTCATCTACTTCTAGTTTTAAAAACTTTATGAAAAGAAATTTGTAATTCTTTTTCTTAAAAATGAAAAAAAGAAATTTATTGGTAAATCTTTAGAATATTTTGCAAATGATTGACCTTGTCCATGAAAAAAAAAAAGAAGTAGACTGTTTGAAGTTCACTAAAAATTGAGGTAAAAATTACTGTATCTTCGAGTTAAAAACAGGGGTTGGCAACCTTTTGGAGAGAGGGGTCCCAATTGGCTATGCAGTGTCTCGGTGAAGGGCCATAGTATTAAATATAATGCAAATAAATTTTTCGGACTCAAACCGCTCTTCCAAAAAGCTGTCATTTTTTGAAGGTTTAAATAAAAAAATCTTTGCCTTAATGGGTTAACCTGAACTCGAACGACTGTATTTCTATTTGATACTAATTGGATAGTCAGAGTCCAGCTGTTAAGTTGGCAGGCCGGGGCGAGAACCACTCAAGAGCCAGATGTTGTCCTTGGGCCAGGGGTTGCCGACCACTGAGTTAAAAGATTCCCCTACTACCAAATAAAAGTGTTTTGAAAATTTCCTAACCAAAAAGGGAATGCTATAGAGCCATGAAATATGCATGATATTCCACATATCCATCCCAAGATGCAACACATTTGGAACATTGATGTTTTTGGGGGTTTTTTTTTTTTTTTCAATAACCCTCCCACCCACAAAAGTTCATCACCATGATTGGACTTATAATTTTTTAATGTGATACATTTAAAAGAGTGACATAACATAATGCTCTGAAGAGTGACACAACAAAAGAGGGATAAGAATATTGCTCATAAGAGTGACTAAACATTATAAATTTTGAATGATCGACAGAGAAGCAATGTAAATTAGGGCATGACTAAAAATTGCTTTCAGAATTAGACACTTTATTTTTATTTATTAAACATGAAATATAAAATGATATGTAAACATTAATGGTCACATAAAAAAGTATTACTCTTCACCATCATTAACCATTATGAAGTCTATTGCATGAACCAATGAGTGTCTCAATTTTTTTCTTCTTAATTGTCACTCTTGTCATATCACTTTGTTTTATTTTGTCTTTTTTATTTATTTATTTATTTTTTTCCATTCTTTCAATCACCCCCTCCCCCTTTCAACACCCATATCCAAATTCTACACAGTATCCAAGATAATGGAATTAATCAAATATTGGAGGTTCAAGCTGTATAGCTACAAAGTTAGGATTAGTTGTAGTAGACCAAATTTGTCCTAGTAAAACCTGTCCATAAACTTAGAACTTGTTATAAAAGATTACAGTAAAAATAATTTCCATGGAGTCAAGATGGTGAATCTATGCAGGATTTTCAAGCATTGCATTGTGGGAAGAGTTTTTATTTTTTGTCAACTAGTTATTGTCAGTCTTATAACACTATTAATGAGTAGTTGATAAAATTTGACATCTTTAATATAGAATGCATGTGTTTAAATGTTATGTCCTGTCATCACTTCGGATAAATAATGGACCATTCTGTTTTGATTGTGAGGGAAAATGGGAAGAAAAAGAAAACACTATATGTTCAGGCGAAAAAGAAAGAAGGGAGAGTGAGGAGAATTGATAATTTTATACATCAGCTTATCAGTGGAATGTGCAGAAGAAAAAAAGGGGGAAGATAGTGGGGGAGAGAGAGGAGTAAAAGAAATAAATAAAGAATGCTTATTTTGGAAAGAAGAACAAGACAGACAAGAAGACGACAATGGTTTATTTTCACACATTACACAATATAAACAATATCACATAAAACAAAGAACATAATGTTGGTTGTTATAGTAATGTGTGGAAGGTGATCACTAATTAGGACTGAGCCTATTCTAGTAGTGACCACCTCAGTTGGTTTTTGTTTGTTTTTTTTTTTTTTTTGTCATAGCTGAAAGTTTTAAAAAAAAAAAAAAAAGTGATACTTTAAAAACTAAATCTTCCAAAATCAACAAATTATTCAATTTTGATAAAAAAAATGTCAGTACTTATTCCTTAACCCCTTGAGGTCAGAATTTTAAGAGTTTTGCTGAGAACGAATCCAACAGACAAACGCTACTGCCATCTATCCTAAAGATTTGGAACTACAGTATATAGAAGACATCATTAGAATTGCTGGAATGAATGGGATTGGGAGACGACATTAAGATAAGCTCTGAGCCGCCAGTGTGCAAGGTTGAAGCTACATACTTCCAGTTAGTCAAATCTGTACGTTTCGCTACACCTCCATCACCACTGGACTTCTTTTTTTCCTAAAAGAGCTAAATCAGGAAATACCTGTGCTGAAGAAGATATTTTTAGTTGATATAGTGTGCACAGAAGTAGCTCCACTTTTTGGTAATCAGAATCAGACAGTGATGAACAAATTCAACAAGACAAGATAAGTGGTCTTGCTACTCACCTGGATACCAAACCAGGTATTTCTAGGTCCCCGCATAATGTAATGTGCTAGATGGCCGTTGAGCGAAAAGCTTCCTCCACCTTTTAATAGGTCTTAATTTTCATCCTGCTGGTTGTCTAGCCACCCTCCTCACCAGACAAACTTGGTGGGGGTACTGGTTTAGTCACCGATGACCCAACTATGAAACAGGTAATGCTAGATTACATAGTACCCATAGCACTTTGGGCGACCTGACTACAGAATGGGATTAGGTGCGTGTATTTGGCATAGAAAGCAGACAGGTAGCAGGCATCATCCGGGCTCATGCGTATTTAATCGTCATCAGTCTTCAAGAGCTTAACGAGGGAAAATTAAACTGAATATTAAATCCTTATTTATTTATTTGCAAGTAATGTGTAAAAGTTGTCGGAGTGGCTTAATGTCAGTATGCAGCGAGGGAGTCTAACCCCTTTTCACTAGCTCTAAACCAAGGAGATTATTTTATCATCTGAGGTGGAGTACCACACCTATCATCAGCGCTTCACTTTACAACACAGATCCCTGTGCTACTCATATTCTGAGTTGGTGAGGGCTAGTATCAAACCATAAACCTTTTGATTCCTAGCTGGACGTTTTACCAACTGAGTACACAAAAATTTGGAAAGAAGCGCATATGATTTAAAATGATTTTTTTTTTAAATTTTAAAATTTGATAGTTTTATTTGTAAATTTATTTATCAAAACAAGAAAACGAAAATTTATAAGAAGTGCAATTTTCAAGGGTACTGTTTTTGATAATTAAATTCATTAAAATCTATGCCCAAGCCAAATTTTTTCCATTTTAATTTTGACGATGATTTGCAATTTTAAATATTTGAATATAAAGTAAAATAGAGCAAGAAAAATGCACCTACTATCAACGAAAAATTTATAAGATGTCTTTTTACAAATTTTTGATACTATAAAAAAATTTTGTACAAATTTTGGATGTTAATTTTTTTTTTCAAGAATTAAAATAACATCTTAATCAGATCATGTGATAACTTTGGAAAAGGCTACTTAGCCGGTTCTGGTCAAATAGACAAACCTGCTTTTAGGCTTATTTTGCCGGTCTCCGTAAAATAGACAAACCTACTTTTAGGGTTATTTTACTGTCGCTGTGAATATTTTTATTATGAATGCAAGTAATGTTTGAAATAACAACACAGGTTTAACACAAAAGTTTATTTATATTTTATATTTTGTGAAGGATAAAGTTACAAAAGATTCTTCTAGATGAAAAATATAGATACTGTTAATGACTTTGTGATCAAATGTGAATTTTTACAAAATTTTTAAAAAAATTAAAGGAAATAATAAAGGTAAATTTGACTATCATGAATTTTTTCCAAAGTGGAAAAATAGCATTTTCCACTATCAATTGTTAAAACATAAAATTGTAACCCTAATCCAATCCCCAACCCTGAACATAACCCTAACAATGAATTCTTGTTTATATTTATGAAAACTTTTTTTTTTTCCGAAGTGTGTAAAAAGTTGTTTACATTGCCTTTTATAAGGAAAGATGTTAAACATGAAATGCCCAGATGCTAGATTTTAGAACCAGCTAAATAGCCTATTCAGATAACTTTGTCTAAACAATATAATTTAAGAAATTTTATATTGCCAAAAACAAGTTTGATTAAAAAATAAATATGTTAATCTGTTTTGAGCAATTATTAAAGATTTTTTTCTCTGCATTTATTAAAATGTATCATGAAATTAACGGGGGTGGGGTTTTGCACTTTTTCTAAACTCACAATGCAAAAAAGAGTTATATTCTTTTGATAATGTCCAATACTGTTAAAAAAATGGTTTCCAATATTTTGTAAATATCTAATCTTAAGATGTACAACAACTTGCATTATAATTATGTATTTTTATGACCATGATTAAATATTTTAAAAAAGCTATTCAACAAATTGTGTCAATGAATTGCTGTATTATTTATGTAATTTTGTATACCCACTTACTGAATCGGGTATGTACATGTAGAGAAAGTTCTTATGAGAAAGGTGGGAGGCATTTGTATAATCTCCCCCCACATGTTTAAAGTTGTTACATAATTATTGGATCCCTAATACATTTTTAAGGTATTGTAGAAATCATTATGGCGATCAGTACAGCTGATGGCCTTGAGAGTGAGTGACAGCGTTTGACCTCACTCTGACCTTGCTTTCTGGGGATAGACCGTGAGAAACGGAACCCCAATAGAAAGCCCCCTTCCGGTTAAGGAGTAAGTAACTCAGTTAGAACTTAGAAGCCGAGCTAGCAACATGTAAGCCTCATCTGCGCAGATTGTCTGGGTGGGGATCTGGAATAAAGTAACATCAACGTAAATCGAAGTCTTGTGTTTATTACTAAAAACCAACAATAACACAGGGCTTCTGATAAGGAATGATCCCCAACAGAAACCAGACCCGGAATCCTCAATAGAAGACCAGACAAGACCTTAGAAGATATACCAGACCAAGATAGATGATAGACGACCAGAGTAAGAAGTAGTAAGAAAGGTATATAACATTATATGCTGATTTGGCTTAGTGAAAAGACCAGTATATAACATATACCTATTTAGTGCCGGTAAAGAAGGCGCTATGCAACAAAGTCTTTATCTCTTATTTGCTTGAATAGTTCGAGTAGCTGGCCGGTACCTTAGCCTGTCTCTTGCAGAGCTGGGACATTTCTAAAGATGCTGGTCTGACTTTATTTCTTCTTTCTGGTTCTGTAGAAGCTGGTTCGCCATTATTTCACAAAGACAACATAAGGCTTATATTTTAAGTGATTACATCTTTTTATTTTCAACCAGACTTTCTCAACCGCATCCGGAGTGAAGCAGAGATGATGTCTACATCATGTTGTCTTCCACTAAACTGCTGACTAACTAAGCTAAACTTGCATTCTCACATTTCCCAGTGGCGGAACCCGGGGGGGGGGGTCAACTTGATGTTACCAAGTGTCAATCATTTAATCCCCTCCAATTTTGAATTTCAATGAATTTTAATTTAAAATCTAACTACACTACAGTCATAAATCGTAGGCACCCCTAATTATGTAACAGTAATTGATTTTTGTAAGGTTGTTGAATATGAATTTTTTTCTAAGTAACTTAACAAACCTTAAATTGTTCGTTTTTATAGTTAGATTATTATTATTATTTTAATTTGAAAATCATCATCATCATCATCATCATCATCATGTTGTGTTGGCGGCACAGATATCCATGATAACCTCTTGCCAACCATCTCTGTCACTCATTGTCTCTGGCTAGTCCTCTGCATAGCATCCAGTATCTTCTGCACAGAGCTGGTCTATGTAGGCCCTTACTGGACGAGCCACACAAGCATGTGCTGGTTTCCACAGGAGGACATCCTTTAAATGAAAAAAAAAAAGTGATTTATAGAAATGGTATTCAGAGCCCTAGGCCAGTATCCCCCCCATTCAATAAATATTGATAAAGTACTAGGGTTAGTCAAAATATTTTAAATATTTTGGTAACGAGAAGCATAATTCGGCAGCTCCAGTTGCTTTTGCCGAGATTGTGAATGTGACAAATTACACTAAACTGTCAGTTGCCAAGCTCGCCTGGTACTCTCTGTGTGCTACTCACTGGATTTGCCTCTATTTGCTTGCATCCACAGTTTTAGGCTTACCTTGCCTTGCTTGATCGTCAAGGTTCTTGCAACATCTTTAACCATCTGGTTACTGTATTATGATCAACTTTTGCACCACAAATATTTTTGATTGCTTCCACCATGTTAGTTGTTGCTGGCACGTCATACATTCCTTCAACGTGTGATCTGAAAACGTAATGCATAAGTTCCAGAATCAGACTGTTATATGTTCATCTGTGCTGCTTTCAAATAACTTCACTGATTGAAAGAATGTAGGACGGGTCTGCACCAACTACCACGATACTACCAACCACACATAGCGGACGCCCTCTATGGTTTGAACTGCTTCAGTCCCGTGATATATACACTGCAAACTAGCATGTACCAAAATGTTGCAAAACTTTTGACTCGCTCTAGTAATTGCTCGAGTGTATTCTGATGATTATAATGTGCTAACTAGCACATACTGAGCAGCTCCCTTTTTATAAACTATTGCCTAACGAATAGTGCTATAAGATTTAAGTGTGTTTGGCTTTGGCTTTAGTGCCCAAAACTGGTTTTTATAATACGCTAGAAGGCTCAGAGAAACCTTCCAACGTAGGTGAATATATACATAATTATGTCCGAACAAAGAAGTACAACATAATAATACAGACTTTATTGTCTGAGCACGTGGAACATGACACACATTGTTGTTTGTTTATTGACAAACACGTGTAGAATAAGGGGACATTGGCCTTCAAATCAGAATGTAGGTGGGTAAGTTTCCATTGGAAAAATACCAGACTGTTGGTAAAAGAGGGAATTTCGCACATCACGAGATTTGACTAGTTAGGTAAATAGCAAGCAGAACAGACGTGTTCTACTGAGGTTGAACTCAGCTGTGTGGTGAAAATGGGCAATACAGAAATAAAGCTTTGATCAAAGAAAAACAAAGTCTTGTTGACTGCATGACTTTAAAAGAACTGGTCCCAAAAGAAGCCCTTAGAAAAGATGAAACAGCCACTAGACAATCATAGCGAAATAGAAAAAGAAGAAGGAAATGAAAATATGGCGACTAGACAATGAAGCAGGTAAGTCACTACTCTATTTATCTCTCTCTCTCTCTCTCTCTCTCTCTCTCTCTCACTCACTCACTCTCTTTCACCGAAGGCTCTCTCTATCACTCCTGTTTTTATACACACAATGAGTATATAACAACATGACAAGGTACAAACAGAGAGGACGAAAGTCCTTTGGAAGTAAGAAAGAGTTCATAATGAATATAAGAGTCACTTACTGATAGTGGAGGTCAAAGCCCTCCACTTAATAGAGACACCACGTGTCTAGTCTATCTTTTGTGGATGCCAGACTCAGGTACAGAGAGCTTCCCGGGCTGAGTTTAAATACTTAGCTAGTATTGTTACCTAGTGACGAAACCCTAGCGGCAAGGGAAGATAACCCTTTTGGACACAAGTCCATCCCAGCAGGGGCAGACAATCACCAAAGTGCTGACCCTAAGCTTAATTATACTTACAATGCATCATAAGCAAATGTCAAGGCTGACTTCTGATTAAGGTCGGAAAATTAAAACGGAAAGTTTTTTGGTGGTACCCAATGACAGTTTAACTACAGTCTATGAATTTTACATTTTGTGAATTGGGTTACGGTTTTAGGGGATTAGGGTTGTTTTTAATTACGTATTGCTTAAAAAAATAAACAACAAAAAACCCAAATTACTATACATTTAATTAACCATTGAAATTAATTATTGAATCTATTATTGAGACAGTTGTTTGTGTTAGTATTGCAATGTATAATTTCAATTAACCTTAGTTTTAAAAAATATTTTTCAACATTAAATGTATAGAAATTTGGGTTCATTTTGGGGTTTTGTTGTTTATTTTTTTTAAGCAATACGTAATTAAAAACAACCTTAATCACCTAAAACTGTAACCCAATTCGCAAAATGTTAATTCATAGACTGTAGTTAAACTGTCATTGGGGAACACCAAAAAACTTTGCTTTAATTTTCCGACCTAAATCAGACGTCAGCCAAATATTCAATTAAGATTCCACTAAAATCAACATTTTTCTCTATTCAATTTGAAAAAACCAAATGGAGTTTATTTCTTTTATAGACAATTAAAACAAAAAGACTAACCCTTTCATCTACATCAAGAAATTCTCTTTCTATTTTATTATCTATTAAAGTCTGTGACCTCCTAACTCGTTTAACTATCCTTTCGATACTACTATACACCTACATCCAAGTACATATATATACGCTACCTATGCCCATATACACCCGTACATGCATATACATGAATATATGCTACACCTATACGCATACACCTACTCTCCCTCCAGCTATGGGTAAATAGTAGGGCATACTGGGCTCTTTAATTAGTATAGGAGAAGGAAAATTCTGAATTCAAACCTGTTAAACTTCACTTAAGTGTCACATCTTGCTCACGCGGAGGAGGTTGGTAAATATATATGCGCATAGTATTTTATTGTTTGCCTACTCGGACCATATGACCTCAAGGCACCCCTTTTTAATCTTGATTCAAGGGACAGGTTTTTCATTTACACCGTCAATGTCCGGTTGTTTGTTAACATACGATTTTTAGATTTAAAAAAATTATAAAACTACCCCTAACAAACAACCGGATATTGACGATGTAAATGAAAAACATGTCCTTCTGATTCGAGATCAAAAAGGGGTGCCTAAAGGTCATATGGACCATATGACCTTTAGGCACCCCTTTTTGATCTCTACTTAAAAAGAATGTTCTACTTAACTAGATAATACATTCAATTATACTATTCTTGACTTAAAACAAAAACACTTCTTTTAAAATAGGTATCTATATAACAGATGTGATGCAGGTTTTTATTGCAGTAGACTACTCTCTCGTTTGTAACTTTATGATAATGAATGTTAAATCAGTACTTGAAACAGAACATTTACTGAGATGCTGATAGGTACGCGTCCTGCGTTACTGACGCACAAAAATCTTTAAAAAAAAAGACGCATAAATATCGTATTCATGCGTCCCAGTGTGTTTTTCTTCCCCTGCCATTTCCAGCTAACTGTAATTACATTTCAATATTTTCTTGGAAACGAATTACACTGTATGCGGTAATTATGAACTTTAGTTGGTCAAATTCCTAGCATAAAATTATTCGTGCGCATTATCTCCCTTAACAAATTTGCTTGTATAGCTTTTCTTATGAGATTTTCTTAAACAATTGAATGAATAAAAATACATTTCATTCTTATCGACACGTATGAACTTTAGTTGGCCAAATTCCTAGCATAAAATTGTGCGTGCGCATTATCTGAAATGAACTTAATTGTTATTAAGAACACATTTTATGATATTTTTGTTGTGCACTGTCTTATCAACACATTTTTGTTTGTTTTAGAAATAAAAATGTTATTTCTCAAACAAACAAAAATGTATTTTTATTCATTCAATTGTTTAAGAAAATCTCATAAGAAAAACTATACAAGCAAATTTGTTAAGGGAGATAATGCGCACGCACAATTTTATGCTAGGAATTTGACCAACTAATGTTCATAATTACCCTGTATGCGAAACAAGGTAGGGGCTAGACAGATTAAAAAAAAAAAAAAAAAAAAAAACGAAAAGAAAACTATAATTCATTAAGAAACTTTAGTTGGGACCCATCAAATTTCTTGGGGACTCATTCAAATAAAATACATGCGTCCCACGACGCACTAAATTAAAAGGCTATCAGCATCATTGTATTTATTAAGAAATCAGTTACTAAGTTTTCATATAATTTTTGTGAAATATTTCTATTTCAGAAAAGGGATTTTATTACTGTTAAGATATTGGGGGTACCAACCGTATCTTCCGGAATATCTATTCGAAGCAAATTGCTTGCACTAAGTGACTTTTTAAATCCCTCATGATAATCAACTTCCCTACCGACAATTGTCAAAGTCGGGGGTAATTCATTTCAGTTCTTAGTAAAAAAAAAAAAGAAGAAATTCCTTTAATTCAATGACCCAATAAATCTGCCACTCACTCGCACAAATTCAAACGCAATAAGAATGAATATTTTAAAATAAGCTATAGTGGACAAGCTATGGTCTCGATGACTGAGGGTTGGTTTTCGTATGTGTGTCGTTTTGAGTACAACTCACCGCTAACATTATTAGTTAAGATGAAAGAACCCAGGCAATTTGTGGCGTAAGCCGGTGTGTATTCTAATATAATCCTCGTGTGGATATACATGCAAAAACAATTCACGGCGAATTAACAAGAACATTTTATTACCTGAGCAAACTTAGTACGATGGTGTGTCAAAAAGTAATGCCATTTTGTTTAGTACAGGTATAATTACCAACACAGGAACATGTATCATACATCAAAATGAAGCAGGTCCACTATGAATAACATCACGACTTCACATAGTCACCGTTTGTCTCAATAGCGATGTTCCACCTTCGAATGAGAGCATGTATCCCTGCCCTGTAAAATTCTGTTGACTGTTCTTTGAGCCACTTCTTCACTACAGATTTCCCTTCCTCGTCACTGGAATAATGTTTGCCTCTTAAACCCTCTTTCATGAGGCCGAAGAGAGGCGAACATATACTAAACAAAATGGCATTACTTTTTGACTCACTCCCGTAGAATGACTACAAGAATAACAGGGGTAACAAAAGCTTATACTGAATTGTATGAAGGAATGTCCTAATATAAAGTTATTTTCCGTGCATCCAACTTATGTCGGTCAGACACAAAGGTCCATTTAATGTGGGGCTTCCCATGAGCTTCGGTTCATGGGACGGCAGGCACAAAAATGCATGGATCCCTTCTGCATTCCACCCTAAAAGGAGGACACTTCAGGCACTGGGCAATAAACCTGTGTTGCCTAGGAGGATGGCCCCCTGGGATCACACCGTTAATTTCATTACCGGTCTAGTGGCCGAAGCCACCGGACACAAGCCCGAAGGCCAGGTAAGTAAGGAATGTCCTAATGTGAATGAAATAGTCTTTAGTAAGTAATTAATAGAGAATAAAAATGTTGAATGAATACTTACATGTTTAGCGCATGCTATCGTGTGCCATGTGACACGAGGTTGTTGAGGGGCTCAAAGGCTCCCTGTCCGTGACAGGTAGCGTCTGTTTCAAAGCATTGTTGAAATCGAAAAAAGGAGTTTGACTTTGGTGCGTCTTCTTTTATATGTACATTTGGTCACGCTTTCTAATGTTAATTCACAGTACTATTTGCAGATACGGAAGGTAATTACCTTTTGTGTCCCCTAGT
The DNA here is from genome assembly GCA_023376005.1 of Doryteuthis pealeii. Lineage (NCBI taxonomy): Eukaryota > Metazoa > Mollusca > Cephalopoda > Myopsida > Loliginidae > Doryteuthis > Doryteuthis pealeii. The sequence goes on along the minus strand of CM042138.1, from coordinate 88,025,747 downwards.
GCCAAATAGCAGAACTGGTAACCAAGTAAGAGATGTAATCCTTACAAAGCATTTATTGAAACATTTAAGAATATTATGTAAATGAAAATTTAGTATAGTCAATCATTAGCAAATTATTTATACTTTCCGGCATAAATTTACGAGATCTATTATTTTATCTGCTGGTATATTCCGCCTATATTATTACATTAGGAATTATTGTAGTTATTTTCCAGGCCGGATTAACAGTCGTAAAATACATCTTATGGATACGTACAGGGTGATCGTCAGTGATGCACTACTTTCATTACCGATTATGGGTTCTTGTGCATAGCAACCCCAACTTGAATCTGTGATCTTCAAGCTGCCACCCTGTAAGCTACGTGCTGCTAGTTTTAACATTTTCTGCTACGAAAGAAACTACACAAAACTCGGTCTCTTAAATCGAGAAACCACAGTCAGTGTGAGCCAATCGTCATGAAAACTAATCGCTTGTCTATGCACCCCCCCTTTGTAGCTGACTGTAGAATCTCGCAGATATCAGTATCAAATTCTTACCAGGCCTTCTTGTTGTTCGCGCGGGGGGTGGGGGGGGCTTTATTTTCTTTCTACACTCCATGCACTGTGTAAGGCGAGACTGGACTCTGTGGGGTGATTCCTGGTCCTGCACTTCTTCGTTTTACCAGGGTTAGTACCTGCACGCGGCTCCTTGTTTCCCCTTTTCAAGGCATTTCATCCAGCCTTGGTGGATCATTAGGCCGTTATCGTTTTTGCACGCATATGCATCTGTTCGTAGTCGAAGTCGGTTGGGCGTTTCCGTTCGAATCCAATGACATAAGGTCTTTTTAACGTGGAAAGCCACGCACAAACCAAAACTCATACGCTGGACAGTGCAAAAAGTCCGTGCCCCCTTCGGCATCCCCCTTTTGGGGCGCCTCAGACACCGGGCAATAAACCTAGCCCTGCGCCTTTTAAACGAGGGGGTAGGTTCTTCCGTTGGGTGGGGGGGGGGGATACCCCCCCCACCCGCCTTTAGGCCACGGGGTTAATTTTACCATCATTTACCGGTCCAGAGGCCGAAGCCCCCGGACGTTTTTAGCCTAAGCTTCGCTTTTAAACATGAAAATTACTTACTAGATTTAATTTAAAATGAAATACAATCGTAGTATAATAGTACAATGCAAAGTGAAGTATTCTTTAGTTGAATATTTAATGTTTAGTGTTTTATAGATATTTATGAAAAAATTTTTGTTTATTTTCTTTTAAAAAATGGGTTAACATTGTTTTTTTGATTATTTTTTTACCAGATAAAAGTAAAAAAATTGGGCTAACATTTTTTTTCTATTACCAGAATGTAATTTAAAATAAAATAGAATCATATTATAATATCTAATTCAATGTACAATATATATATATATATATATATATATATATATATATATATATATATATATATATATATATATATATATAAACTCATAGTTTAGTATTTTCTATTAAAAAACAACTTTGTTTATAAAAAATATTATGTAACAGAAGCATGTTTATTGTTTATTTGCACTATGCATTATAATTGTATTTCATTAAAAAAAATTAAAAAATGACTGAATTCTCTGAGGTGATTAAAGACACATGTGGTGAGTGAACGTATGTGGTGAGTGAGGTATATCTTTGAGCCAGCCTCGTGGTGAGTGGGCGGGTGGTATATCTTTGAGCAGCAGCCTAGTGGTGAGTGGGTGGGAGGTATATCTTTGAGCAGCAGCCTAGTGGTGAGTGGGCAGGAGGGATATCTTTGTGCAGCAGCCTAGTGTCGAGTGGGTGGGAGGTATATCTTTGAACAGCAGCAGCTTCCATGTCATTTTATGGTGGAATGGTGAACATTGTGTGTTTTGGAAGTTCTGGGATCAATTTTACCAGGGCGCCCCATTTTATTGTGTGGTGACCTCCTGTGGGTGGTTCACTGACCAGATCTCTCCCCTTGTGATTACTTCCTCTGGGGATACCTGAAAGCTCAATTCTTTAAACATAAGCTGAAGACAACTAATGAACTAAAAGATTTTAAAACAAAGCGATGACAATAACAAAACAAAATGGAAAAAAATTTTTTTCTTATAGTAAAATTAAATTTTGAATATGATTTATGTTGCCTTTTTGTGGTAGTAAGCAAACAAACACGGTCGGACTTGTAGAAGATTTATTCTACATAGAATACAGTGGTAGATTTTTTGACCAGTTTATATAGATATTAGAAGAGTAGGGGAGGTAACTCAGTTACTTATTACACTTTTAAAAAGCAAAAGATCATTTTGCCAGACTACGTTTGTTGATCAATATTTTTCACTTATTGTAGAGAAGTTTCTCATTATTCCTAATCCAGTTGTGCCATTATGTTCACTTTCAGACTAATACCCTTGGGAATGGTATGAACCCCTCATCCCTCAGCTATGCGTTAAATAATACCACTACTGCTCTTCTACAAGGATGACTTTGGCATTAAATAACCCATGAAGGTTGATTAAAAGAAACCAAACAGTTTAATTGATGACAATTAGAAAACAAAATGAAAAAAATGTTCTTTCTGATAAAATTAAATTTTGAATAGGATCTATGTTGCCTATTTTTGTTTACTTTCAAAATGCAAGAGATCATTTTACCAGACTATGTTTGTTAGTCTGTATTTTCCAAACACTGTAGAAAAACCTCTCGTTATTTTGATACCAAATTTGGCTATTTTGGCCATATTTTTCATTCAGGTTGTTGCCATGGAAACTCATAGAGGTAAACAATATCAGTCACTTGAGATTGAGGATGTTCTGAGAAGAAATGATGCTTAATTCATTAGGGATTGTAAGGGGGGGGGGAATGAATCTTTCAGGCTGCTTTGCAAGATACCACATGGCCTAACAATTCAAATATATAAATGCATGAATGGGGGGTGGGGGGTTCTGAAAGGTTCATATGATGATGACATGTTCTGCTGTTGATGACTTTTTTTTTTATCAATGGGATCTAATGAAATAAGTGATGATAAAACAACTAAAATGATATAAGTTCAGTCATTATTCAAGGCAATAAAATGTAAAGATTCTATTGTATTAGAAAATGTGTATTTTACATTAAACAGGGATTTATATTCATAATATATTCATATGAAACATTATAGTTCACGTAACATCTATTAATAATGGAGATTCGCTTCCGGGTTTTGTCTGTAACAAAAATTACGTCACTGCTTACGTCACATTACCCAAAATCGTCATAACAGAATAAATACACTCAAAATTTGAGCATGCAACATTAGACAGTCCTCATTGGGTTTTTTAAAAACAAGTTTTAATAAATACATGACTGGTATTATATATCTATATATAGTTTGTTTTATTTTAATACATATTTAAAGTTTACATTTCAAATTGTTTTATTTTTTAATCCTTTAATGAATTTGATGATTTTACTTACTTAGGGTACAAACTTGCTGATATTGAATTTTTTACACCCACCCCTCAGGCAATATGTTTCAAAAATCTATTTTTACATCGCCCGGAGGGTGTTTTTTTTATTTTGTACTAGTATTTATAATATGAGGGTAGGCTGAAAAATTCATATGGCATCATATCTGTTGTTGGTGGCTTTTTTGACCAGTGGGATCCAAGCACTGAAACACCGGTGGAAGAAACGTGCGGACCACAAGGGGACCACGTTAAAAAATAAACATCATTTGGTCATATTCCATGAAAGTATCTTTGTCTTATATGAACTTATCAGCCAACCCTCATAGCAAAAATAAATAAATAAATGAATAAATTTAAAAAAAAAGAAGAACAAGTCAAGAAATTTACTGATTTTATTCAAAAATGTTTTTTTTTTTATTGTTCTAACACCAATTCATAAAAATTACATTGATTATCATAACAATTATCATAACAATTTTAAAAGCGATTTAAAATTTTTTAAAGTAACCTTTTTCAAAACAGTTGTTTTATGCCAGGCACTAAAAATTGAAACATTTGACAATGAAAAGGTTAAACCTAATGCTGTTGAACATCCATCCACATTCAGGCACATACTCAGACTACCTGAATTCTCTCCCTGACTCTATATATGTAGAAAGATAGAAAAAGAGAAGGGGAAAGAGAGAGAGTCTGTCTGTAGAAATATATATATATATATAGAGAGAGAGAGAGAGAAATCTAATTGTAACCCAACAAAAACTAAGACATGATAGTGAGATTTTTTTATTAGAGCAATGCTCTAAGTGAATAAAACAATTTCCAGTCCAATTTGCAAATGAATGATTGTAGGGTCAGTTTTTACAGTTAATGTCATTTTTTTATTATATTATTCTTAATATGATTGTTTTTCTTCACATTTAAGGGTTTTACTTTTTTTTTTTTTTTTTTAAGATCTTAGAGAAAACAGATTTGGAATATTAATCTTATTTCATAACATCAAAAATAAACGAGAAGCTGCTAAGTAACTATTTGTCCTTTGTACCAAAAGTGGTTAGTTCTTGAATTGGTAAGCACTGCTTGACCATTTCTCTATTTCTTTGTACTTAATGACCAAACAACTTGTATATGAATTCTAAACACTATATATATATATATATATATATATATATATATATATGTGTGTGTGTGTGTGTGTGTGTGTGTAACTTTTGTCCTCATAGAGAATGTTGATATACTGTCAGAGCTATATAACTTAATGAAAAACACAATGTGATGACTAGACGGCAGGAAGCCTTTATGACCAATGTTATTCAGTGCCACTTAAGTCAGTGTGTGAGAACCAGGCATCTGATTCTCTTTCCGGGGCAACACTTATACAAGTGTAGTAAGTAAGTAAAGTCATCGGGGTGGCCCTAAAGTCGGTATCAGCCAATCAGCGAGGGAGTCTATCCCCTTTTCGATAGCGCTAGACCAATGCAGACTACGCTGATGACCTTGCGCTTCTTGCAGATACACCGGCACAGGCTGAGTCACTACTACATAGCCCGCAAGAGGCAGCAAAGAATATTGGCCTCTATGTGAACTCCTATAAAACTGAGTTAATGTGCTTCAAAAAGAAAGGAGACATCTTCACACTTGACGGTAAGCCTCTTAAGCCAGTGGAACAGTTCACATACCTAGGTAGTAATATCTCATCCACAGAAAGCAATGTTAATACACGTATAGGAAGGGCATGGGCGGCCACAAATAAATTATCAGTAATATGGAAATCCGATCTCAGATAAACTAAAGCGACAATTCTTCCAGGCTGTGGTTATATCAGTACTGCTGTATGGCTGCACCACCTGGACCCTAACAAAGTGCCTTGAGAATAAGCTAGATGGGACCTGCACAATAATGTTGCGTGCAGTCCTGAAGAAGTTGTGGAAGCAGAACCCCACAAAGAAGCAACTATATGGTCACCTGCCCCCCATCTCACAAACCATCCGGGTGAGACGGACGAGGCATGCAGAACACTGCTGGAGAAGCGGGGACGAGCTCATAAGTGATGTTCTCCTGTGGAAGCCAACACCTGGACATGCAAACGTAGGACGCTCACTAAGGACCTACATTGACCAACTATGCGAGGATTCTGGATGCTGCGCAGAGGACCTCCCAGGGGCAATGAGTGATAGGGAAGGTTGGTGAGAGATATCCGTGCTGCTTGCGCGACATAATGATGATGAGACCAAGGAGATTATTTTAGCATCTGATGTGGAGCGCCACACCTACCATCAGCTCCTTACTTTACCGCACAGATCCTTGTGCTACTCATACGCTGAGTTGGCGAGCACCGGTATCGAACTAGGAACTTTGTGGTTTCTAGCCAAACGCTCTACTGACTGAGCTAACCCGGACTCATAAAAAACTATTAAAATCATTTACTTATGAATAAATTATACAAATATACTATATGCATGTGTGTGTGTGTGTGTGTGTGTATATCTATATGTATAAAAGAAAGTTTGGTATGTACGTGTTGATGTATAACTCCAAAACAGGAGGTCACTCGGATTCGAAATATTGCATACACATTAATAACCGTCTAACTAAGAAACACGTCAAATTTGGTTATTGATTTTTACTGATTAAGGGATATAATTAATTAATTAAAACAAAAATCAAATGATTTGCAACAATCGTAGCATAGCTGCTGCTGCTAATATAAAAAAAAATCTGCTGGCTGCTGCCTGTATCAACAGTAAAATGGCTCTGCTGCTGGTAATTTGAAGTTGACAAATTTGTGCCCAAATCATTTCAGCTCGGATTTTCTCACATGTCACTGGTCTAATCTTAGAAGGATTTATTTGGTTAGAAAGAAAATAAAATAAGCTTTTTAAATATGTAATTTGTATGTAGTTTTATCGATCAAAAATCTAGACATGAATTAAAAAATACGAGGTAGTTAAGTTATATAAAATACTAGTAAAAGTATCCGGTCCATGACTGGACTAAAAAAATAATCAGTATTTAATTTTTTTCATATGTACAAAAGAGTTTTAGGAAAAAAAAAAAGCCTTTTACATTTTTTAAAGGGTTAAATTTGAGGAACAATGTCCCAAGTGTGTTGAACTGTTGGATGTATATGTGGAATAATGTGTACATTTCATGGCTCTCATCCTTAATTTGCTTGGTTGGGCTAAAAACTTTTCAGCAACTCCCTTGTAATAATAGATCAAGAATAAATAATACTTCTTAAATAAAGCTTCTTTTTTTTTCTTAGATCTAATCAACCAAGACATCATCGTCATCATAATAACACAAAGTCGAGTAGCCAACATTTCATAAATAAAGAATATTAGCAAAATTCTTTACAGATGGCTTGATAATGAAGTAGGAAGATTTGACCAAAGAAATTCTTGGATTTTTATTTAGAATAACGTTTTTTATTTAATTTTTTTGGAATGGTTAAAGAAACTTGTTGTGTCAAGTGGATTGAACTTGAAGGATGAATATGTTTCATGGCTCTACATCATTCTCTTCCTGGTTAAACCAAAAGCTTTTTACCATTCCTGTCGGCTGATTTTATTTTTATTTAAACCTCAATTATCAATAAAATTGTTTTACTAGATCAGGAATAAATAGTATTTCTTAAAACTATTTTTCTTTTTTTCTTTTTTAGATATAACCAACCAAGACATCATCGTCATAATAAGACAAAGTCGAGTAGCCAACATTTCATAAATAATGAACATTAGCAAAGTTCTTTACAGATGGCTTGATAATGAAGTAGGAAGATTTGACCAAAGAAATTCTTGGATTCTTTTCCAAGACTCTTCTTGAGCTACAGCGTGAGGTTTCGTCTTGCCTCCATAATATACAGGCATATCCACACTTTTGGTAAAAGGTGCCACACACAGGGGAGAATAAGGTGGCTCAATAAGGTGTCCAGCACCAGGATACACAATCAGTTTAACATTAGCTGCTCGTTCTGGTGGAAGCTTCTCAGTCCAACTTGTATATTCACTTACATGAGCGCATGTGTCCTCTCCACCAATGATAAACAAGATCTTTGGATTATTCTCAGTTTTGTACTGGAAATAAAAAGATTCTTCCAGATTATATTTCCATTCGATCATATCATAACCAAACTTATTCATAACTTTCCATTTTACATTTTTAGTATTCTGACTTGAAACCATATAACCATTGTGTTTGAATTTTACGCTATACCCAAAAGATGGAGGATAATTAATAGCCACAACAGCTCTTAAAAGTGGACAATGTGTGGCCATGTAAAGTCCAACCTGGGAACCAAGAGACACTCCTATGAGTCCAACGCCCCCAGGAATCACACGAGGATGAACACTCAACCATTTTATAGCCTCTTCAAAATACTCATACTGCAAATAGGACCCTTCCTTTGGAGTGTCCTTATAGTTGAAATAAGCAAGTGCTAAGGCAACAAATCCGCGAGTTGCCAAGAGAGCAGCTCGCATTTCCAGTAAACCACCTCTTCCACCAAACATATCAATTACACCTGGTCTCTTTTCATTATTGGAAGATACACAAGGAAGAAACAATGTCCCACGTATTTGTCCTTCTTCTATTTCAATCCTCTTCACATTTGTCCCTTTGTACCATCTCTTAATTGTTTCCTTGGCAACTGGCTTCACTTCATTGTTCCACATGTTTTCCCAACTGATATGTTCTGTATACACACTGATCTCAAATGCAAACGGTGTACTTGCATCAGCTTTTACGAGCCGCTCACCAGTTCTCTGACCTGGTGCTGAAATCATACTCCAAAATAAACCCATTGGTTCCACACCATTGTACATCCCCGAAGAGGCTGCATTGTCTTTCTTCAGGTCTACTACTCCTTCTGATGATGATGTGTAGTGTGCATAAGATCCAAAAATTTGTTTTCGGTTTTCAATTTTACAACAGACAGTGACATGTTGCTGTGAGTTCAGATGTATAATCTTAATGTGAATGATATCATCAATCAAGGCTTCTTTAGGTTCACATACAATGTGGACATCCATTTGCATCTGATATTATAACAGTCAATCAAGCCTGAAAGATAAATGGCTTTATTTGAATATAGATCATTCATTAATGATATTTAAATGATGTCAATTACCTTTTGAACATATTTTAAAGTATTTACTATGGAATATTATTGGCTGCTCAGTTTGTTATAAACTGTGTGTAAAATAAACTTAAAATACAATCTATTTATTAAACTTACAATACTGCATTCAAAAATGCATCTTTTAACAAAGTTGGAAATCTCATTTTAGATGCTAGAAAATTAAAGAAAGCTTCACATATATAAAGTCCATTAAAATACAGGATGTGTCAGAAAAATGTATATACTTTCATAATCTAATAACTTGACCAATTCTCATTCAAATTATCTCAAATTTTAACAGCATGTAAAAAGCAAATCAAAATTATATGTTTAATATTTTGATCACTAGATTAGGAAATAATATAATTTTTTCTGAAACACCTATGCATCTCAAATGATATCAATTTTTTAAAAATATTTTATATAATAAAATATTTGAATTTCTTTCTTTTTTTTTTGTATATGAATCATTTATCAAATATATTTTCTAGTTGTAAAAATGCCAGGATTCAAAACTCCATCATTTACAGTGAAATAGAAATGGAATTTTTATTTATTTTTATTTCTTTTACCGTTTGTGAAATAACTTTCAAAATCGGAATAAAATTTCTCCCTGAACAAGTTGCAAGAAAATTATCCAAATATAATAATTTTTTTTTTACTATTTTCTGTTGTCCTCATCTTTATTGTTTTATACACCATGTTTTAGCTGATGTGCCATCTAACCCTTTTCATGCGTTTCTTGTCAAACTCAGACTCCCTAACTTCTAGGCATAAAATAACCCTAGACGAATTGATATACCATCAAAATCAATCAATTAATCAATCATCAATCAATGCTCTAATTTTTTCATAAACATTGAATTTATCTGAAATGTCCTGATGAATACTATTTTATATTTTCAATATCTTATATTTTCGACATTTAAAAATTTCTTTTTTTTTTTAGTAATACCACTAGAAAAGTGGAGTGGTTTATTGTCAGTACCAGCCAAACAGCGAGGGGGTCTATCCCCTTTTCGCTAGTGCTAGACTAGGTAGGTTCTTTTTTTTCTGAGGTGAAGCGTCACACCTACTGCCATCTCACAGATGCTGCTTTACCACACAAATCAGATTACCCAAGTTGTGCTACTCATGCTCTGAGTTGGCGAGGGCCGTTATCGAACCCTGAACCTTGCGATTCCTAGGTGGAGGCTCTACCAACTGAGCTAAAAATTCCCTCTTCCGACTTTACAAATCCAGTTTTTTTTTAAATTTTTTCGCTAGGGTCTCTTCATACAGTTGAAAATAAACCGATCTAATATGATTCGTCATGTACATCAAGGTAAAAAAGAACAATTTCCTCATAAATTCCTACCATAAAATAAACTGAACCCTCATTTTATGTCCGTGTTTTTGTAATAAATGTTTTATTTTTCTTGCACCCGTTATTTTACAATACTAAATATATTTTATTTTTTAAAGAATAAAGAAAATATATTTAGTATTGTAAAATAACGGGTGCAAGAAAAATAAAACATTTATTGCAAAAACACGGACATAAAATGAGGGTTCAGTTTATCTTATGGTAGGAATTTACGAGGAAATTGTTCTTTTTTACCATTTTTCTTTAAAACTTACAAAACTATTATTTCTTTCTTTCTTTCTTTTTTCTTACATTACTGGTGTTGGAAATCTTATTTTATTTGTTTTATTATTCTTGTTAGAAAAGGAGGGGGATGGAAAAAGCCGGTAGTATCAGCAGCTGGGTACTTGCATGGAGGGTACTTTGCCGAGGAGGCAGTGAATTTGCTCCGTTATTAACTTTTTTGAACATTTAAAAAAAAAAAAACTTATTCGAAAATATCCGGTTTTTTTTCTTTTATCCTCAAGAAAACAAAGTGTTCTGTGAAGACTTAAATATTTACCCACTAAAATGACCTTTGAATTTTTATTATCAAAGGAACAAAAAATTGTAAATTTTTTTTTCTTTTTTTTTTAAATTAAAAAGAATAATGTGGATGATGGTGATTATTACATAGACGTCAAAATTAACCAAATGTTTAATGTTTAAATAAATAAATAGTATTTATTTATTTAAACATTAAACATTTGGTTAATTTTAAATACATATTAAAACAATAGTTTATGTAGGCTGCAATCAAGTTTAATCTACAAAAAATTAAAATTCGACTTGAATTTTTCATAATTTTTGTTTATATGTGAGTTGGGGTAGGGACTGAATTGAAAATAAATAATTAACATGTTTTACCGTGACTAAACCCGAAAAGCAGCAAAATTTAAATATTTTAAATTTATTTATTTCCAGGGTGGGGCCTAATGTAACTTGTAGTGAGAGTACTACAGAAGTTCTTAATTTTGATAAATTACATTTTCTTTTTAAATACGATAAAAAAATATCTATATTTTTGCCATGTTCAAGCCCATGTGACCGTGGATCTTTCTGGGTAGTCATTGTTGTTGAAAGTGATTTCGGATGAGTAAATTATTTATTTTCACAGCATTTGTTAAAAGTTTTAAAGTTAAAACAAAAGAGTCACCATCATCATCACCACCACCACTACTACAACAACAATAACAATATTATTGTTATTATTATTATCATTATTTATTTATCTATTTAAAAAATTTAATGTAAAACATGAATTTGCATTAACTCGTGTGAATTCAATTTAACACGCACCGCTAAAAAATTGACCTTGTGTCACACACATCCTGTCAATGACAAAGGACTTAGGCAAGTACAAAACTCGTGTCTACATTTTTTAAAGCAAAAATAGTTAAATTTTAAAGTAAGTTTTTTTATTTTATTTTCTCTGGGCACTTCTGAGAGATCTTGCCCCCCCCTAAAAAAATCGCAAATAATATTGATTGTTTTGCATTCAGAACTCCCCCTATTCAGGGAAATTGTTAAATTTTAAATTAATTGATTTTTTATAGATTTACACTGGGGTGGTCCTATCTACTACATAAATACAATGGCGAAATGGACCCCCCCCTAAATTTCTGTCATGCATGTAGTACACGCACGAGTTATGTTTTTAGTTTCGATTTTTTTCTTTTAAGATGATACCAACATCATTAAAAATCATTGTATTTAACATCATCCCAAAGAAATAAAAGAACAAAAAACAATTTTCCCCTCAATATTTCGTTATGTGCCAGTGTAAGTCATTCTATGCCATAAAATCCGGTTAGTACTAATGGCAAATGAAAACATTAAAAATAGAAACGTATTTTAATGTTTGTTTAATGACACAGACTAGACAAGAGTATTTAAAAAATATTTTCACGAAAAATTATTACAAGTTTCGTTTCACTAGAGACCTAAACCAAATTTTCTCGTAACGTTGAAGAAAAACATTAAAAAGCTATAAAGAGGCTACTTAACACAGAAAGTTTATGATCGTAAGTGTAAAAAGTTTTGTTTTTTTTTAAGAAAGAAAGAAAAAAAGTGTGTAATAATGTAGAATTCAGTCAGTAAGTTATTAAGTAACGACAATCTGGCTGTGTTTAATTCTCTAGTTTTCATCATAAGTAAAATACTACAGAAAGTTTAGTGTTTAGAATTTAGTTTAATAATAATAATAATAATAATAATAAACTACCTGTTATGGTGTTATCTGTTCCAGTAGAGGGTCTGCATTTCATTTGCTACCCCACGAAGCTATTTTTTTCTTTACTAAAATTATGTAAGATACACGACTAAAGGTTGCAATTTATCGTGGGCCATCTAAAACTAGGTCGGCTCCCTCGACTATTGTCACAGACAGTAGATTGTACCCACTGACCCTACCTCTAGTGCAATAGAGACTGTCTGTCTCGAGGACAAATCTTAGGTCACCCGATCTCAATTATTGGTTTCCGCTCACGAATGGTAAGAAACTTATGGCAGACTTAAAAGAAATTATCTTTAAAAGCATAATTCTGTTGTGAGATATCCGGTTATCTTTCCTTGAGTAGAATCTTGTCGGCACATTCTTCTCCTTAGGATCAGCCAAGATAGAGGCAACGAACCACTTTTTGACCGCTTGGTCAAGCATGAACAGTATTTATTCTAATTAGATGGTATTGTAGTATGTCTTTTTGCATTGCATCTAATTGAGTGTTGCGGCAGAAGGAACTTACATGTGAATAAAATGAGAGTTTTAAAAAAAATCTCTGCCAAGTGACCTCTTGATTTAAACCATGAAACAGCTGGTGAACTGGAATAATATCAGAGAGAAAAAGATAGGTGGGAAGATACGTCTATCTAATCTGACTCCTTTATATATATATATATATATATATACATCTTACACTTTTTTATATATTTACACCAAACTCTTTTTGAGTTTATTTTTGAATTAAAAATGCTTCTGATTTTTAAAAATAAAATTTATTTTATTTTTGAAACAGTATGCGCATTTTAAAAAATTCAAGCATTCCAGCGTGTGTTTGTACCCCCTATTCTCTTCCAACGGTTTTTTATCCCTTCTTTCTTTCGTATAAAATTTTTTGCTCGTTGATGATGACCCTTCTACTAAGGCGTCGAAACAGATTCTGTCAGCAGATAATAATTACCAATTGTTTTTTCAAAATGTTAAATTCATATATATATATATATATATTTTTTTTTTTTTTGCTGGGCACAATATATTTTCCCACATTAACAGATAAGCATTTAAATTCAGATGAAGAAGATTCAACAAACAAATGATGATACAAACATATATTTAAAAAAATACAACTTGCAAACTTAATGGCATTGCAGCCAGACTTATCTGCTGAGATCCATCTTGGTTCTGAGAGAGACTGAATAAGACATCTTGCTATGATGGCCAACACTACAAGTAAGGGAAGAGATTCAATTTAGGCGCCAATCTATGGTAAATAGTTGATTGATTTAGAGTATCTAAGTCCCTCTAGTTGGAGTAGAAATTTTAAATTGATACATAATGAAGGGATTCAAAATTCTAGTAGTCAAGCAGCCTCTTAAGGCCAAAATCCAGCCCTGATTAGAAATATCATAAATATGAGCTGAGCTAAGATTGTTACTCAGTTAAAAAAATCAAATGCTATCATAATCTCTTTTGCTGAGCACCATATATTTTCCCACATTAATAGGTAGACATTTAAATTCAAATGAAGAAGATTCAACAAACAAATGATGATGCAAACATATATTTAAAAAAATACAACTTGCAGACTTATTGGCATTTGCAGCCAGACTTATCTGCTGAGATTCATCTTAGTTCTGGGAGAGACTGGATTAGATGTCTTGCTGCCATCAACACTATAAGTAACCCTAGACAGATATTTAATTTAGGTGCCAATCTACGTATTGCCTGACCCCCCCCCCCGTTGCCAAGGGCAGATTATTAATCCCCTATTTTTCCAATATTTTCAGATTGCCTGGTTCTGAATCCCGTCCGTCTAGCCTAATTAAGGGTCTAAGTGGAGTGTTGCATGTCATGGGCTCATCCACCAGGATTCCATGCTTAAGCATCACGGGTCACCACCCATGGTCAACAGATGGTTCCATTGGGGGGGGGTTCTTAGCCATCTGCAGAGGTGCAGTCGGTGTATTCTAAAGCTCCAGCCGACAGGGCTTCTGACTGTTTTCCTCATTTTTATTGTTATGGACACAACGTTTTAGCTAATGTGGCATCCGTGTTTGTTCAGGTGTTTCCAACTGGACAAATGGTGCAATGAATATAATGGTTAAGTTAATACAGATTTAAATGATAACCATCAGCAGGTTGCGGATTTGATCCTGACTACAGGTGAAAATAACAGAGTACTTAATATAGCTTAACAATTGTACCCAGTCATAGTTAACGGAATGAGAACAATCTACCCCAATGGATTAAATAAAGGGCTCGGTTTGAAGTTCCGTGAAGGCACCTGATTTACAACATGAAGGTTCTCGAGTTCAACAAGAAGGTACCAGAGTTTGAACAAGAAGCACCTGAAGAAGGCTGGAGGGCACATCGGTCGAAAACATTCTGTATATAACAATAAAGATGAGAAAAACAGTCCAGAAAAATCTGAAAAATTCAAACGTTTTTGTTTTTTAAAAAAAAGGTGCTTTTTCATTCAGTTACAGGTTCATAAACTCTTCATCATGATCAAAAAAATAGAACAGCCTGTAGGTCATTCAAGGCCAAGGTCAGTGTCTGATTATGTCTGTTTATCTATTAATTCATTTTTAAAAGCCAACTTTCATCATGTTATATTTGCTTATGGTAATGCTTGTGGCATAATGGTTATTGATATAGAAAATCCTGAACAAGGCTGTTTGCATTTCACATAGCGCTAATGTTATATAGTTTGCTTGTTTGTTTTGTTTTGTTTTACGGCATATCAACCTCAGTGGGTTATTTAATGCCGATAAGTTTTGAAATAAATCAATTCTAGATAGGCCAAAGTGGAGTATTGCATGTCATGAACTGCTCATCCACCTGGGCTCTATCCTTAAGCATCACGGGTCGCGACCCACGGCCAACAGGTGGCCCCATTGGGGGAGTCTTACCCCTCTGCAGAGGTGCAGTCGGTGCATTCTAATGCCCCAGCTGACAGGGCGGTGTTATATAGTGTAGGGACCGTGGTTGTTTGGTGAGTTTTAGTTAAGGAGTTGAAGAAGAGAATCCCCACAATTTAAATGTATACGACTACGGAAATGAAGTTTCTATAGAAAATAAAAGAAGACAAAATTGATAAAGGAAATAACCTTTATATACATTAATTTACAATTGGTATATTCAATTGTTCTTTTAGCGATGTTGCCGACTATATGTGTCTGTACATAGTTGTATGTGACATGTATTGTTTATATTGGTTGTGTCAACATTGTAGCAGTTTTGTCTGTGATTAAAACTTGTGATTGAAATTTTGTTGTTGAGCAAAAGAGAGAGAGAAAATTGGAAACGAAAATACGAGACCAACCTGATATATCATTTTGTGTCTTCGGACAGTGACTTCTCTCCATTGTGTTGATGTTGGGGGAGAACTTTCGCTCCTACTGTCGAGTTAGGAGCATCAGCTCCCACTCTGTCGAGTCGGGAAGAGCGTAAGCTCCCACTCTCTGTTGTTTTTCAGCTCTATGGGCCTTTTTATAATTTTCTTTTTGTCATTGTCTACGTGATCATTAAGCTAAAGTATTCATCAGATATCAGGTGATTTGCAATGATGCAATATCGAATAATTTTGGTACATTCCGATAGCATACATATTTTCCCATGGAATTTAAACCATTGTTTCTATTGTTGTTAAAATATTTCTAAACTAATATTTATTTGATTCTCTTTTGTTTACATCTTTCTAGACTTCGCTTATATAATTGTAAAACTAGTTATTTAAGAAAACTTAATTATTTTAATTTGGTCAATTCCCCATGCCGTAAAAATATAGGGGCCAATCCCTATAATAGCCATATTGTAGGTATATAAACGATGAGTTTTATTGATAGAGAGAGGAGAGAATATCAGAGATATTAGACAGATACATATCTTACTTGGTTGTTACTTTTTTTCTTTTTCCTTCTACTTCGGACATGATCGTCTATATACTAGCTGTTTCATCTTTACTTCTAAGGGCTTCTTTTGGGCTAACTCTTTTCGTCATGCAATTAATTAACTATAAGACTTATTTTCTTGCACAAGATTTATTTGCCAGTAACTCATCGCGCTGAGCTGAGTCCAGACACTGTAGGACACGTCTGTCCTACGTCACATCTCGGCTGCAACTGACTTAACTAACTCAAAATCACGTGTTATGTGAGATTTCAGGTTTTACCAATGTCTTGTATTTTTCCACAGAAACTGCCATCTATGTGCTGATTTGAAAGCCCTATTCTACCGGTGCTTGTCAATAATCTATGCTACCACATTATGCAACACTAATACGCCTGGGAAAGGTATGAATCCAACTATCATCCCTCTAGCTATGGGTAATTAGTTTTTTCATGTGGACATTTTCGAAGTTTGTATTCATATAAAATCTTATAGATAGATAATCAAAAACATTTTTCTCTGAAATTTGGAACATCTTTATAAAAAGTTAAATATTCATTGAATAATTACTGAAAATCTTATTAAAATGTGTTGATTTTGGAGATTTTTAAAAAAAATTGACATATCTTAAAAATAAAAACATTCCTATGTTATGTGTAGAGAATTCTTTAAAAAATATTTCCAATTCTATATTGTTTTCCAAGAGAAAATTTAAATCAGAATTTTCTCCACTCTTTTCTTGTGACTAAAAACACAAAGACTTTGTCAATGAAATTAAAATTCATTAAAGTTTAAAGATGTTTTTCATCACATGTGATACTAGATTGTCTATTTATAGTCTGTCCCCTTGGTAATTTTTCTAACATTTTTTTGTGACTTGGAATAACTACTTCATATAGCCTGTATTTTAATCCTATGTCTGTTGAGTTTTTATGCCCAAAATTATGTCAATAGGCTTTGTTATTTTAACAGTTATCAAGCATGAATAAACAAACAAAATTGTCATTTATTAATATACATATACACACACACACACATATATATATATATATACATATATATATATATATATATACATATATATTTAGTATATATATACATATATTTAAGATATATATATATATATATATATATATATATATATATATAAGTATATATATACATATATATAAGTATATATATATACACATATATTTTGGAGGATATGTACTTAATAGAAGTCATACCTAATTTTGAAAATTAATTAGTTAATAATTAATGAATTTAGGCGGGCATATATGTTCAAATGTAAGGCTAAACAAATCGAGAAAATGTCAATTCCTGTATGTACATTTCGACCTATTAGGTTTCATCAGCAAGGTTATAGACATGGGAGACTTCTCCGTGTGTGACTTGAAACCTTGACTGCCAAGCTGACAGGTTTTGAGTAATCATCACAGATATCCATGACAATCTCTCGCCAACCTTCTCTATTATTTATTGTCCCAGGGAGGTCCTCTGCGCAGCATCCAGTAACTGTGCAGAGCTGGTCAATGCAGGTCCTTGCTGGGCGGTCCACACTAGCATGTCAATGTGTTGGCTTCCAATTACATATAAAATTTACTAAAATTTTACCCTGAGAATTGTATTAATTTTTTTAATCAACATATATTTTCACCATTTAATTAATTTACAATGACACAAGTAAGAAATAAATCATCAATTCAGAAAGACACAACAAACAAGAGAAATGTTACAAAAATGTGGTTATTTCCTAGTTGAGTAACATGATATTACAGGGTGACCCAGAAAAAACAGAACCCAAATTATTTATTTATTTTCCAATTAAACTAACCCTAACCCCTAGTTGAGTAACATGATATTACAGGGTGACCCAGAAAAAAACAGAACCCAAATTATTTATTTTCCCATTAAACTAACCCTAACCCCCTAGTTGAGTAACATGATATTACAGGGTGACCCAGAAAAAACAGAACCCAAATTATTTATTTTCCCATTAAACTAATCCTATCCCCCCTAGTTGAGTAACATGATATTACAGGGTGACCCAGAAAAAACAGAACCCAAATTATTTATTTATTTTCCAATTAAACTAACCCTAACCCCCCTAGTTGAGTAACATGATATTACAGGGTGACCCCTCCATGATATTACAGGGTGACCCCGAAAAAACAGAACCCAAATTATTTATTTATTTTCCCATTAAACTAACCCTAACCCCCTAGTTGAGTAACATGATATTACAGGATGACCCAGAAAAAACAGAACCCAAATTATTTATTTATTTTCCAATTAAACTAACCCCTAGTTGAGTAACATGATATTACAGGGTCCCAAATTATTTATTTTCCCATTAAACTAATCCTAACCCCCCTAGTTGAGTAACATGATATTACAGGGTGACCCAGAAAAACAGAACCCAAATTATTTATTTATTTTCCAATTAAACTAACCCTAACCCCCCTAGTTGAGTAACATGATATTACAGGGTGACCAGAAAAACAGAACCCAAATTATTTAATTAAACTAATCCTAACCCCTCTAGTTAAGTAACATGATATTACAGGGTGACCCGAAAAAACAGAACCCAAATTATTATTTATTTTCCCATTAAACTAACCCTAACCCCCTTAGTGAGTAACATGATATTACAGGGTGACCCAGAAAAAACAGAACCCAAATTATTTATTTATTTTCCAATTAAACTAACCCTAACCCCCCTAGTTGAGTAACATGATATTACAGGTGACCCAGAAAAACAGAACCCAAATTATTTATTTTCCCATTAAACTAATCCTAACCCCTCTAGTTAAGTAACATGATATTACAGGGTGACCCCGAAAAAACAGAACCCAAATTATTTATTTATTTTCCCATTAAAACCCTAACCCCCCTAGTTGAGTAACATGATATTACAGGATGACCCAGAAAAAACAGAACCCAAATTATTTATTTATTTTCCAATTAAACTAACCCTAACCCCCCTAGTTGAGTAACATGATATTACAGGGTGACCCAGAAAAAACAGAACCCAAATTATTTATTTATTTTCCAATTAAACTAACCCTAAACTCCCCTAGTTGAGTAACATGATATTACAGGGCGACCCAGCAAAAACAGAACCCACAAATTTTGTAATAAAACTGTTAATTTTAACTAGGGGGGAGTAGGATTTAGGGTTGGGGTTGGGGTTTAGGGTTAGTTTAATGGAAAATAAATAAATAATTTGGGTTCTGTTTTTTCTGGGTCACCCTGTAATATCATGTTACTCAACTAGGAAATAACCTAAAATGTTTAGCACATCATGGCTTTCTCAAAGAAAGAAACAAATTGATTGAAAATTACATTTTTTATTTCTTGATTGTGTAATTCCAAGAGATGAGCAAAATTTCAAGTGAGATACTTGGTAATTTAATAGATGAACAGTTGATGATCAAACTATTCAAATGCTTTGAATGTTTCAGTAACACTTAGATTATATATATTCCATTGCACTTGAAGATACAATTTATTCTTATCTTTCAGTTAATTTAACTTCTAGTACTAGGTCAAGTAACTTCAGATTAATATCTAAAAAAAATGTTGGCAGCATTCTTCAGAGATTTGATAATGAAGTAGGAAGATTTGACCAAAGAAATTCTTGGATTTTTTTCCAAGACTTTTCTTGAGCTACAGCATGAGGTTTTGTTTTGCCTCCATAATATATAGGCATATTTACAACTTTGGCAAAAGTTGCTGCACACAGGGGAGAATAAGGTGGCTCAATAAGGTGTCCAGCACCAGGATAGACAACCAGTTCCATATCAGCTGCCCGTTCTGGTGGAAGCATCTCAGTCCATCTTACATAATCATCTGCATGTGCAGATACATCGTCTCCACCAATGATAAACAAAATCTTTGGGTGATTTTCAGTTTTGAACTGGAAATACAAAGATTCATTCAACTTATCTTTCCATGCAATCATATCGTAACCTAAAGTGTTGACCACTTCCATTTTAAAGTTGTCATCAACATTGTTTGGTATTATCTGACCATTATGCTTGAATTTTGCCCAAAGACCAAAAAGAGGAGGATAATTAATAGCCACAACAGCTCTTATAAGTGGACAATGTGTGGCCATGTAAAGTCCAACCTGGGAGCCAAGAGACACTCCTATGAGTCCAACGCCCCCAGGAATCACACGAGGATGAACACTCAACCATTTTATAGCCTCTTCAAAATACTCATACTGCAAATAGGACCCTTCCTTTGGAGTGTCCTTATAGTTGAAATAAGCAAGTGCTAAGGCAACAAATCCGCGAGTTGCCAAGAGAGCAGCTCGCATTTCCAGTAAACCACCTCTTCCACCAAACATATCAATTACACCTGGTCTCTTTTCATTATTGGAAGATACACAAGGAAGAAACAATGTCCCACGTATTTGTCCTTCTTCTATTTCAATCCTCTTCACATTTGTCCCTTTGTACCATCTCTTAATTGTTTCCTTGGCAACTGGCTTCACTTCATTGTTCCACATGTTTTCCCAACTGATATGTTCTGTATACACACTGATCTCAAATGCAAACGGTGTACTTGCATCAGCTTTTACGAGCCGCTCACCAGTTCTCTGACCTGGTGCTGAAATCATACTCCAAAATAAACCCATTGGTTCCACACCATTGTACATCCCCGAAGAGGCTGCATTATCTTTCTTCAGGTCTACTACTCCTTCTGATGATGATGTGTAGTGTGCATAAGATCCAAAAATTTGTTTTTGGTTTTCAATTTTACAACAGACAGTGACATGTTGCTGTGCGTTCAGATGTATAATCTTAATGTGAATGATATCATCAATCAAGGCTTCTTTAGGTTCACATACAATGTGGACATCCATTTGCATCTGATATTATAACAGTCAATCAAGCCTGAAAGATAAATGGCTTTATTTGAATATAGATCATTCATTAATGATATTTAAATGATGTCAATTACCTTTTGAACATATTCTAAAGTATTTACTATGGAATATTATTGGCTGCTCAGTTTGTTATAAACTGTGTGTAAAATAAACTTAAAATACAATCTATTTATTAAACTTACAATACTGCATTCAAAAATGCATCTTTTAACAAAGTTAACAAAATCTCATTTTAATTGCTAGAAAATTAAAGAAAGCTTCACAGATATAAAGTCCATTAAAATACAGGATGTGTCAGAACAATTTATATAATTTTATAATCTAATAACTTGACCAATCCTCATTCAAATTGTTTTATTTGAATACAGATCATCCATGAATGATATTTAAATGATGTCATGTTCGGAAAATTACATTTTGAACATATTTTAGAATATTTAGCATGGAATATTATCGGCTTCTCAGTTTATAACATTAAACTTAAACTTACAATTTATTTGTACTGCATTCAAAAATTCACCTTTTAAAAATGTTATAAATCTCATTTTAATTGCTAGAAATTCAAACTGTTCATTAAAATATAATCTAATATTTGAATTTTCTTTTGTATAATGATAATTTTTCAAACATCAAAATGTAAAAATGCCAGTATTCTGCTTTTATTTTATCAATCATTGGATGATATATTTCAGTCCATTTTTAACTTGAATCTATTTAAAAGTTGTCACAATTTCTTCATGAAAATAAGATTGATCTTTTTAATACTGAATTTCAACAACACAAATAAACACAGAAAGAAAAAGCATGGCAATATAAAGAAAATCATGAGAAGGAACCAGAGGTTAAGTAGTTTATCTTTAAATGAGTGTATGCTCGTAATGAGGATTCAAGAAATTGTAATGTTTGCTTGGAAGAAAAATACCATATTAGTTTTCCAGATTTGAATAATTTGCTGAATAAAAGATCAGAGTTGGTAGCCAAATGCCACCATGAAAATAAATATTTACTTAATTTGGCATTTGGGATTGAGCCAAGTGCCTTTGTATTTCAACCACACAGGAGTCACATGACTCAAAAAGAGTACATATTTTTTAAAAGTTGAATTTAACAAAGTCAGTCTTGTTAAATACTAGCTCACTTGAGGATCAACTATGTGAAACTCTCAATTGTGAGTTTTTATCCTGTTTTATTTCATCCTTGAAATATATTGTACTATTGCTCTGCATTTTTGTGAATTGAGCACACTAAAGATTTTATGAATTAAAAATCTCAGTCGGTAGAGTGTTTGGCTAGGAATCACAAGGTTTCTAGTTCGATACTGGCCCTCGCCAACTCAGTGTATGAGTAGCACAGGGATCTGTGCAGTAAAGTGAGGAGCTGATGGTAGGTGTTGCACTCCACCTCAGACGATCAAATAATCTACTCGGTCTAGCGCTAGTGAAAAGCAGATAGACTCCCTCGCTGTCTGGCTGATACCAACATTAGGCCACCCTGACGACTTTACTTACTTATATATATATATATATATATATATATATATATATATATATGTGGATGACTTATTAATATATGCTCCCATAAATTTGGTAATGAGCTCTCTAATTGGTAATTTAAATTAACTCTCACTACTAAGCAAATAAGCAATGATCATTTCCCCGGGAATTTGATCTCTCAGTGACCGTAAAATACATAAACATTCCTATGTACTTAATATAGTTTAAAAACACCAGTCCCCGCATCAGCTGTCAGTGGGCGAGGGGATAAGATATCGGACTACCATGCGGTCAGTCTTAGTACGACCCTAGCCAAGGATAGTTGTGTCTAGCCACACTGAAGATGCGTGAAACGCCGAAACACGTGTCTGTGGATGACTTATTAATATATATATATATATATATATATATATATATATATATAATATACCAAGCGTGTTGGTAGATCCTTGCGGAAAGAAAAAACCCGGCAGAGAGTTTGATTGTAAAAATATACTACCAAACATCAACCAGGAAGAAAAAAATTTTTGAAAAAAAGAAAAGACCAAGATATTCGTACCAACAAAAAATAATCTATTGGTATAGTATTTGGCCAAAAAAAAAACAATTTATATGTATATATATGTATTAAGATATATATATATTCATATAACCGCTAGGAGAAGCTAATTTGTAAAAAGTGCTCGATACCTAAGTAGAGCCAAGTAATAAGGATATCTACTGAGTCAGACGAACCTACTATTAGTTTCGCATAAAGCTCTTCAGGGCTAAAATCTGACTCCAGATTTTAGCCCTGAAGAGCTTTATGCGAAACTAATAGTAGGTTCGTCTGACTCAGTAGATATCCCTATATATATATATATATATATATATATATATATATATCTTGGTGTGAGAAATGCATAGGCGAGAAACTGACAGTTACCAAGTGCCGTAGACTCTAAGTTTATGCGATCTTAACTTACATCAAATTTTCATCATATGCCTAATATTTGAACAAAAAAAGTGAATAGGAATCCAAAATGTTCATTGTTTAATATTTACCTGTCTTATACTTGAAAACTTAGGCAAAATATTAACTTTAAAGGTGTACCTAGAAGGCAGAAAGAATAGACTTATTTCTCTTGCTCCCAACCCACAGAAGATTTTGCAACTGAAGAGTTTTTAACTGAATAAATTTACTTTTGAAGAGATATCGGCGCAAGAAAGTTAAAAATTATCATAGTAACATTAGTGCTTAAAAGAGAAGTTTGATGATTCAAATGCAGATTTTTTTACATTCTTATTTAAGATTCAGGCACTTTTATTTCTATACAACAAAGAAAAATTTCCATTATTTCTGTATCAATATACATTAAAATTACTAGCAAATATATGCACCTATGTGCAAGTATTTTAGTTAAATTTTATAATAAAATATGATATTAAATTAGAAAGGCTAATGAAACTGAAGAAGAATGTAGATAAAAAGATTTTTAACAGAGGGGGTATGATTGAAAAATAGAACAACTTTGAAACTAACACTTCCATCATTTTCCGTTACTCCCGTCTTTCATTGGTAAATTTTCCTAATTTAACTATTTAGTTAAAATAGGAAGTAAAGAATAATATTACAGTTATTTCTTCTTGTTAAGGGATTTCTTTTAAGATTTATTGAAGAGATTTTTTCTCATATTCAATAAGATAAAACCAAACAATTAGAAATCAATAATACTAAGCATATATTTATTAAAATCAATTTTTTAAGATCAATATGCCAATTAGCCTTCCCATTCACACTGTAAACCTCTATTTTGTTGTATATATAAATACAATTGCATGTTATTAGTATGTAGATCCGGCCAAGCTTCGGCCCTGGTTACGAGTTAATAGCGCCGATCCCAGGGGCCATCCCCCAGGCAACACCTGCCCCTTGATTTAAAGGCAGGGCTGGGTTTACCAGTGCCTGAGGCGCCCCCTTGAGGGAATGCCGATGGATCGACGCAATTTTTCACCTGCCACTCCATGAGCTTCGGGTTAATAGGGACTTTGTGCCTGACCCATACAAGTGGGGTACGCGGTAAATACTATGTAGATATGGTCAACAGTGTAAGTAATGTAAAACAATTTTATTAATAATTGAGGTTTAAATAAAAATAAAATCATGGAGAATATGATTTAAATAACTAAAGGAATTGTGTCTTGTATAGTAATATAGTTTCGGTTACAGATAGACAAACCCACAATCTCCATTATAATAAGATATAGAAATATAATACATTCACCACCCAAATAAGATGAACTTTGTTTCATTTTTTTTACTAAATAGTATTAATTCCTGAAATTTCCAAATTAGCCATAAGTCAGCACCTTTTTAGTGGCTGGGTGGAGGGGAAGATAATATAGATATGGATACTGAATGAATTGTAGCTAGTTGAAGATATAAATCTGGGGTTTTAATACCAAAATTTAACTTGAGCAATGGTAACCAATTTAATGCCATTGTTCAGTAAAAACAATTAAGCAAATAGCTTATCTTATTATAATGGAGATTGTGCATTTGTCTGTCTGTAACCAAAACTCCACCACATCTGACGTCACAATTACCTTAGTCATTTAATAATCATTATTGAATTTTAATTAGCATCTTATTTATTAACGATGTCTCTCTTAAAGTCTGACTGAGTTTAATTTGCCTCAAAACAGCCCATGTTATTAATACATTTAAAATCCTGCAATGGGTGTTATATATCATTAATAAATAATGGTTTATATAGTAAAGGGTGTGGTTAATTTACATACTGATTTTAACAATATTAGGTTTAATAAATAATTACTAGGTGTTATTGGTTTCTAATATTTTCTATCCTCTAACATATCAAAAACAATCCTAAGTATAGTTTTATATAGAAATCAATTAAAATCAAATCAAAATAATTATAATCTTTTTATATGCATTCTTATTTAATTTCGTTAGTCTTCCTAATTTTATATTATATTTGATTATGTTAAAACTTAAATACTTGTGTCTGGTGTAGACATATTTTTGCTAGTTTGGATAATCAATGATTTTAAAATTTTTGAAGAATTAATAGAAATTTTCTTTGTTGGGCTATTCTACACAAGTACCAAAAAATTATTTTGTCACTATAAATAAATTTTAAAAAAATGGTTTAGTTCATTATCAGCTTTTTTGTTTTTTTATTTATCAAAAAACATGTAACTTTTGCTGCTTTCAATTAATAAGACCTTTATATCATTTGGAAATTCGTAAGCTTTGAAAAATATCATTTTTTTAAGTTTTGAAGAGTGGATTGGTTGGTTGGATTTTATGGTATGTCTATCACTCTGTGTCAGAGTGGACCTTGGAGTAATGGTGATGAAGAGGTACTCCACATTCCCCAGAGCTCCAGAAGTGGAACTTCACCACTAGATACAGTTTTACATCATACCCGGGACACTAAGGCCCTCAGCCACCTCCTTCTAGTGCATATATAATAAAGAAGGTTGGGAGTTTGCTATAAGGGCAATAGGGTTGTAAGGGCTTGACATGACCAGCCGATTGATCACAGGGGGTCTCTCCTGCTGCCTGGCAGCCTAAGTAAGGGCCAAAGTGGACTGTTGCATGTCATGAACTTCACAGTCACCAAGATTCAATCCTTAAGCATCACTGGTCGCCACCTATGGTCAACAGTTGGCCCCATTGGAGGGATTTTACCCCAGCTGACGGTCAAGGGTGGGGTTCGGTCTACGATGTAAGTAAAGTGGACCTTACAGTTCAAAGATTAGACGAATTGGAGTTGATTGTAGGTTAGAGTTTGAGTTTGAGCTTGAAATAAATTGTAGATATTCTTATTCAGTTTTTCAGTTTTTAAATTACCATATTTAGGTCTTAGAATAAAACTTATTTATTCCCTAAAATTCAAATATCACGAAAAAGTAAGTGGGGTGGCGACAGAAAACATAAAAAAAAAAAAACTAAAAACATAAGAACAAAATAAAAAAAAACAACAAAAAAAGACACCGGATTTTACTCCCCGCCCTCCGCAAGTCTTTTCTGGACAAGTAAATGTACATATTTTACCCCCCTCTTTAAAATATTTTTTTAGCGGTTTGAAGGTGTTTTTATCGACAAATAACTTTTTTTTAAAATTGGTTTGAAGGCGTTAAAAGTAAGTCACCACCCAGAATTTTTATCGACAAGTAAATGTAAGTATCCCCCTCTTTAAAATATCTTTCTTTTTTTTTTTCGATATTTCCATTTCATTTTAATTAAAAAAAACAACAAAAAAACTGTTAAGTTTTTAAATAAATACGACCGAGTTTCGAAAATAAAAAAGAATAAAAAGAGTAAAAAAAAAAAGAATCAAATAAAAAGAAACATGTACTTACCAAAATAAAAATAAAAAAATAAAAAGGATGAAATCAAACGTATAAGGAGAAAAAGAATAAAATTACGACTATTTAAGCAATAGCGTATGTGTCTATAGCAGCTAAGTTAAGTTAAGCCTTGCCAACTGTTGTATGTTGTATCAAAATCTGGGATAAGAAAACAAAGAAAATCTTTACCTGTTATTATCTAATCTACGTCAACGAAGGAAGTTCAAAAACTCAAAAAGAGTTCAATGTTCATTGTTTAGATTTTTCTATACAAACGAACTAGTATTAGGAGAATATAATACAAATTAATCTATATTACTAAAATTATCATTATTAAGTTTGTATGTGTATATGGGGTAAGGTAGTTGTGGTTTTATGAGATCGTTTTGGTGAGTGTTCGCCGGATTCTTCTTTTAAACCCCATTAGATTTGGTTCTTCCTTCTTATAGGTTGTCTGACTGAAAAGGAATTAAAGGAGGGAAAAAGAAGAGACAAGGACAAAAGGCATTTTAGGTTTCAAATTGTAGTGAGAGAGGGACCTACCTCGTGCAACACGGTGTGACAGAGAGAGTGGCGGGCGTGAAGACTTGCCGTATTCTCGAAGGAAGCGGGCTAGGCTTTGCCTGGCGTGTAGGACTGATCTAGAATCGAACCCGCGTCTTTCAGAATGTGAGAGCTGTGGACGAGCAGTGAAATATAAAATAGCAGAGTGACCTGGATGTAGGTGGTCGCGCCGTAAGGATTGACGCGTACTTGCAGTACTGACGAGTGTCGCACATGCTGCACGGACAATTCTGAGTGAGGAGCCCGGATATGGTGAGATTGAGGTATATTTTAAGGACTTACCATCCCAGACCAGAGAGAGAACAGCTGCAGTAGTATTTTGTTGTCGAGACGAGCAGGATAGAGAAATAATTTTGGATATTGTTGGTGAGACGAGCGTGATACAGTTGGGAGTGTTTAGCCTGTCGATTGGAAGAACATTGCGTCAGACTTGACTGTGACCCCCCCCACTGTTTAGACAAACTTTTATTTTAAGTTCTTAGCTATTTCGTGGATAGGGAATTTCTTCCTGTCCCAGTGTAGCGTCTGACGCCAGTCTAGACCTGAGTTTGAATGACCGAGGGATCTCGTTGGCGCCAGGAAGGGATCCTTTTCTCTGCGTATGCCCAGGGGGTTTCTCCTGTCTGGGGACTCCTGGGAGATTGTTATTTTTTCATTTTATTTTATTTTATATGAAAAAAAAAGTGAACGAAAAGTTAGTTTCGTCAGTTGCACCGCTTTCTCTCGGGAGATACAAAGCATTCACATCTATTGGATACGACTGACAATTTTTTTCTTTCTCGTCTATTTAAAACAATGATAACAACACCACGTGTCTATAACCGCCATTAAGTTAAGAATTAAAATTCTCATTGGATTTTCTTCATAACGCGACATTGCAACTTCTCACGTTCTCCCACCCAGTATAGATTGGAACAGCCCCAACCGAGGGAAGAAAATAGACAAGTTTACGCGTCGAGTAATGTTACATTTTCAACGGGACGCACTGCGATGTTAATGACGATGGGAAAATTAAACCACCAGTTAATTTGGGCGGGAAATGAGGGCTAAGAATTAAGTGATACGT
Organism: Doryteuthis pealeii; assembly: GCA_023376005.1. Lineage (NCBI taxonomy): Eukaryota > Metazoa > Mollusca > Cephalopoda > Myopsida > Loliginidae > Doryteuthis > Doryteuthis pealeii. The sequence continues at coordinate 87,997,328 of CM042138.1, read as the reverse complement.
TAGTCTTTTAGGGAGAGGAGGAAAGAAACGTGGACGGCTTTATGAATAAATTCAACATTTTTGTGAATCTCAGGTTCAATTTTTGGTTCTGCAGACACGAATTACTGCAATGTTGCCAATAGGCTAATGTGTCAGCACATACATTTTTTATAATGGCTGAAACAACTAACAAAGCAATATGAATATGACCGCATGATTGAGGAAACTATCCTAGTGGGTCTCTTTATACGAGGGTGAGTAAAAACGTAATGCCATTTTCTTTATTTCATATGAAGTTTTTTTTTTATAAAACTAAGGCCTATATTGAGACTGTAGGATTCAAGTTGTAATGTGAAACAAAGCCTTCAAAAAGCGTGTTCATACACGGGGTCACCAGTTGTAAGAATTCAAAGTGAATATATGAAGATACAACTCCGACACATTTCTGAGACAAAACATTCTATATAATACAGCACACGAATAAACAAGATACATAAACAATGGAAGATAGAATAGTGTACATAAACATACACATAAAAGTCACTGACAAGATAATATAAAAGTACACATATATATAAAGTACAGCATGAGATAAGAATAGTCAATGCGGTATAAATCACTTACAGTGACCAGTAGCCGGGTTGGGACGAAGCCCCAACGAGAAGGGAATGACTTGTCTAACCCATTGTCTCGTAGCTAGGAAAGAGGAGAGAAATTCGAAGCAGCCGCTTAATAGCACGAGCCTAGCGGGAACAAGCGACATAACGACAGACAACTCCCCAGGCAAATACGAAAATAACTCCCACAAGACCTTAACGAGGCTTAGAACAAGAATCCGACGAGTAAAAGCCAACTTGTAAATTGACAATGTCCTCCTTCTGCATCACAATGCTCGACCACACACAAGTATCAGGACAAGGGAGAAAATAGCCTCACTCGGGTGGACAACTTTACCGCATCCTCCATACTCACCAGATTTAGCGCCTTCAGACTATCATCTTTTCAGCCCCATGAAAGACGCAACATTTTTCCAGTGACGAGGAAGTGAAATCTGTCAACAGAATTTTACAGACAGGGATACATGCTTCATTCGAAGGTGAACATTTTCTATTGAGAGAAATGGTGACTATGTGGAGAATAGGGATGTGATCCACAGAGAACCAGCTTCATTTTTGAATTGTATTTTGATTATGTTTCTGTGTTGGTAATGTGTATACCTGTCCTAAAACAAAAAATGTGGTATTACTTTTTTTTTTTTTTTTTTTTTTTTTTACCTCCCCACTTTCTCTCTTGG